>VWZT01013823.1:591457-659261 GCA_013397055.1 Pachycephala philippinensis | reverse complement strand
TGCACCCCGTGGAAGGAGAGACCCACGGCGCAGCAGTTTTGGGAGGACTGTGTGCCCTGGGAGGGACTCATGCTGCAGAAGGTTTGGCAGGACTGCTGCTCATGAGAGTGGACCCACTCCAGGGAAGTTCATGGAGAACTGTGCCCTGTGGGAGGGACCCCATGGTCTCACAGTGGGTGGACTCTTCTCCCGGAGCAGCAGAAGAAAACCTCGGGTGACGAACTGACCAAAACCCCCACCCCTGTCTCCCTGCGCTGTCGGTGGGAAGGAGGGAGGGGCTGGGGGAAGAAAAGGTGTTTTAAGGGCTTATTTTTACTTCTCATTATCCTCCTCTGACTCTGATAGTAATAAACTCACTTTGTACCTCTAAGCTGAGCCTGTTTTGCCCTTGGAGTGTTTTCTCCCAGTCCTTATCTCAACTCATGAAGCCTTCATTAAATTGTTCTCTCCTCTACCAAGCTGTGGCAGGGGAGGGTGAGTGAGCAGCTTTCGTGGGTGCCTGGCATTTGGCCAGTGTCAAATCACGAGAGTCTGCAATGTACCCAGCTCCAAGCCTCACATCAACCCTTCAGCCCTGCATCCTCCAACACAAACAGTCCTCCAAGGCAGGTCATGTAGTTTGAAGGCCCATTCCATCAAAACACTTCTGGTCCACAGAGTGGTTCACAAACTGCTTTGAAGTAAAGCTAATGCCTGTAAGTTGGTAGTGGTATCTCAGACGTACAGAGCACCTGAAGCCAGGAAAACACTAGTGCCAAGTGCTGTGCACTGTGATAACCAGGGAGTGCCAGCAGTGAATGATGTGGGCACAAGGTTTCTGCACCATTTGGCTCTGGGCCCATATTCACCCCTTGAATGGCTATAATAGATACATTTAATATACATGGAGCCTGAAATGTCGTTGCCCGTGCAACTTATGAAGTCTTCCCATTTGACTCTTCTGTGTATACTTCTCTAGGCTTAAGGGAGATTTAATCTTTCCATTCCTTATAAATTATTAATAGTAAACATTTTAAAAGTTGAAATAATCAAGCAACATATTTCAATCCATGTCTAACATGCAGATAATTCACTTGATCTTTCACTAAGCAGCTTCCTCCAGTAGTGTAGAATATACCAGTATCCATAAATGGTGAAAGAACCCTGGAATCCCCAGCAGCCATCCAAGCAACAAAAAAATGACTTATTTTCACAGTATGTAATGGGAATGCTATTTGAGATGCATCATACTCTTTACACACTGCAAGAAGCATCCTCTGTTACTTGAATCCCATCATTTCCCTTGGAAAAGGGTCATGGAAATAAAACCCACGAACCTTATGTTTAAATAACATTGTAGGCCTGGCTGCAACCCATGACCGTAATGAAAATGCCTAATTAAGGTTTCCAGTTTACCCCTAATTCACTCCACATTGCTTAAGTATTGCAGCACGTGTCTCACGTTGTGCTTACAGTGAGATCCCTCAGGGACTGATGAGTCCCTCCACACCCAGGCAGTTTGGGTCAATCAGAAAGTATTTTACTAGCTCTGAGTGATCTTTAATGTTATTTGAATACTGCAATCTGGGTAGTAGACTTTGGTTTTTACAATAATATTCAAATAATTCAAGGGCAGCCTAAATATGGCAATGGTATTAGCAATTACTGCTTGATTTTTTTCTTTCTACAACTACAACATACAAAGATAAAGCACTAAACAAAGGTCTTAGGAGACAGGGCTTTCTCACAAGATTTCTAAGTGACTTTGAACTATCACTTAGGTCCACATTTAGCCCAGCTAGCTTTGATTTTTGTCAAAAGATGAGAAAGACAGAGAAGGAAAAAAAGGAGTAAAGGCTTTCAGAGAGAAGCTCATTATGCGTTAATGGGGATTGTCCAGGTGACCAACCTTCTTTGAAAGCTGCAGGAACCTTGGCCAGATGTTTTTCTGCTTGAGGAACTTCAGTCCAGAAAGTAAACTAAATAAAAGATATTTGGATATATATCTCCAGGCAGCAGATCTGTAACTGGTAAATATTTGCCTTTGTGTAATGTTGTAACAAATTGTAACAAATATTCCTTAGAGATCAAAAGATGCTGCATCCACAGCAGCTCAGCTGCTCCAGTGCAAGTCCTGTCAGTAGGACATGATGTGGATATGATCCTGAAACTCATACAGATGCGCACTTCTCCCTGGCCTGTGTGCATTACTTTCATAGGGTGATAGCTCAGATCAGTTTAAACGGAAAGAGGGTAAATTTAGATAGATACTAGGAAGACTCTTTACTGTGAGAGTGGTGAGACACTGGAATATGTTGTCCAGAGAAGCTGTGGACGCCCCATCCCTGGAGGTGTTCAACATTAGATTGGCCAGGTCCTTGAGCAACCTGGTCTAGTGGGAGGTGTCCCTGCCCAAGGCAGTAGGGATTGGAACAAGAAGATCCTTCTGTTCCCTTCCACCTCAAACTGCTCTATGATTCCATGGTGACGAGCCTGACTCTGGCATTGCTCTGATGAACAGTACATCCCAGAGAAGCACAGCAGACCAGTTGAAGAAGAGCTGAAGCTTTTCTGTTGCTGTTCTTATTAGTGCCTGGTTCATCTGGCCATGTCCAATATTACAATTTATCCACTGACATCCTGCTGCTCATTGTAAATTGGTATTTACCACACACATACACTTCTTTAATAGAAACCCAAGTTTATAGCAAATTGAATACCATCTAAATGTGAACTGTTTGGCTCTGTAAAATTGGTTCACTGCTATTTTAGCTTTTATTGACAATTGTATTTATTTTTACAGGGACAGTGTTTTTCTTTTCCCATGTCTTGCAACATGACTAAGAGAGAGGCAGAGAATTAACCCTTCTACATCCAGACCACTAAAACCCAAAGCACATGAAGCCAGGCTTCAGAGCTGTAGACCAGCTCTGGGAAAACCACTAGACCTGTGAGGGTTCCCAAATACAGGAGCATCTTTGTACAGAGTACACATTTTGCTAGAAGACATTTGTGCCCTTAGTGAACCCAATGTAATAAACTCTTATTATAACCAAGTTATCATATCTTGGTTTTGGCAACTTCCTCGGTGAGGGGCCTTTCCTGCTACAGACCTAGTGAGTCTAGAAACTAATTTCAATTTTGAACCTAATTTCCATTTTGAAGGGGTCTGTAAGCTATGTCTACATCAAGTGACAACCACATAGCCTGTAGTTATTCAGATATGCTTTAAACATAGACTAGGACAAGGAGCAACAGCCCAGAGCTTTAATGTGGGTTTGTTTTCCCAGGCAGATACACCAGCCCACCCCTAGGCCATCAACAGGCTGCTCCTAACACCTGAAGGGAAGTGCTGGTTGGCATGGGACAAAAGGGGAACAGCTTTGGTGTTGACAATTAAACTTTAGGTGTGACCACAGCACAGTTAGGCCTATTCCCCTATTTTAACACTACAGCTGTAGCCACACAAACAAGTCTGAACCCAGCTTGATGTTCCTAATCCTGATGAATGCCTGCAAATTACCATAGACACTAAAAATTCCAGAGGGTCGTACTTTATTAAGACCTCATGTTATTTCATGAGGCAGTGTTATTTCATGGCAGTTGGGGCTCACATTTTTACAGGACACAAGACAAAGAGAGGTCGGTTTGCCAGGAATGGATGTGTTCATTCCTGCTCCATATATGTATCACAGATGTCTCACAAGACAGTAATCTAAGACTGTTCTGCAGCAGCACAGATAATTTATGTTCCCCTTCCACAGCTAACTGTCCTTCCATGATTACAAAATATTTCCTTCTCTTTCCTCCTTAAAAAAAAATAATAAAAGCAGTGTTTGGGACGCTTGGTGGGATGATGGAATGTCTGCTACACTGAAATAGGGGACTGTGCTGGCTAAATATTGATGTGTGGAGTGTAACTTTTATGCGAGTTGTCATCTTTAAACGTTTAGCAGCTGCTCCTCACATAAGATGCCCTCTGTCCCTGCAGAGGGAACACACAACAAAGAATGTGGTGCACTCTGGGATTTAGAATGTCTCTTCTCTTAGGGCAGGATATAATAAAAAATTAACCTATGGATGATTAGGAAGTGTTTAGCAAGGATGGGAAGGCAGGCAGTGTTTTTTACTCAACTGAAGCCCCATGATGGCTAAAATAAGCTTTCATCCTAAAATGAAATACAGACTTGAAGTTCAAAAGTAGAACCTGTGTTGCCAGCTTGCATTTCTGAGACAAAACTATGGGGGTTTACTGGAACTAAAGCAGCTCATGTCTTCCAAAATAAAGCACAAGCCCAGTCATGGGATGAGAAGTCCATCATAGACTGAAACCATGAAAGATCTAATCATCAGATGTGATGACAAGGGGAAACATCCAAGATTTGATTGCTTTTTTTAGTAAAAGTTTGTCTTTTTTTCTCATTATAAGACCAGTTAAGGGCAAATCTTTTGTGTTCTCTTTTATTTTTATTTCTGTAACATTGTTTATAGTGAATAGGATGGAGAGGTTTTATAGATGATTCTATGATTCACTGTTCTTGGATTTGAATTTATTTGGGCAAGTTACTCATCTGTGACTAATTATATTTGGTTTAATGTCATAAACATGTTGTTCTAGAGGAGATTTTCTGTATTTCTTTTGTCTTCTTTACTGTGTGGTGGATATAAATTTTTCCTAAAGAAAACCTATCCAGAATCTCACAACTCTTGTTACTGAATATTTGCTAATCACAATAATTTGCTCAAGTACTAGGAATAAAATCCCCCTCAGCTAAATATCACATATAGGCAGAAAAGGAAAGAAGATATGGCTGCAATCTGCATTGTTGTCCATGCTCCAAGTGCTGTTCTTTAATAACACAGTATCTTTAATAACACAGTATCTCAGTCATGGCATGGAGGATGAGCATGTTACAGTAAACATTCTTTTCCTGCTAATTCTTCACCAGTAATCCCAGTTCCACCACTGATTCAAAAACTACAGGACAAGGCAAACATTGCTTCACACTCAGAATTTGGAACTGTTTTCATTTGCCTGCCACATTTTTACTCAAACAAATTTGTCTTTTCATCCGAACCATGAAGGTTAGAAATGTACTTTTATTTAAAAGAACAAGCAAAGCTTTGCAAAATCAAATTACCTCAAAGCTGTCTTTTGAAGAACAACAAAAATGATGAGTCTTTTAACGATATCATTCTTCTTCCAGGTCTGTTCTTACCAGTTTGAGAGTCTGGTCCTGCCACTCTTGCTAAATACAACATAGGATGGAAATAAAGGCAGAGTTCATCAATTTGACTGCTTAAAAGTTAAGATGGCTGAGCTAAAATAATCATGCTGTGTCAACATTCCAGAGTCACCAGAAGAAGACAGGGATTGGGGATTGAGCCATTTTAAACACCTTTCTTAGTATGAGAACAATTTCCCTCTGGGATTAACTGAAGAGGGAGTCTAGTTTACCCTTTAGAACACAGGCATAAGAGATGTACAATCTAATTATTGTAGGTGACCTTAATTATATTTTATATGACCTCGACAGGGCCCCCACAAGTCATGGCGTGCCTTTCAGCATGAAAACGTTCTGAGAAAATACCAACCTTTGCAAAGGCCAGAGCACACACCATACATGAAAGAGTGCTCCAAAATAGCATTGAAGCAGTCATAAACAATGTGTGTCCTCTGAGCAAGGACAAATTCCACCATCTCATTCCTGTCCTGTTCCTGAACTCTGGATGTTAAGGCCCTCTGGGATCTAGTAATGAGGCCAGAACATTTCAGTTATGAAATTAGTTCTTATAATACCTGTGGTCATCTTAAAAGAGCCCAGTGCTGGTGCAGTACTGGAAGGGCAGAAGATCCACAATGGAACACCTCCTAAAACTGAGGATTGATTTTCTGCCCTGTGCAAGTGATTGCTACTTGCAGTGCATGCCAATATCTTTGGAAAACAGAAACCCACTGAAAATCTTCACCACAATCTCCCCGTGTCTGATGCTGATGTATAAATAGAACATGTGCTTTCTTTCCTCGTGCCAAGCCACAACAATACTCAGTAATGGGTGCTTCTCATGTTATTCTTGCTGTGAGACAGACAGGGTCTAGCTCAGAAGCACCATGGTGAAAAAGCACAACCCTAATTGCCTTGAAATTGGGTCTAGAGGGAGCAGTTTCCTGTCTAAACCTGCTGTGCTAATTATAGTCCTGCAAAATGAATATGAACTCTGACCCATGTTTGCAGACATAGCTCGAAGACAGCCCTTGGCCAGGATCCAGTGGCAATCTCCAGGCAGTGGGTCCTAGAGCTCATGAATCACCAGGAAAGCAGATCCTCCATGTGTATATTGATGGAGGAGAAAAAAATTGTGGCCAGACAAAGAGATTAGAAACAAAATCTGTAACACAAACAAGGTGGGTGGAAATTCAAGAAGAGTAAAGACGGCAAATGGACCTTGTGGAAGTGTATTTGTCTAAGCATGGAAAATAAAGATTGTTTTATAACTGAGATATGAAATTGAAGGGAGTCCAAGTTCAGACTCTGGTTCTTGTAGACACTTGTTTCATATTTTTCATCGTGTCACTGATTCTATGCTTCAGAGCTTAGAAAAGGCTTTGAAGAACAGTGTTCCCTGTGCCCTTCTCTCTGCAAATGGGGAACTTGTAATTCCTCTCTACATGTCTCATTTTTTTTGCAGGAGCCCTTCCCCCCACCCCCTGCTTGAAGGATAGTTCAAATATGCAGGCATAGCTACAGACTTCACATTTATGACTCGTAAATAGAGATTGCCATAAAACTCTAGGTTCTGAAGTAAAGAAAATGAATGAACAATAACTTAAATAAGTTATTTAAATGTGTCCAAAGTTTAATTTCCTGGGGATATTTCAGCAGTGGCAAAGTGAGCTGAGCCTTCTTGGATCTTTGGTGATTATCAAACATCCTGAAACCATAGTTTACTTGATGATTTAGATCCTATAACTGAGAGTCTATATTTGAAATATAAATGGAAATTAAGTTGTTTTAAAAAATTGAATGCAAAAAATAATATCTTAGAGGGCATAAATGAATGAAGAGGGTGTCTGTCAATCCATAAGAAATGTGTTTTTCCATATGGGTCAGCGGTGGCGCATAAATTATCCTCAGCAAGTTTTCCCGGAAGAAAAATAAAAGCTGTAGCAGAGAAATCATCATTGGACTTGTTCACTAGGACCTTGGGGAGTGGAAGCACTTTTCATAGAACCATAGAATCATACCTTGGGTTGGAAGGGACCCATAAGGGCCATCAAAGTCCTGGCCCTGCACAGAACATCCTGACAATCCCATCACATGCCTGAGAACATTGTCCAAACATTTCTTGAGCTCTATCAGGTTGGTGCTGTGACCACTTCCCTGGGGAACCTGTTCTAGTGCCCAACCATCCTCTGGGTGATAAAACTTTTCCTGATATCCAACGTAAACTTCCCCTGAGTTTTCTTCAGGCCATTCCCTCGGGTCCTGTCACTGGTCATCAGAGAGAAAGATCAGTGTCTGCCCCTCTGCTTCCCCTCCTGAGGAAGGTTCAGACTGCAATGAGGTCTCCCCTCACTCTCCTTGAGGCTGAACAAACCAAGTGACCTCAGCTGCTCCTCCTATGGCTTCCCCTGCAGACCCTTCACCATCCTCACAGCCCTTTGGATACCCTCTAACAGCTCTATATCCTTCCTACATTGCAGCACCCAGAACTGCATGTTTTTTAAAAGAGCATTTTTAAACCAGTCAATTAATCCACTGCAGTCAGTCACAAATCCAATTTAGTTTTACTTCTAAGCCTGGCAGAAGGTTTGTAGTCAAGGCTGCATGATTAGACATTAAGTTTAAGGACAGCAGGCTTTTCATTGGGAGGGTTTTCAAAAGCATCCAATTTCAAACATGTTTTTGATCCTCCTAGCTACATCTAAATTACCTAAAATGGGTGAAGGATCGTGCCTTTACTGATTAATTGATTTCAGACAGAAGTAATGAATGGAACGTGATAAACCAAAGTGAGAGCCTGGCTTAAAATTCTTCAGTCTTTAGTAAGGAGGGCTGGTCATTTTGTCTTTAGCCTCAAAAGAGTAATTGTTATTCAGTTCCAAAACTCTTATCCCCGACAAATCTGAGCACTGTTTATCAATTCACTCAACTAAATACCTCTGACAGCGGCAGGAGGTTCTGAAATGTTTTGCAGCCAGGATGGGATTACTGGTGTCTCGTCTGTTACCAAAGGTGACTGGGTACAGCCATCAACACTGGTGACGTGATGACAAGGGGAAACATCCAAGAGTGGATTGCTTTTTTAGTAAAAGTTTCTCTGAACTTGGCTGTGTGAAAATTTGGAGTAAAGGGAATGTTCAGCTTCCAGGTTTCCAGGTTATGTTAGTCACACTGGAATTAATAACACTTAGAAACAAAATGGTTTCTTGCAAAAATACAAGTTTAGCTCTGGTAGAAATGAAAAACATTTCATTAATGCAGGCGCTGAACATAATTGAGAATACATCTGTGTTTATCACATGAGAAGCCCACAAAGCATCCAGCATTTTGGGGATTAGGGAACAAAAGGAACATGCGGCCATCGGCACGATGGAATTTCCATCGCAGCAGACAAGAAACCCATGTTTTCACATCTCAACACGAAAGAAAAAATGAACGCATGCCTTGGAATTATGAAACTGTGGTTGAATTTCCAAGAAATCTTAGCAGCTGTGGTTGAGCCAAATGCCTCAAGCCAGGAATCCTGATGTGAGCACATTAGATGAGGAGAGAGTGTTTGGGATGCTTGTGGCAAGGAACGTCTTCAGGCTCAGAGAGGTCAGAGGAGCTGCACAGAGAGCAGGTCAGGCTGCTGTGCTGGTGAGAACGATGTGGAACCAGGGCTCCTCTCAAAGGGGCTACAACAGAAAACAGTCAGAGATTGACGAAACAAAACAAGAACTCCTTGATATCATGCATTCATAACTGGTTGATACTGATGAGCTCTAAGACAGTCAGGTAATAGAGAATCTTCATTGTGAAGAAGAGACTCCAAAACTCATCTACAAGAGAAAGCCTCGGTTGGAAATATATCTTTCAGCTGTGTTTTCTGTAATTTCTTGCCCTTTCCTTAGCTCCTTGTCTGTCTCAGACAGAGACGCTCAGACACCGCTCAAAGGAAAAATAACACCACATATTTAAAAAAAAAAAAGACTAAGATGAAAAATTCAAATCCTGATAAATCACTTCAAATTGTTATTCAAAATGTATTCAAATCTCTGTCTTCAGGATGAGTGAAGGAAGAGGAGAGTGGGGATAGGTAACATTTTGACTGGCATGTGGACAGTCCTTACAGCAGATGGGACCGTTAGGATTTTGTTTTGATGATTCATCCCAAAAGAGAAACAACCTAAACTGGGAAGTCCCCTGCTCACGGGAACATTTTGGGATCATGTGAGACCTTTGAGCCAGATTGGGGTCTCACAAGAATCCCTTAGTAACTGGTAATCAGTTATGAGACTTTTAGGCCATGAAACACCTGATCCATGAGGTGCATCAGCCCTGGAAGAAGTCCTCAGTCTATGCCCTAGGCTGCTCTGTCTCTCCTGCAGAGGAACCTGCTGAGCTGGAGGCACATCCTCTGCCAACACCTGTGGGTGCTCATTACCTCCAAAAGGCTCCAGAAAAACTTAGTCCTGACATTTTGTAAATTATAGGGAAAAAAAAAAAAGAGAGATGTTAGTAGTAAATTTTAGAAAGTGTAGTTTTCTGTAGTTACTTCTTTCCATTATCTACAGTGGCTGCAGCTGTATTAGTGAATTAAATAAAGCTGGAACTTATCTCTGACCTCCCACCCTGATGAATTCTCTCTGCAAGACAGGCATTTTCTCCTGTGTTTCCTGGCCCTGGATTGTCACCATCACTTCACATGATCCTCCCTTTCAGAATGATTAGTTCTGAGGGACAAAAAATAATATCGGGGAACACAGGAAGAGACAATAGAAATGGTTTTTTGTCAGGATAAAACATTTCAAATTACTCTGTAGATGAAGATAAGGAAGGTTTGAAGTCATCCAGACATTTGGAGTAGTAATGAAACACCTGGCCCCAGATTGTTGGTGATTTCTTGAGGGATGATTAAATGAGGGCTTTTGCGTAGCTTGCAAAAGCAAACGCTACAGGGACTCCTGTTTGCTTGACAGACATTTTTCCCCAATCAATTAAAGAGAAAAAAAAAAAAGAAACTCACATTTTTTATTGTGCTTTTTTCTCTTTGGAACTGAATATAGAAAATATTCTACTATTTCAAATTAACAGTCTGAAGACTGAAAATTTCTGCCTTGGTCTTTGTGGTGGAAGAGTGACTGCATCCACACAACAAAATCTCCCCAAACAGCCAAGGCCTTGTGCAAGAAGGAATACACTGCCATATCCTTCCTCTTTTTTTCTCTTTTCTGCATCTTGTGCAGCAATTGGTTCTATCAACACTTCATTTTTCTTCCCTGAGAATCAACCTTTAATCCCAAAGGAACCCTGAATGGTTGCCTGAGCCTTTTCAGAGTTTTGAATGTTTGGATTCCTTCAGCAGAGAAGAAAAATGAAAGAAAACTTCATCTCTTCATCTTAAGGCTGTGTCTGACTCACCAGCTACTAGATGACAATCTGGAAAGTTTTAAACTCTCCTGACAGTTTTGGCCATTAATAACAGAGATGATAAATGCTTTTTTGAATCTGCTAACAACCTCGTCTGTCCATGCTTTAGTCACAACTCTGTTGATTATTTTTATGTCACTTAACACTTTCAACAGAGGACATTTCATTTAATGAAGTTGTTCACAAGAAGACTCTGAAAGGTAATAAGAAAACTCAGCAGATGTTTGTGGAAGGATGTCTGGCTCCACAGCCCTTATCAGCTCACTCCAGTACTGGTGCAGAGCCTCGCAGTTCCTTCTCTGGGATTTTGCTGGGGATCCATGGATCTCTGTGGCATCTGCAATTTCTGTAGGCATAAGCAAGTACAGTAGTGCTGTCTAGAAGAGTGACAGAGAAACCTGCCACTGCTAAGTGCTTTTAAAGTTTCCCCTTAGCTACGAATGGTACTCTGTATTTTGGGAATTTAAGAGAAGAGGTCTTGATGCAGCTCTCAGCATCTGCAACTTATTTCTGTATTTGTCATATTTGCTGCCTGTCTGCAGGGACTGACCCAGAGCTGTAATAAAAATTAATGTCCCTCACATGCCACTGACTCTACAGCTTCAGACCACAGCCAAACAAACAGCACCCAGTGAAGGCTGCAGCCACTGGGGCAAAGCAAATATATGAGTAAATTTGATGGTCTGGCATTGTGAAAGATGAGGAGATGATGATGCACAAGAGAAAGCCTTCAGAGTGTTTCTGGGCTGTTAGCTGGGTATTTAAAAGTGGTTTAAAGACTTCACAGTCATGGGGACCAATAACCACTGTATCTTAATACGGTGACAAAATCTTGTGGGTATGTGTGCATATATAAAATGTACTGTTTCCTAACAGAAGCTAGCACACTTTTGCTGCCCAGGATTCGCTGAAAATGTTGTACCTTGAGCTTCTGTTTAAAAGGTCGGAGCAAGTGGCACAGAACATGCCTGTTGCACATTGCACTTGGAGGGGGACTTGGCAAATAGCTAATTATTTATATCTCCCTCTGTAATCATAGCAGTATTTCAGTTGCATTGAGTCTCTGGCTTGTCTCATGATGCACACCTCTGGAAGGAGACTTGCCCTGACAAGACTGAACACTGACAGTTCAGCTGCTCACGCTGCTTAACCCTGGCCCTCTTTCTCCTCTTCCCCAACACTACCAGCTGATGCTCTGACAAGTGCTCTACTCATTCCCTGAATGTGGACATCTGTCCCCCTCTCATTGTCCCTGCAGATCTCTGGTCCTTCCTCTTGCAAGAAGTGAACACCCAAGTTAGTTATCAAATATAATGATCTGATGTTCGATGCTTTTACTCCTTGCCCTGGTTCTGTCTGCACTGCAGCCCCCAGGGTGTTGTGGGGTTGGAATTTTGCCCCAGCTGTTTCTAAATTAGCCATGGACCAGGCTCAGCCCTGCAGCATTGCCCCTTTCTAAGGCTGGGGCTTTGTGGTCATGCAGTGTCAGCAGGTTTGTTTTGCTCTTCCCTGTCCATTTCTCTCATCAGGGAAGCCAGACTTGAAGTCAGAGAGATTTTAGCTGTGGGCTTCAGTGGGAGGAGACCTCAGCTCTATTTGGCTTTCTGTTTTCTTTCAAAGTCCTAAGAACTTCAGGGCTGCTTCCAGGGCCAGACGCTTTCTTGGCCAGTTGCAGGAAGCGTTCCTGATCTGGCTGTGGTACAAGTGGCCAGAATTTCACTTGGATGAATTGTTCTCAAACAACGTCTCCAATGTATTAGGCAAGAAAAGGGCTTTTCTTTTGATGTCAGCTGTTATGCAGGTTCTTTTATCTCAGCAGACTTTCATTCACAGACCTATTTACTGTGGTGGTTCAGTGAAAATGCTGAGTGAGAATTAAATATATTGTGTCTCAGGCAGCACTGCAGTGCAGTTTTAATTTATTTTTTTTTACTTTTTACTATTACCTTTAGATTTTATCTACTACCCCTAAATGTTGCTTTTAGGGGTTGTGAATCATCTGCTTTGTGCAGAGCTCCATTCCTTTAATCAGCACTAAACTAACTCCCCAAGCATCTTATAACATTAAAAACACTATATCAATCTGAATTTTTTTCCTCCCTCTATTTTATTTTTTTATTCAAAGTAATCATGAAATGTGAAGTAAACCTCAGGAAAAGTGGAAGTGGGCTAGGTCTGAGTTCCCCACAGCAGAAGCACAACAAGCTTCTACCCACAGCAGGTAAAAAAAATTCTGTTAGGGTTTGCTGCAGTTAAGGACAGAATCACGGCACAGAAACCAAAATGGGCAGGGACTGGAATCCTTGCTAAGTGGGGACTCCCACCTGGAGAGCGGAGGAAATCCTTGCTGGGACTCTGCAGTGCACCCCAGCTGTTGGCTTCGAATCAGAGGCTCAGCCTGAAGGTGAGGGAGGAGAGTTGTGTGAAATGAACATGGACAGTGAGAAGAAATGGGAGAGAGTGAACATAAATAATTAGGGGTTAAAGAGAAGTGCAAAGCAGCTGCAGAGGGCAGGAGGAAGAGGGGTAGGAAAGAGGCTGTGTGCTGGCAAGCTCAGCCTCAGCAGCCCAGGAAGGGCTGTGGATATGGAGCAGGACTCTTCCAGGACAGTATTTCCTGTTGGCTCACGGGTTGTGATGAAACCAAAATCATTTGGGGGATGTGGATTTCTTGATACACTTCTGCACTGGCAAAAGTACAATCATTATAGATGAAAAGTGCCTTTTTTTTTTTTTTTTTTTTTTTTTTTTTTGGAGTTTCATGGGATATAGGAGTGCATCTCCACTAGTACAAGCTGATTTGTGCAGAAGGATCTGTCTGGAATAACTGCCCCAGTTCCAGTGTCCTCATAAACAGGACATTTTTGTCACACAAACCTGACCCCTCTGGCAACATCACAAGCAGGGTAGGAATGTGATCTCTAATTTACCTTTTGATATGGGTAATTTCTTACATTGCTCTACCTTAAAATCTACCTGCCCTTCCACTCCACCCCTGTCCGGCAGCCCTCACGAGGTGATGGAAAAAGAGGATTCAAGCAAACAATAAAAGAAACCCATGTGGGTGTGTTTGGGGTCTTCCATTGGAACAACCAGCCTTTCATTGGAGCTGGAATGAAGCTGAACCACTGTCACCAGCTTTGGGTCACTGACAGGTACACAAGGGGGAGCATGAGATCCTCCACCAGAACCAGCCTGGTCAGCTGTGGAGAACTGCATGCAATGAGAGAATAACGGGAAAGGCAAATTTCACCCAAAATAAAAGGTGGTGGATTAAAGGAGTAGGTTAGATTTGTCTGGGCAGATCCTAAGCACCCGATCCCTGGGAATCATACCCATTATTTAGCTTTCTATTCTTCCACCAGGCTTCATTGAGCTCCAGTCTGTGAGACAATGGCCTTACTGAGAGCTAAACATAGCCCATGGGGTCTATTTTTAGCATGCTCAAATATTCCAGAAAGGTGATAAAAAGGGTGTAAATCTGCAGCTGGACTCCAGGGTGGAAGGTTGTGGGGAGGGGGTTGATGAAAAATGGCTTCTCAGAGAGAGTGCTTCTTTTGGAGCACTTGTGGCAACTTGGCAAAGGAATAATCCATTCCCTCATAAACACAGTCACCACTCCGAGTGCCACTGGTGTGAATCAGTGCAGCTTGCAGCCTCTGGGTCTGATGACATTTTTGACTTCAGCTGAAAGGCAGGCCCACGGCTTTTGAGAGAATGATCACTGCCAAATTCAAGAGCTCCAGCCCTTGTTCAGATGCTTATTATCAGGCATGAAAGGAGCAAAGTGCCATGTAAGTGATCTGCAGCAAACACGTCTGTCAGAGTTTGCCTTCTCTCCTGCCAGCCAACTGCTGTCTTTGAAAGCAGTCGGGCTCGTGACAGGGATTTTGACTGTGTTGGCTGGGCCAGAAACAGTTTTTCAAGATGATCCTTTAACTGGCTCCATGGGACCCTGTCTCCTGAGAGTGCTTGTCCTTGAGTGTTCCCATAGGTGGGCACGCAGCCCTTGCATCATCATGTCCAAGGGACTCAACCTTCATCTCACAGCCACCAGTTCTGACAGCCCGGGAGGCTGCAACAAAAACTGTGAAAAAGCAGAGCTTTGGAGTCACAGAAACCAGGCTGTCAGGAACAACTCTGGCTGGTCTTGAAAGTCTTATTCCACACCCACATCTTTAGGAGTTACTGACAAGAATGAAGGTTAGGACAGCAGGTGTCAGGCTTAGCTCCCAAGGTGCTGGGTTAGGTGCCTAAATAACTTTGTGAATATGGACCAAATGGGGACAGGACATAGGGCTCTCTTTAGCACGTGGTGGGAAGTGACTGCCTCCTTTCTGGGTGAAAGGAAGAGACAGGCTGAGGTCCATCCTTCCCCTGCAGCAAGCATTTCTGCAAACACCTCTACTACTTCTGAACAAAGTGCTGTTGGTCACCACCCCAGGCTGACCTACACCCTGTGAAACAGGATCTGACTCGTGTAACTGCCCTGCACCTTACTCTGCTACTAGGTACCATTTGGAATGAGAAACACCCATCTGGAATTTTTTTACACTTTTAGGCTGATCTGAGATGCTGAATTTAAATGATGCTGCTTTGACCTCTTCCTACGATAAACCAACCAGTCAATTGTTAGTTGTTTGAGTGATCTTTCAGCTGAACTTGGGCTGTACTTCAGAGTTAAACCTCTCAGGTAGTCAGCATCCAGCCATTAACTTTTGAATTGCCACTCCAAAGAGCAGCTTTTAATTCACACTTGTGTTCCCTGTGTTTTAGGATACAAGTACTGAGTAAACTCTTCAGAGTCAGAATAAATCCTTGCCTTTCCTAGGTATCTTGTTTTTAAGGTATCCAGCCAAAAACTTATAAACAAAAGATTTTTCATTGAAAAGTCATCCTTCTATTATTAAAAATTGACATATTTGAGCAATTGTGACTGCATAGTGCAGAACATCCACTCTCTTTGCCCTTGAACTTGGGCTCTCATTTCACTTAAACTGACACATGCAGAGCAGATCAACGCTTTCAGTGGTTTGTATAAAATGCCTCTGTAACTGATTGTGACTCCTCTGAATCCTTTCCTGAATTTAAAACAGGGATATGTGGGTCCCTTTGGAGGCATGCATCACTTCTGTAAGACAGTACCTGTATGCTAATAATGGTCATGAAAATGCTGGCTGCCCCTGAAAATTTGCCACTGTCTTATTCACATGAAACAAAAAATAGCAAGCTTTTTATGGTCTGTCTTGCTAAAGATCTCAATCTGAACCAGGGAAGCTAAACAACAAGCTAAATTCTCCCTTTGTGAGTCAGTGAACTGCTGCTAATTGCAATGGTGCTTTTGTCTCTGGCCATCCGCTCATCATGAAAGAGAAAAGGCTCCTAAATGAGCACTGACCATTGCACAGATGTTGGGTGGGGTTTTCAAAGCTGTAATGGGAACCGGGCATCCAAATTCCCTACAGGTTAGCGGGATCTGACTTACAGAGTTCCTTAGTCAGCTTTGAAACACAGCTGTAATGTTTAAAAATATCCAGTCCCATCTGACTTCGATCAGAGGCCTATAAGATACTATCAGTTTTATTGACTTGTGCTCACCAGACTCTCTGTAGAGTGATTGTGTAGGAAGCAGGAAGGATAAACTCCTGAGGCACTGCCTCTCATGCCATGATAGCAGAATAAATGAGGAATAGCAACAGGAAGGAAAAGGAGGTCTCCTTAAAACAAGAAAATAACAGCTTTTGTAATGATTCAAAATCTGTGCTGTGGAACACAGCATTCTCCACACCCAGTCATACACCAGCCTCTCAAAGAGTGAGTAGATTTGTCAGAAATCTTGATGCAAAAGTGTCTTAACTGTCCTTGAGGGCACATGAGCTCTGAGCTGAAGCTCACTGAGTTTTAGCCAGTAGTGGAATCCAAGGGTCTTTCCTGGGCAGCTGGAAAACTAGGAGAAGGAGCAAACGTCATCATGACCAAAGGCCATGATGTGAGGATTCACATCTGCAGGGGCAGGAAGTGGTGACCCCTCAGCTTTGGGCCAGATCAACCTCACATGAAAACAGAAAAAATAGAAAAAGTTGAAAGCCCTGACTATCACACTTCTGATTAACCAAACTCTCTCACACCTGAAACTTATATAAAATCCCAGCCAGGCTGGTGTCTGTGTTTCAAAGACCAAATGAGAACCATGTGGAGGATCTTTGGCTTTGTGATCATGTTTATTTTTTTTAGCTTCACATAGGGAGGAGCAATGGTCCATAAATATCTAATTATTACTATATAAGCCATTGCTGTAGAGTGTAGCTGGAGCAAGTTGGAGGGAATATGGGCTTTTATACAATACATAACATTGACTGTGGTGCTGCTATGGTGAAAGACTGAGTCCTTAACTCTAGCCAAGGGAATTATGTGATGTGGGTAATAGCAGGATGACAACAGTAATGTTCCAGCTCTGTGTGTCAAGTACTTATGAAAACAATCAACGTTCCAGCATTGCCATTTAGTCAGTTGTTTTCTTTCCAACTCGGCATGGTAAAATATTTCTAATACTCCACATTTTTCCTCTGTTGCCTAATATCTCCTGTGCAAAAGAATCACACAAAATGTAGTAGGTTAGATATTCAAGTATTAAAAGCAACACATACAGAAAGGTTGTGATGGCTTGTCTTTCAAAAAGTTCAGATTAAAAAGATTAAATGGCATTAACTTGAGTTGTCTGTGTGTGTGCTCGTAGGAAGTTTCAAAGAATGCTTCACTTTTAAAAAATTATAGCCATTTCCAGTAGGAAGGAGTAAAGCATGGCTCCAGTCATCGTGCTTCTGTGCATTGCTTCAGTACCAGATCACTGCAGTCTTTGGTATTTCAGTTTAAAGAGCAGTGACCTAAATAGTCTGGGAATGTATTTTTCTTACTAGGAATTATATGTGGGAGCAGACTTGGCCTCTCAGTATCACTAAGGCTAAAGTTTCCTGACCTCTGTCAGTCAGTCCACACGAATGCTTTTCTAATTAAACCTCCTGTTGGATTTGACCAGGATATTTCTAACAGTGTGGTTCCATAAGAAGGAGGAGTAAAGTCAGGAAGGTGATGAGACTCACAACCAAAAAGACTGAATCACTTGTGCTGCTGCAAAAGTTACCTCAGAATTCAAAGATGTTTGAGCTTAAGGACACAGGATGGAGGATGTGGAAAGATGAGGAAATGTGGAATTACAGAAACACGAGGGATCATGAGACTGCATTTGTCTGCTTCAAAATGCACCTTGACGGAAGCAATTTTAAAGATGTACAGAGAGTGAGCAGGACTAGCAGAAGGGGAGAAGAGGGAAGAGCATTTTCATGCTTTTTGAAAAGAGGAAACCAACAGTGGGCTATAAAAAAGAGGCTTCTAGGAAACTTGGAGAAAGACAGAACCGTCTAAAGAGCTGGATCCATTTTAACAGGGTGGGGATGTGGCAGTCAGTCGCTTGCGAAATAAAGATGTTTTACAAAAAAATTCTGTACTTAAAGAGTCTCTTTTACCAAACTGACAGTCAAGCTGGATATCTCAGGAGGGGTGGCCAAAAAGTCCAGTCAGACCTGCCTATCTACCAATCCTACCAGATGGCCAAGACTGTTATTAGGAGGCTAAAAGGCTAAGCTGGTGCATTCCTAGCTCAAAATGAAAACCTTTTCTCAATTCCAGAGACATCTCTGGGCTCCAGGTGGAGCTGAATAGTGAGTGGGGAAAGATTATATACTTGGCTTTCATCAACGTGAGTCAATACTGAATCCTTTTAAATCTGTCTTCTGTTTACCAGTTCCATGGGCAGCAGAGTAATACTGGAGTTGTTGTGACCAAAAATTAGTTCTCAAATAGGGGAAAAATAAACCCAGTCTTGCCCAAGGAATCAGAGCTGCTGTATCTATAGTTACTGCAAAGAAAGCATCCTCTGTTGAGATACATGTTTAAGATCTGGGCTTTTAAAAAAGTTCTTAGTTTCTTTTTTTTTCCCCTTTACGATTTAGCTAGTTTAGGTAAAGTTAATGATGGAAAACACAGTTTGAGTTCTCCATCTTTACTCTTTTATATTTAGCCAGTTAACAAGCTTCTTGATTCTTCCAATCTTTTTACTGTTTATTGAACAGGATGTAAGTATAAGAACCAGGAATGTTACACAGTTTTCCTTCTATCGTGGTAAAACCTTCGGAAGCCTGGGCACATGGCAGACAGCAGTAACTGCTCATGTACTGGCAAAGGGCTCAAGCAGCAAACAAAACCTTATGAGTTGTTTTACTAAATCATTTCAGCACTGCACAAGAAATTTGTGTCCTACTGGGCTACCTTGGTTTTACTTTTTGTGAAGTTTAATTGACATGTGTGTGATACACTGTCAACTGAAGATTATCTATGCCAACTGATCCCAGCAATGAATAAATAACATTATCCAAAATATGTTCAGAGGTATCCTATGATTAGAGGTATCCTATGATTTTTCTTACACTTCCAAAACTATTGTGTATCTCACCTTCTTGGTAAAAAAGATAAATGTTCCAAGGACAGTGTTATCTAAGGTGTAATTAACATATTCTTTGTATTATCTCTGCTGTGTGTTCTGCCTTACCCAAATAGTTTTGTACATAATTTCACAGGGGATCATGAGCTGAATACAGCATGTGCCTGACTTCATGTGAACAACTCAATGCATATTCTTAATTCCCTTCTTAAATTGTTCTTCCTTCCCATTTTAGAGTTCTTTAGTTTTCTCCAAAATGCCAAACCAGGCTCCCTCTCCTACCAGCAGCTTGTGATAGGATGAGTAATAAAAAAAGACAAAGATACGACATCTAACAAATCTGAGCCTCGTCAGTGGGGGACTTCTAAGTGATTTAATATCTGTCCTTTTCTGGCTGGTGGTATAACAATATGCTGGCATTTGTGTAGTTGCAAGAAATAAAGACCAGGTGTATTTGTTTTGGTTTTGCAGTTTTTATTGATACTTTATTTTTTCAAAGTACAGTCTCTTTTGATTTAAAACAATAGCTGTAGTGCTTATTTTGGGCCATAGTCAATAATTTTCTTAAAAACTACTTCATTGAAAGGCCTACTTTACTTGTTGAGAAAGTTAACTAAAGGAAGTGTTGTCCATTTGGTGTGAGATGGTTGTGTGGACACACAATTGTGTGACAAAACCATCCCACAGCCCTGTGATTTCCTATCTGCTGTAAGCCACCTCAATCCCCCGGGGCTGGCTCTCCAGGGAGGGAACTTCACTGGGAGCTTCACCAGGGCTGTTTTCTGCAGATGGCTCTCCACCACCTGCACTTCCTGAAAAGACAATACAATGAGATTGAAATAGATGTCATATCTTTGAAGCAGCAAGCTACAAGGTACACATTTTGTCAATGACACCTAAAAACCTTTTATGCAGCTATAAATGTCCAGGAAGCTATTTTTCTCAGTTTGCAGTCCATTTGCAAAGTGCTTTAGAGTAATGGCAGATCACCTCATGGTAATTAAGTATTGTGCTTTAAATAACTGCCACTGGAATACACAATAGTTTTTTCTTCACTCATTCAAGACTTTATTTTTGTATCATCTCCTGATACTTCTCTACCAGGTAGGAAGTGTGGGGAACATTAATTTTTTGTCTGTCTGTAATACAAAAAGCCCCAAGCACCACCTCCAACAGATCTTTTCTTTGTTCTCTTTTACCTTCTATGATTTCAGTGATGCAGTTGCCTCAACATCACAAAATTGTGTCAAGCAAGTGTACTGAGGGTGTTAATTTAATGTCTCATAGCCAGAGTGCTCTCATTGCTGCACAGATGTCCCTCATACTAAAGGAATCTGTTTTCTACTTGAGATTTCCAAGAAGAAGGTGTTAATGGAAAGGATAAAAGATGAATGCTAACCACAACATTCCTGATTCAGTTTTGATTCAAGCTTGAACTGTGAACACTCTTACTTTGTTTGGACTCTTGTTTGGCTACACATGGCATCCCAGAGCTCATGGAGAAGGCTTCAGCTTTGCTACCTGTTGAATCTTCTACATATACAGCCCAATCTGGCTAATTTGGGAATGTAAAATATGCCTGAAGGTCGAAATTTAGGCACATGAGTTAGGCAGACAAGATTTCAGTGAGACACTAAAGGTATCTTTCTCCCCAGCTGCAAGACTGCTTACAGAGGCATTTACTTTAGGAGGACTGGTTCTTTTTTAGATACCAGCTAGAGGAGTAAGAGATGTAGATTGGATCCAACTCCCAACTGTTTGGGATGCAGTGAGAGGCCCTTTATAAAGGGACTCTGTTAGGCACACAGTCCACCACACTATGTAAGGGGAATGTTAGCATTCAGACATCTGTCTGAGTATACATAAACATTCTAGAGCTCCTGTTTTTAACTGAATTTCAAGTTATTAACACATTTCCTGGAAAAAGCCATCCACAGCTCTTTTTTTTCCACAATTGCCACTCTTCTTGTTTCTCATTTTGATGTTTCCCATGGAAACCGTCATAATTCAAAATATACAGCTTGTCTTTGAAAAGCAACCAAGGGAACTTCATTTAGTAAATCCAAACGTCTTCAAGCACCATCGCTTTCATAACTCCCCAAGTAAACTCCTCCCCAAAATGTCAACTTTACAAACTGGTCTCAAACAAAACTTCAAGAGATTTTTAGTTCATCTGCAATGAAACAGATTCAAACTTCCCTCCATAGTTTGTAAAGGCACTGCCAGCAAATATTATGATGAATCATTGCATTTATGACATGAATTTTGTTAAATTATCTTCAAGTGCAACAACACACATTCCAATTATGTGCCAGGAACAAATTATACATTCTGCCATTAAGTATCGTGGCCTGACCACAAAATGAAACACCAACTTGGACAATATTTTTACTAAATGGAGAGAAAATTACAGGTAACAGTTAAGATGGATGTATAAACAACAGCTTCTAGATCCAGCAGTGAATAACCTAAATGACATCTAAGATTCTAAATTTGAGAGGATTTATTCCAGAAACTGAAATTTATGTGTTTAGCTTAAACCACAGCAAGGAATACCTCAGTTTTCTGTTGGACTGGGATATTGAGCTTTGAGCCTTTAGTCATCCCTAATTTGACATTTCCAAGTCAAGACACTTCCCATGGAAGTATACAAAGGATCAGGAAAAATTTTTGAAATGCCAGTTCCAGTTAAATTTTATGATCACTGGTTTGTCCAGTTCTTCTCAGTTTTATTGAAATATGTTGGAGTTTTTTTGCTTATAGATCCCAGATGATATATGAAGCTGGAAAGATATTGATTTCAAGGAAAAGCACAAAACAGGATGGATAAAACAGAGTTCATCACAGCTGGTTGAAATTGCATCAAACTAGATCCTGTACATCTTTGTGCTTAGATGTGAAAACTGGAATGTTTCGTTATCCGTGCTTCTTGCTGGCACACTTGTAAACTCCATCTACTTGGCGTGAGGCCACAAACTGCAATCCACAATAACAATCCAAGTACACTATCATGAACATTTATAGTTACTGAAAGGCAGAAAAGTGATAGATTGGATCCCAGGGTAGCTGACAGAGCTGGCAGATCCCCCTCAGGAAACAGTACAAGGTACAACACACAAAAACAGTTTGCAGCATTGTTCTCTCAAATCTGCTGTTCAACATATGCCAAGGTCCCTAAGGACAGCCTGAGAGCACTCCTGGAACAGAGGCTGGAGCAGTCAGGGAACAACAGAGGAACCTCAGAGTGCTTCAGTTCTGAAGGGAGGTACAGCAAACTACCTCGGGTGCAAGGAGACACATCAACGTGGTAGCAACATAATGCATACGGACTCAATTCCTGCAGCATCCAATTTTTGAGAGCAATGCAAGTGATGAACTTGTACTGATGGACTGACACTGCTTTGGCATGAATTTCAGCACAACATCCTCTCAAAAAGAAATTGAGAGTGTTCAGCCATCACCATCTGAGTTTTTTGCAGTCTAAGTGAACCAATGAACGTTATGAACCTCTTTTCATAAGGAACTGCTCTCAGATTGTCATCAAGAGACCCACAGTGTCTCTGTTATCATCCCAGCCTAAGGGGTCTGGAGCAGAAAGGGGTTTGATGTGATATCTATTTAAATTGTATGAGAAGCTTTAGTATTCCAGGGTGAAAACAGATTAAAAATGACTATCAAAGCAAAGTGTCAAGCCCACATTGCTGTGAGATGGAATTTAGCAGAAGTCAGCCGTGCAACTGCATTGCCATGGTGCTGAGGCCAAGCACATACTAGCTTAAAGAGCCAGCTGGGTGTACTCAGTTCTGCTTGAAGATTAACATGTACTTTTGACATGTACTTCTTAAACCTTTCCTTGACAATCCATACTCCATAAATTTCACACTTTATGGCTTGTTTTCAAAAATTTTAGTAAACTTTGTGAACTCTTCAAGTGTGTTTTTCTCTCCCTCCCTCTATTTTTATGTGTAAGATTCAAGTATTTGGCTTTGGCCCCTGACAAGGTCAGGATATTGAGCTAGACAGATCATTGGACTAACCCATACATGAATGCTGTGTTCTTATGCCGGCTTGGATAGTTTTAAATCTTGTCTATGCCAAAAACAATATGCCCTGGTGGATATTTTTCCCACCTTCTGGGGGAATTTCCGTAGGTGCTGGGAATAGTCTCTGTCCGTGGTGCTCAGTCAGCAGTCATTCTACCAGAGCTGTGACTTCAGCTCAGTCTGGCATTACACAGCCACAGGGCTGTGAGGTGAGGTCCGGAAAGATCTAGAAGTTATTGCCAGGACTGTTTAAATATCAGAATAAAGCTCTGAAAATTAGCAATATCTCAATCAGCACAAAGCCATTGGAGAGATCAAAGTATCCCCTCTGAACCTGGAAGACATTGAGGGATACCAGGAAACTGAGAAAAGGCTGACAACAAAATATTGACTCCACTTTGGAAAAAAGACCATGAGTAAAGATTGAGGATGTATATTGAACAAGAGAATAGCTGCTCTGTGTTTGCATCAGAACCAGCAGCTTGATGGTTCTGAGACATTTTAGTTTTGTGTCACTCAAATATCAGCCTCACACCATTTGAGGTCTTGTATCAGGCATAGATAGCCTGGGTAGCTTGGTGTCTTGGAAAGTACATTTTGTTCTCAGAAATTCAACAGCCCCCAAAGCAGAGAGAGCCTGAACTGTGTTCACTGTGAAGATGAATCCTTAGGACATAAAAAACACATGCAAACTTGCAGGCCTCCAAGAACAATTCAAAACATCTCTGCCTGCCAAAAAGGGATGGTTTTGTTTGCTTTGCTTGAGGCTATCCATATTTATTTACAAGATACACAGATATGAAGGGGAGTTTATTTACTAGCATAAATTCAGGACAGGCAGCGGATTGAAATCTCAGCAGAGCTGGTTTTACTGTCCCAAGCAGCAAGAAAAAATTGAAGGGCTCTGATAACTGCACTGAAATTTATGGCAAATATAAAAGGAGACATGCAAGGGGCATAATCACCACAGCTATAAAAAAAGTCAAAGAAACTAATCTAGTGAGAAGTCAAAGCATGCAGGAACCATATTGAGATATAACTAAAGCCTCAGCTGCAACTTTACAGTGGATGGAAATGACCTGTGCTCCTCCTAAGCCATAGGAATCTGAACATTCTCATGTTAGGTGCTTCCAGTAGACAAAAGAGTCCTGTATATGCAGCCTTCCAGTTTACTCAAAGTCTATATTATGACTGTAAATAGAGAGCAAACTATTAGAAGATACGGCTTTGTCATATCTTCTATCATCATAACAGGAAGATTTCTCTAGCTAGTTAAACTCCAGGACAATTAAACTTTAGTACACATTATCTACTATAAAGTAAATTTGTTTAGTGTTACATTCTTAACTATATACCCCGGACATTGCAAGATGTTTAATTTGTGAAAAGTGTTTTTTCCACAGTGATGTAACAGCACTGCAGTCAGACAAAAACATTAAGGGTTTATTTAATATCAGAAAACACTTTTCTCACCTGTGGATGCTTTCAGCCTCCTGATATAATCAGACCAAAAGGAACAGTCTGCTTTTTTCAGTCCTTTAAGAGTCGGCAAAGATACGGTGAATTCCTTGTAGTTATCACCATCATCACTTGACAGATACATAGGCCAGGCAGGCATCACCCCCAACATTCTTCTTGAGAAGCTGTGGAGGTAGTTTGGATTTCTAAGGGAGTGGGAGAAATTTTCATTAGAAAAGAATGAAATGAACAGTAAAATGATAAGAAGATTGGCTGGGTCAGGGAAATGCGTATCCAGTCCCTCTGACCAACAGGGTTCAAATTCAGCCCAGACTGGTGAATCATTCTTGGTGCCTCATCTGACAGCAACTTTTTAGTCTGGTTCACTTCCTAAGGAACAGGTACACAGAACCTGTATAGACAAAGGCTTATGAACACCCTCAACAACCCTCGATCCCAATCCAACCCAAGATACTGTAAAAAGCACATTAAGTCACTGTTCCCACCATTTCCACACTAGGTTTCCAGAGATACTCCTCATTCTCAAACATGGCCACAGCACAGGAGCACAGAAGGATGTTCACAGAGTAGCTGGTAAAGGGTGCACTGTGTCTTTCTGTGTTTTCCCCTTTCTTCTGGGAAAAAGAGAACTCTTAGCCAAGAGGTTTCAGAATTGGGGTCCTAGAACTAAGCTCTGGAAACAACAGCAAGGCCTTTGAAGCCTGCATGTACTTTAGTAATATTTGAAGCTGGTCAATGGAGATAAAATGTCTATTCCTCCTAGCTAAGTCTCATACTATAAATCTTTGGTGTCTGCTCTGCTTGATAACTTGGCCATGACTTTCCAACCATGTGGACTAAATCCCATTGTAGGCTTAAAAATTGTAGAGGAAATGGAGAATGATTGAGTGAGGGCAGGGTCTGGACTGACTACACTCCCTCTATTTCTTACCATCTCCCCAGTCACAGCAATTCTTAAATATCCCACACTTACCCAGAGTTTATGAAATTGGAGATATACTGCATAATTTGCAAGGAAAGGCCCTTTTCTTCCTCAGTAAATTGTACTTCATACTTCGGGTAGAATGGCAGACCAAATACATACTGAACATCCAGCAGGAGCTCCTGACCTGAGCTAAACCAAATATTTATAGAAAGATAATTAAAACCATCATTTATTTATTTGTGGAAGAAAGGGAAATAAATTAATTCAGAGAATAAAGCAAAGTTGTAAATAATTAATGACCATTAATTATAGTGTGGTGAGCTGTGGGAGTTTTTCAACCCAAAACATAAAAGAAGAGCAAGCAATAACAGGGAGAATTTGTAATTATGTTAATGCAGGGTCTTTAACATTTGTTACAAAAGGAAACTGTGGAAGGCATTAGGGCACATTTTCTAAATTAACTGGCTGTATAAGAGAGAGTGATAGAGGGAGAAAGTCACTTGGCTATTCCTTAAATGCCTCTTAAGTTTTGGACAGATTTTCACTACAATTAAATTCAGAAAGTGGAAGCAAGTGGTGACATGGATTCTGGCAGCCACAACGGAAGGTTAATTATGGCTTATTTCACAGACTTGGAATAAAATTCTGGCCTTTCTTAGCAGCAATTGGAGTTTTTCCATTGACTTCATTGTGGCCAGGATTCTGGATAAGAAAAGATGTAATAGGAGATGTTTATGAAGATTTCTCTTAGACGTAGTTTTAATCTAATTTCTCTGCTGGCTGGGTGGTTTTGGTTCATACACTCTGTTCTCCCCAGTTTTTCTATGGAGACAAGTCAAAACAGCTTGAGATAATCACCTAGATCAGATTTAAGAAAGAACAACTGCTGTGTAGTTCCACGTAATACTTAACACATATTATAAGGAGTATTTTAATAATTCAGAGACAAGACTGGCCAGGTAGGACCCCAACACCTGCAGGACCTAATAGCAAAGGTAACACACCTCAACATCGTCACGTCCTGCAGAAAAACAGTGGCCAACTTCTACTAATAAAATTATAACTAAACTATGTTCTACACATAGCTTTGAACCACAGCTCAGGAGGAGATATTTCTGGCCTGGTCCAACTGCGTTTTCCATATTCCACATTTAGACAAAGGTCTTATTGATTTGGTTTAATGCTGCATGAAGACAGACAGCATCAGGGGACCTGGGAGAAGGAACAGATGTCTGTGAGGCAAGAATAAACAAATCCCAGATCCACTCAACAAGATTTCATCTGCAGTGGCATTTGTCAAAAGGTAGCACAACTGAAACTATTTTATCTTTGGACGTGAAATGCAGCAGCACTGGTATGACCCTGATACTGCCTCCAATGGAACAAGGAGAGTAGTTCAAACCATTATGGGCAGGTGGTCTGAAAGCAAGATGACTGCTTTACATTTTATGAGTGGTGGCACCAAAGCCTCTATTTTGAAAAGCAAACACACAGCCCTCTAAATGAAATACATCTTTGGTTGTGTTTTCCTTAGTCTTATCATAATACCTCAGTAATACTTTGCATCTGGAAAGTGAATTATTCACAGATTATTCACAAAAAAATGCAGAACTGAAACAAGATTAAAGCATATTTTTCTTCCCCAAATGTTTATAGAAGGATTAAGCAAGATCATAGTTTAATAATTTTGCCTTAAAAATAATTTGCTTGGCCCAGTATATAACAGCAATTTCTAGTGTCAGTATTGCAGCAAAGGTACTATATACTTAAAGAGGCAATTTTATTGGCAAAGAAGAGTCACTTTTGATTAGATTAGAGGATATGAAATTAGTTGAGGTGCAAGGAAGAGACAAATGTACTCATTTAGGGAAGGCATAGCAGAGGTGAACTTAGCCGTGAAGCTAAAACAAGTGAGCTGGGATTGAGGGTTTCTCCCCAAATGAGGCTTTGTTCTCAGCTGTCATGTTTCTAGAGGTGAAAACTGTTAAGGTCAAAGCCCAGACTAAAAATTCAGCAATCTCATAAATAATTTATTTGATTCAAAATTATTTGTATGACTGTACTTGGTTTGATACAGAGACACAGAGTGGTACAAAACCCTACAATTTCATAGGCTGCTTTCAGTATTTCTGGTTGATGAGAAAGAAAACATGAGGATGAGAAAAAAACTCTAAGCTTAAGTGAGGAAAGAGGCACATATATAAATGCACAGAATACCAGGAAAGATAACTGGGAAACATCTAGATGGCAACTGGATGGAAAATATCAGAAGAATATTTCTGTCTCCTTCCTCAAACTGATCATAGATTCATAGAATCACAGAGTCATAGAACGGTTTGGGTCAGAAGGGACCAGAGGGAAGTGCAAAATGGCCAGAAATACCCAAACAAGGATTTTGGAGTCTTGTAGGAGCTCTGAGCATACTCAAGGTAGCACCACGTAGTGACACTGTTTTCACTGGGAGAAAAGTGGAGTGAGAGAAAGAAAGGAGAGACAAATAAGTATTTATAGCTTTGCTGTTTTACACTGCCAGCTCTGAAGGGAGCTTTTTATTTCTTGAGCTGCTCCAAACTGCACTCCCAGGATACCATGCATGTGCTCAACAGCAGCAGCTCTCAGTGGAGATATGAAGGCCCCACAACTGTTGGACTTGAGGTCAGTTTGATAAAAGGGAGGACTGCAGAGATAAGGGCAAAAGGGGTTTGTAAGGAAACCAAAATAACAGCAACTGACTTCCTCTACAGAAGTCCCTGTTCAAGGAACAGATCTGTTATTTTAATAACAGCAGTGAATGCAATTCTGTGTAAGGATGAAACCTTGGCTTTGGTGACTTCACAGGAATAGTACTTTGTGCAAAGGTGTTGCTTCAGATCTTCTCTGCATAGCTTTGCTTTTTAAGACATCAATATTTTTAAAAACAGATTCACATCTCTTATTTGGTGGACCAGTAAATTTAGCCATGGGGAAGTTAGAAGCCAGATTCTACAACTTTGTTCACACTAAAATGAGCTCTCCGTGGGGAATTCTTACTTTACCTCAGAAGAAGGTGCTACTGGAGTTCAGTTTACAGAAAAACAGATGGTAAAATCAGAAACTTTGTGACATTCATAACCAATGATTTAACAGCAGACCCTGAAATATCATTTGCTGGGAATTTTCATTATCCAGTGCCAAGCCATTTAATTGGGAAGGTATAGTTTCCGAGAAAATTTTCCTTAAACCTAAGATGGAGTTTCCATTTAAATTTCCAAGTGGGAAAGACAGAAGGTGATTACTTAGCCATCACATACTCCACTGCCCTCTCTACGGAGCTGTGGCTACTTTCACGTACAAAGAACAGCTTCAGCAGGGAAGAGTAAAAGATGAGTGGATCAAAATTTAGAACAAAAACCACGCCGTTTACGGTTGATTTGGTTTAAATTCTGGTTCCAAATCAAACAAAGCATAGATGTAAGCCCCCATGTCAAAGAGCTGAAGTTAACATTGTAATCACAGGTTTTTGGAACAGAAAAAAACCAAGCCAAATCAACAACAATCAACAAACAAAAACAGCCAAAAACCCCCAAAACAAACTGCCTCACCATCACCACCCCAACTCAGAAATCGTCAAAAATTCTGTTTGCAAAATGGAATTGTCATTACTGGCAATCCATAACCAGGGCAGTCAGAACAGAAGAATATGATCTGGCAGACTGCCATGCTATTCTATGTTAGGACTGAATGCACAACTCAGAGCTGAGGCTGCAGGGACCTCACAGTGTGATCTACAGTAAATTAGGACATAGATCTCATTTTGAACCTTGTCCTTGTTCTAGGTCTGGCTAATTATCTCATACTGGAAACTCATTTTGATGATTAATGACTTATTCTAGCCTAATATTTCTCTTTTCTTCCTGTCATTTAAAAATAGTCCTTACTCTCCAACTAATTTCAATTAATCTCAAAGCATTTTGAGTCACAGCTTCTATTCTTAGTTGCCTTAGTGTAGTTTTTGGTTCATTTTTAAACCTCCACACACAGATAGAAGCCAACATAAATTAGCTCTAAACTCTAATGATATCCAATACGATACCAAAACACCAAACTTCCCACTGCTATTCAATAATTTAAATTTTAAAATAACAAGATAAATCTAACTAGCTAGAGTTCAGCCAGAATTACCAGTGATCATCTAAGAAATGGAGAAGAAATTTTTTACTCAAACTCATGTCAGTCACCAAACCAAGCAGATGTTGGCAATCTGTGACAGACTGGTGAGATAAGAAAATCATTTATCTTTTAATGTAAACTTTTATCAGAATAACTGCTCATTCTAACAATTCTGTGAAAGATTTTTTATTGGAGAAGGGATCATGGCTTGGACGTCCCAGCCTCATGATCAAGGCCCTGTTCAGTATCCCATTGGCAAGGACAGGCCTATCACTGGGAAAATAAAAAGTCCCACCTCCTCAGTGTCATTTGGCTTTGGTGAGAACAGGTTATTTACATGCTGAGTGAGTTGAACAGCACAGGTGAAACTCAGACTCACAGGTTGCTGATGAATCTCCTGCTGATTTGAGTTGAAATAGGATTTCATAACAACCTGGTCCCAGGAGAAGAGGATATGATTTACATAAAATGTGCCACAGCCTGCATGCTCTTCTTGCCCCATTCTGTGCTTATTTTCAGTAAATGGATTTCAATTTTTTTTTTTTTGCAAGAATTATTGGAAATATTAAACGTGCTTATTTGCACCCATCTGCATTACCTTGACATTAATACCAGCAGATTTTTCCAGAGTATATTTGCAAGCCCAGTATCCTGAGCTGTGAACAGGCATTGTCTCATCCATGTCATGGGAGAGGAGCAGCCTACCAACCCTGCACTTTGCCTGAACTGAAATGTTCATTTTGATGCCAAGCAAAAATAATTTTAAAAATTATATACATCCACATATTTCATGAAAGGAAATGGTATGTGATTGCAGGGAGAAAAAAATAATCAAAGGATAGCTGGATATTTATAGAAATTCAATGAGCCAATATGAGGCCTGGTGTGACCTCTGCAGTTCTAGGGATGCATTTGGCTCCTTGTGTCTCCTCTCATTATGAACTGCTGCCAAACAAATGGGGGAAAGGATGTGAAAAACAGATGAACATTTCGCTTTCTTCTTTTCAGGAAAATCAGGACATATGGAAAAAGCTTAACTCCTAACAGGATTAAACTCCCAAGTTTATCCACCTTTGTACTAAAAAAGCCCTATAGATACATGTGTCTTGCAAAAGTATTCTGGAATTTGCAGTGTCTTTTCCACTTGAATTACTCCCAATACACACAATGTTCCACTTTGCATAATAGCTGTGCCAATTAAAGAAAATAAAATTGAAGTAGCAGATAGTAAATTCAAGAGCCTGAAAGCCCACATTAATTGAAAAAAGTATCATAGATCTTGAGGCAGGAAGAAAGAAAGCACTTTTATCAACTTGTCAGAACTCCTAAAGAGCATAGATTACACAAATCTGTCAGGGAATTACTGTATTTACAATCTAGAAATAGGCATGCTGATACTTGATTGGACTTTTGGGAGACAGAAATTCATGCATTTGTTCAGTATGGCTACTCCTAACCTGAGTGAATGGATGAATTTCCAGAAAAAGTTTATGTGCACATCTGAAGACCCCAGAGCACCAAGGAAAACATGGTGCCCAGCATGCATCGACTTTGTACTTATCTTGTGGATTACATTTGAGGGGAACTGCCTGTCCCAGGGCAGCACATGCAGCTCCAAAATTGTTTTGTACTTTCCTGAGTCTTTCAGCTGAATTTTGGTTCATTTAAAGCTGTTTTCTGCTTTTCCTGAGCTTGGTACTTTGCCTTTTCATATTTATGGTGAATTTACAAGACCTGGAAAATCTACTGAATTACAAAGGCCTCTAAACTACTTCATGGAAAGAAAAAACAAATTGTCCAGACCCCAAGCCTTTAAAAACAGAGAAACTTTGCAAAGAGTTGAGCATGGCACGATGTGGCTGTATCAGTGGGACAGTGTTTTCATAGCTGCAGCTGGCACAACACAATGGATAAGGCCAGAGGAATGAGAGGCACTTCCAAAACAACAACTTTTAGGAGATGAATGGGAGTAGAGATTTACAGAGCACAATGACAAGCTGTTGTTGCAGCAAGTGGACATAGCTACCTAAGGCAATTGTGGTGCTTGCTCAGCTATGGAACAACATGCATCTTGTCCTTGTCACCATCCCACTGGTAATTTATTTGCCCTCTGTGTTTAGATCATGTTCTTTGAAGCCCAGAGGCAACTGTCTGCCTGCACAGCACCCCGTTTAGACTGTGTCACCCAACCTGTGGGGTGTTGGTACTCACGGATTAACAGCTACAGACAGGAGGAGAGCTTCAAGTGGACAGCAAGTGATGGATGGATTAAAGGACAGGGATGTAATTGTTGTGAAATGAAAAGAGTAGAAAAATCTCCTTTAATGAAAGAGATATTAAGTATAGCCAGAATTCCTGCAGCATCCATAATAAATAGAAACCAAGAATACTTCACATAGCTGAATGGGTTCATACACAAACATTTTTTGTTTTAACAGTCAGGAGTTTTCTCCTTCAGTTACAGGAATCTTAAGAAGTGTCACCAAAACACAGCCAACTATGTGAGCCTTGGCACAGAGCAGCCTTTCAACAACTCACACCAACCTACACAAGAGTGCATCGTCAGGAGGTAAAGACAGCCCCGACTAAAATGACCCAAAAAAGACAGCAGCTCCTTAATCTTGGGTGAATCTGTCCCATGCACAATTAAGAAAAGTTTTTATGGAAATTATTATGGTTATGTTAATGATTAGAAGATAAAGCCCCATTAAGTCTCAGTTTAGACTGTTTCAGTGACAATTATGATGCTTTTCCATCCTGCTGCAGCTGATGATCAGGCCCCCTCAGTGGGCAGAGCACTGATTTTTAACCACTATCTTTAAGACAGAACATTTGGCACCACAGCGTGGCTTGGAAACTGTGCTGGCATGGCAAGCAATGCTTCTTCATATAAGGTGCAAAAATCCCCCAGAGACCTCTTGAAGGGTTAACAAGGCAAATCTTTGTACAATTAATAATATCCCTGTCAAAACATACTTCTCCTATCACACATTTCTTTACCATAACTAAAGCTATCCTCCAGTCCTCCCCACTAATCCTAGGCAGTGCTGAGCAGTCACATTCCTCCTGCATTGTTTAGAATAAATGTTTACTCCAAGGCCTAAGTGTTCTCAAAGGGAGAGTGAGAAAATGGCAGCTGGGTCATGTATATATTTTTACCACAGATTATTAATGTGGGAGCTGGCTCCTTGTTCAAATGGGAACTGAAGACTATAGCAGACATGGTGTAATGCCAAGCTCAGGAGAACGCTACCACGTGGAAGGAGATATTATTTTGCTCTCTGCAAGATTCATTTATCTATACAAAAACTGTCAGTTCATGGTTTTATGTGATTTTCCACATATGTCATAGACATCAACTTAAAGCAGGCTTTTTAACCCTACCTCTGTATCTATGCATGCTTGAATGTGTGTGTGTGTGTGTGTATACATCTTAGAAACATCCAGCTGACAGACACTCTTTGGCTAATGACTTTTACTGCTAAAAATTCCTCCCTGTTTAATAATTTTTTGTCCACTTTGCATCATTGTGGTTGAGTCTGTCTTTACTGGCTGACTTCTCCCTCCCTCTTGTTTATCTTGCTGTTAGTTATTAAGTGACTGCTCCTTGTGAAACAAGAGGAAATACCAATACTTTTTCATCCCTGCATTTTAACTCTCTTTTCTGTTATGCATTTTGGGAGACACATAAAGTAGGAGAGAGGTGACAAAGTAGAATTTGAAGAATGGGTTGGTGCCTTATCTTAATTAGTGAATGGCTATTTCCCCAGACAGAATATTTAGTCCAAGAGTAAGTAGTCTCCTATTGTTGTAGTTATCTGAACATTATTTTTATGTACTCTTTCCAACGCTCATGTGAGGTAGCCATTAGCAATTATTATAGATTATATATAATTATATTATCATCATGTTTTATGATACAGATTGTAAACACAGAGAGGGAAGGGTCCATCTCCTGTGTAAATCGATTTCTTAGGAACAATTTAGTAAAGCAAAAAACCCTCATTATTTTATCTTTTATGTTACCCTATTTCCATTTTTACAAGTGAAGGTTTATATCTCAGCAAACTGGTTGAGAAATCATTATTCTATCAAAAGCCTATGAGTGATAAGGAATATCTAAAGAGGTTTTCCTCCAACTACAATGCACAAGGGGATTCGGATTCAGTGTGTGCACTCACAGAATATCCTTCACATGACTACCGTGTGCAAATCATACTTTGGCTATTGCATTCTTTAACACAAAGAAATGGCAGTAACAGGGTTCTTCTATTCAGGCATTTAATAGAATGTTTGCAGGGTTCAATTCTCACTTCTGCTGAGCAAGTTCAAACGCACACATCCTGCCTTCCAGCCTAAGCTGTAGGTTATTTGGGAGAGTATATACCTCTGCTACTCCTCCTAGGAGTCACAGTTCTCAAAGAACTTGAAAAGTGTCAGGACTCAATTCCAGTGGTTATGGAAGTCCATTGGATGGTGGGGACATGGTTGCTAGATCCTTCCCCAAGATTAGTTTATATATTCTACTTGAAGGCTGTTTCATGGACATCATTGGCTTTAGTCAGGTAAGACAAATCGCCAATAACATTCCCAAGCAACTGTTTTGTTGGTTCCAGATTCCTGATGGTTTCCCAGTTTGTAGGAGTTAAAGCCACTCTCCCATGCAAAGCTCCTTCTCTCCACAGCGTCACAGTCCGGGCATGAGTGAGGCTGCTGGGAACCCTGCAATGCACCTGCACTGCATGGAGGGGGGAATGCTCTAGGGAGGGTGGCATGGCAAAACTGGGATGAAGAATATAGGAAGATTCATTTAGGAATGAATTAATGAATTAATGAATGAATGAATGTATGAATGAATAACAATATTTAAACAAAACACTCACAGCATATTCAGCAGAGGACCTGGTGTGAGGTCCCTTGGGAAAATGAGGGTATCACTTCATAAATAGCCAACTTGTAGTGTTGCATGAGATCCTCCCATACACAGACAAGCTGAATTTTACAACTTCTGTTTAAGTGCTTGCTTTGCAACCCAAACAACATTTATTTTAATGGTACTTAAGGATAAATAAGGACAAAAGGAGTAAGAATGTCATGCAGCATACAAAGTTGGGTCATTTCTCCTTACAAGTGGCTTAACTTAAGGCAGTTGAGCCTCTGCCTCACGTTCCTGCAAGTTTCAGACAGCATTCTGGCTTTGTTTGTTCTTTTAAAGAGGGTTATGAAAAAACAAAGTAATAACTTCAGCAGTAAAGTTTAAGTAATTAGCTTTGAACACCAGTGTCAACATAAACATGATTAAAATGTGTAGCTACCTGCTATGTAAACTATTGCTGCATGGGAGAGTGTGAGAAGAGCTAAATAACATGAGCACAAGAGAAATCTTAAACAGGGCTTGATAGAAGAGAAAATTCTTATCAATTCAAAATCACTGCCTCAAAGCCAGTGAGTCTAAGCTGTATAAGTACTATTTAATCTACTTACAAATAAGATCTAATCGTAGATGACTGGGTCACTATCATTCTCCAAAGCAAGGGAAAACTTGCTAGCTCATTTGAGAACACATCTTTTCTTTTTGTGCGGCTGGATTTTTGGCATACCACAGCTCAGCCCTGTTTGGAGCCTTGTAAAAATCACTTATCTGCGCCTATCAGTAGCCAAATGGAGCACTGCGAACATTCCCGCTGGAGCTGCCAGAGAAATAACGGCTCCCTGAGGATTAACTCCTCAGCTAAAATGAAAGCGAGCCTGTGTTACCACAGCATAATGGCCTTCATCTGTAACCTAGATCTGGGCTGGCTTCTTTCAAATGCTTTTTCACTGTGCTATCAGGAAGGGAAAAAACCCACGCAGTTTGCAGGGAACTTCACAGGATCAAATGGTGCCAGTAGGAACCCACCGTCCCTCCCCTGAGCCCTTTTGGAGGAAGCCTGAGAAAAAGGAAAAGGTCTCAAAAATCCTTCCTGGAGAGAGATGAGGGGCTGTACAGGGAGCAGGGAACAAGCACAGCTTCCTCATAAGGAAACAGTATGAGGACAAGCATCCCTGTCTGCTTTGCTGCCCTGGGGTGTGGATCCAGGGAACAGGAGGGGTGACTGTCACTGCAGTTTCTGGTCATGGAGCCTTTGAGAGCAGGAGCCACTCTGGAGAGTCACAAGGCACCCCAAAGTGCTGACCACTGCCTGCAAACATCACTGCCTCTTCCTGACTGCTGGGAGGGGCTGGGTCTAAAATAAAGCCAGGAAAGGTCAGCTTAAAGGCCTCTGCCTAACAGAATGTTCTGTGCCCAACAAGACATTGCATCTCTCACAGACATTTAGGCCTTTCTGTCTAAAATATAATTGTCGTGCTGACAATTTTTCAAGTAAGCTTCTAAAATGAAGGATGACACAGAGCCTGAGTCCACAAATGCTTGTGTGCAAAAATATTTTTCTTCCCATGAGACAGTCTGTCGGCAGATCACCAGTCAGAGTGCTGGAGCAGGAAGGAATAAATCCCAGAGCTCATCCACACTGAAGGCCCGTCAGTACAACTGGGGTACAATTGCACTGACCTCAAAAAAGGGCAGTGTTATATTAATGTTGAGTTATTTGAAAATGATATCCCATTTATCTTGAGAGCTGTGGACTCCCGATGACTTGGACCACATTCTGGTTCTTTGTGGGAGATTTATCAGATGCAGAGTAGGAATCTGAAAGACTAACTTTGGAACTGGTCAAGCTGGAAAGGGGAAACTCAATTTAGACATCTAATGGGAAGTGCCTCAGTTCAGAAAACGTATTCCTCTCTAGTCAAAGAATTTATTAGAGACCAATCCCTCCTTTGCTCATCTGAACTGTTTATTTGAGATACCTACATCTGTTCATTTACTCCATAGCATGCCCAAGCAGTCAGCCCCGGTTTTACAAACTCTAAATCCATGAAACATAGTAAAATCCATCTCCTTACCTGCTCTGTGAGGAGCTCTCAGGTACATGGTACATGAAGACATTTCCTCGAGAGGCAGCAGCCCAGTGACTTGCCATGTTTATGATGGGACATGTGATAAACTGGTCACTGATAAAAAAGGAGGAGCAGAGAACAGACACAGTTGTGTAAAAGAAAAAAGTGAAGAACCCCCACAAGCAACAGACCTCTCTCTATCTCAATAGTTTGCTTTAAATTTTCCAAAACAGCTCATATCTCTGCCTTCAAATTGTCTGAAGGAAACCACATTCACCCTCTATGAGACCAGTACTGCTTAGAATTCACTAAAAGTGGTGTTTTATGGAGTGTTGAACAATGATAGTAAATAAACCAGATTGACACATAAGAAATACCCTGGCAAAAAAACCCAGTCCTACTTCAGTGTAGTTTACAAGGGCTCATGCTTATAATAGTTTAAAGTTGTTTCTGGCACCACTAGGTTGCGATGGCATCTAATAAAAATGTCTATTTCCTGTGTTAAGGATTAGTAATGTAATTTCCAAATTTGTGTCTGTGTGATTTCTTGGGTAGAGTTTCCAGAGCTGGAAGAGGTAAGAGACCACTTTTGAAGATAACCTGCAGGGCTCATCAATATGGAATTCCTAGTGCAACGTGTCTGGGAGAGAAAGATTGACCAATAAGAGCACAATGAGAGAGTTAAATAACCAATTTAACACCAGGTCTAAAAGGTCCAAGTGAAGCAAATGTATGCAAACCTTCCTGCCTTCCTTTGCCCCAAAAAGGAGGGATGGAAGGTGGGGTGAGCTGGAAGAAGTACAAACGGTTCAAGAGCGGCAGGTAGCAGACAGGAGACCCTACTGCAAAATATCTTGATTCCTCAAGGCAATATTATACATATACATAGCACCTCTCCCCATTCCTCATGTGCCTGAGGACTCAGCACATGCTTTGGGCATTTATATACCTTTACCTACATGAGTGCACACAAACATATCTGCTGAGGAAGTGGGAGGTTTCAATTCCCAGTTTAGTGAACCTGAAACAGCAGCTTCTTCTTCAGACTCAGTAGGTTGAAAATACAAAAAGACTGGTGCAAGAATGAACAGCAGCAGAGAAGCACAAAAACACGTTGCTATTTTTAACTGGTATGGGTATGAAAGGCACTGTTTGGGTAGCTATCTTGGTTCGGCAGAGTTTATTTTAAGCTCATCTGTGAGACCACAAGCTTTGGGCTGACTGACCACAGGGCTCTTTGACAGTTATGGTTGACAACACCCATATGAAACAAAAATTACTGCTCTTCGCATGCCTACCAGCACGGGGCCTTAGAGGAGCAGATGGTCTTTGAAAACTAGGGAGTCTGGCAGAGCAATAGCTCTCAAGAAATGCTTTGAGATACACTGCACCATTTAAAACTGATTCTCAGTTGGTGCTATGGAGGAAAAAAAAAAGTCAGCTATTCTGAAGAAGCAGAAAAAAAACCCTAAATACATAGTAACCACAAAAATGAAACGTCTGTCTCTTACAGGCATGGAATACCAGAGGGTTTTTTTTTTTAAAAAAAAAAAAAAGGAAAGAAAAAGAAAAATAAACTAATTTTACACTTGGGAAAAAATACCAGAGAATTAAATGGAATTATTTTAAAACCACAAAATATGCACAATGTATGTAGTTTATAACAACCACTTATGTTGCTTTATCACACTTTGTAATCCTGTTAAAATATTAGCAGTTGATTCCTGACATAAAACTTTTCTTGGCTTACATCTATGCTGGTAGTAAGTGTTTTGTTAAAAAGAACAAAACTAAGGAGAAAAAAACCAAAACCAAACCAACCAACCGAACATCAAAAAACCCAGAACCAATTCCCTGTTTTCTCCACCATGTATGCGATGTTGATACAGGTGACTCTCATTCTGTACCTACTGTTTCCCCTCACTTTCTGCTGTAGATGGAGTAATTTCCAAAGCCTTTAAAGCAAAGTAGTATCATCAGATGCCCTGTTCTCACTACTCAGCTTTCTGCTTGCTCAAGAATAAGCCATTCACTTCTTTCCTTAGCCAAGGCACTTGCCTCAATTGTAAAGGAGCAGGTAATCCCTAAGCCCAGGAGGCTGCCAAGCCTGAGGAGCTGTTGGGGTATCCCATTCCTGCTGGAAATGAGTGGTGTGCCAGCCCTTGCAGCTTTGCAAAAGTCAATGTTTGCACCACATTGCCAATGATCAAATGTGACAGCCCTGTGTTATAACAGCTCCTTGTAGAGGGATCTCTGGATGCGAAGAATGGTTAAAATGTAAATCCTACAGTGGTTTATTATGGCTGAAAACTTCACTGATCCAAAGAATTACCGCCCATGGGTAACAGTGGTAATGGAAGGAGACTGAAGACAAGTTCTGGCTTTGATGCCCATGAACCACAGTGCTTCCACGTGTACTGCAGACAGTGGCCCCAGATGTCAGGGTGAGGAGGCCCATCCCTAGGACAGGCTGCAAGGGAGGACAAACGTGGCAAGTTGTGTGAGTTGATAAATGGCACAAAGCTCAGCCCACAACCCTCTGGCTTGTTTATTCCATGACCTCAGTGCACCAGCACACCTGGACCACCCAGAAACCACTGTCCACTTTCTGGATCAGCTGTTTCCAAGAGAATCTTGGCTCCTGTTCATCTCCTGCTCCCTGAGGCTCCCCCAGAGCAATGCTCTGCAGCTCTGGTGGAGGATTAAAAGGAAAATCCTGTCTCTGAGGTGTTGTGGAGAGGCTCACAGTGGGACAGAAAACTTAACACTGAGAGTGCAAATAGCAGGAGCCTGTAGCTATGATGCCTCAATTCAGAACAGAGGTAAAACATCTTGGACAGGCCCATTAGGATTCAAGCCACCAGTTTATAAACCACATCACATTAGAAAAGTAAAGAGTTTTCATAAAGTATCTGCTCATGAAGCAGAGATAGGAATAGGGAAAGAGTTTTTTGATTCATTTCTGGAAAATCTGTTCCACTTAAACAGTCAGTCCCTGAATTTGCTCAGAGGCAGGGAATGAGAAGGAAGGAAATGTCTCCTCAGTTTGCCTCCTTTCAGAAAAACTGAACCACTCCCCCAGTTTAAGATCTGTAACTGGCTGAAGCAAACTGGCTGCCCATGGGGAAGACAGCAAACTCCAGCCGTCTGCACACACCAAACCAGCGTGTGACCCAAGCTGAAGACATCCACCAGGCTCTGTGGCTGACCAAAGGTATCATGACTGCTGTGGAGTCCCTAGTTCAATGGACAATGGGCTCTGCAGACTGACTTACCCAGAACTGCTGGACCCTGGTGTCTTTCGGGCACCAAAGCTATGCATATACACGAGGTGGTGTGAACATGGCCCACAGCTCAACTTCCACCTCCCAAAGGTCCATGCAATGTTTCAATGCAAAGGATAGGAGTGTATTCACTGGAGGCAAGTTGCTCATTCATCTGCTGACATGCATGAGGTGCTGGAGCATGTCCAGAGCACGGCAATGGAGTGGAGCACAAGTCTGATAAGGAGCAGCTGAAAGAGCTGGGGGTGTTTAGCCTCAAGAAAAAAAGGCTCAGGGGGAGCTTTATTGCTCTCTATAACAGCCTGAAAGGAGGTTGGAGCAAGGTGAGGATTAGTTTCTTCTCCCAAGTACCAAGCAAGAGGAAATGGCTTCAAGTTGCACCTGACATTGTAAAGAAATGTATTTTGCAGGTTTCATTAAAAAAAAAAAAAAAATATATATATAATTGGTGATATCAAAGGTTTCAAACTTGACCACCAAGGAAAACTATCTGACTGTATAATTAGGGGACTGGGAATAAAAGGCAATTTATTAATTCTACTGTCACAGGCATGAGACAACTCAATGAACAGTTGATGCACAGTGCATAAGCAACCCAGACATCTACGACATGAAAATACAAAAAGTATTAGTAGTCTGAACTCAATATACAATTCTAGAAAGACATGTCAAATTTTTTGCAAGGCATAAAAATCAGTTCAATTTCTGTTTACCAATGACATTGGAAACCTCACAGAAAACGGAATCATATTCCCCATTTTCTGTTCATTTGCATAAGAATTTTTCAAGTTTTTCAGAACATAAATACACATTTGAGATGAGTAAAACAAACCTTGCTCCACCCCAAACACACAGTTGTACTAGGATGACTTTCTTACCGGGTGGCATTTTCCAGTGCCCTGGAAAAGGATGAATAATCATCAGTTGAGTGTTCAAGGGAGTAATACCATGTAGCTGCATCTTCAATGAACGAGTTGGACTCTTCTCCTCCTAGAGAATTTTGCAGAGCCTGATAAAAGGTTGTTTTGCTGTTGGCTCTTCCTTGACTTTCTTCAAATTTCTGAGAAAAAAGTGCATACATGGAATTCAGAAACAAAACCAAAAGATAAAGTTTTTAGTGGAACAATGTAGGCTCAGATCTCCCTCTGCTGGAACAAGTCCTCTCTGCTGTGATCTCTGATTCCTAGGGGATTGAGTAGGGGACAGTCCTATTTTGCTTTCCCAAAACAGTCACCAACCAGAAATACTGGCTTCCTCTGGACACACTGTAGGGCAGAAATCCTGATCTAGTAAGTCCAAATCATAGTTACCAAGCTGTGCCAATGGATCTCTAATAGAACAGAAATCCTGCTGGCTCCTACAGAAGGAATACCCAGGGAAAGTCCTCCACTGCATGTGTGTCCAACTCTGTCTTTCTGATGGTCTCCCTGAAGGAAAACTAGAGGGGAGAGAGGGAGATACTGATCTTTTCCTTTGAAAATTCCAGGAAGCAAACGTTGTATAGGCCATTTCACAGCTTTGTCACTCTGCCTCTTCTGGGAACACCTACAAAGAAACACGGCTGCTCTAAGTTCTGTATTTAGGTCCCCTCTGGAATAATATCTGCCTTAGACCTGGAAGAGAAATTCCATTCCTGCAAATCCTAATGCAGGGAACAGCCATGCTCTTCAAACTTTATAACCCTTAGTGTCTTTCAGAGAAGCCAACAGGGAAATGCCCTTTTCCTGAGATCTGTGGTCTGAAACCTTTCCTAGCACAAAGGCATGTTCCCCAGAGCAAAGGGCCCATGTCACAGGGACCACCTTCTATGCCAAACTGTGTACCCAAACATACTTTTACCAAAGCTAAAGACTGTTTGAATTTTTCAACACATCTTTCTTTGAGAAAGCTTTTTATGTTATCAATTAGAACTTTTCACTCTTTTAAAAAATTTATTTCAATTTCAGAAACAGAACAACTTCATGAAAAGAAATATCAACCCTGAACTTTCCTGTCCATCAAGCCCTTTCTAAAGAGGGCACTATACAGGTGCACACTGGTTGAAACTTGGATAATAATTCCAGAGAAAATGATCTAACAAACCACCTCTATTATTTTGGGCAGTCAGTCTGATGCAAAGTAGGCCAGTGTCTGCCCAGTTTAGTTACTGTAGATGTTTTACTTAATATATTATTTTGATGGCCTACAGCTGGTTTTCATCATGCTGCTAGAAGGTCTTTCCACAACCCTATACAGAAAGTACAGATGGAATAATAACTTTTCAGTAGATTCACAGAAATGAAAGATGGAAAATAAGTTCCCATGTGCTGAGGATGGGGTTTGTCCTTAGAATACTAATGCTCTGTGCATTTTGATTAAGTGACTTTAAGGGATTTCAAAACTCTACCAAGTATCCCAAGGTCTAAGAAGATCTTGGCAATTTTCCTTGCATTTGTAATAGATTCTTGTTTTGCTAGATTTTGGCCCATGCAATGTGAAAGAGTCATGGGGTGCCAGTTTTAGTAACACAGCTGTACTTCAAAAAAGATGGGGAGCTCACTCCTGACACGTCACTTCATGTGCACAAATGCCACATATGAAACTGCACAGCCCTCTTGCCTGCAGAATCACTCAGCTTAAAACCAGCAAGGACACATATATTCTTCTGCAGGAAATAGAAATGATCACTGAAGACCTCACTGCAAGTTCACTGAATTCAAAAGCAATTTTTCCATCACAGCTTCAGCACACATCAGTTCAGGTTCCTACTAACCAGCAGAAGCATTGCCTTGTCTAGCTAAGAGTCTCTCCTTTGGAGGCTGGGGTTAGCAGTTGTGGGTAAGAAAAGATGCTTTTCTGTGGCAGTGCAAAGCCCGATCTCTTGTGTATAAATCAACCCCTACAAGCAACTTTCATGAAATACTTTCATTTTGCTGGCTTTTTTAAAATGATTTGTTACCTTATTCTACACCTGTCATGGATACTTAAACCAGAGAGAAATAAAGTGAAAAAACCTTACGGTATTGATTACATAACCTAGGAACTGATCCATCACTGTCTCATCCATGCTCAAGTATCAAATCAAAGTTATGGCTGAAAATCACAGGAAAGGAGATGGATCATCATACAACAACACACGGTTAATCTGAGGAACTCCCTGCCACATGGTTTTGTGGATGCCAAAAATTGGTGAAGATGAAGTTTCATGAATGAGTTTTTGAATTAAAAAAAAACAAAAAAAAAAAAGGTCAAATAATTTGATAGTTTTTAAATACAGGAAGATCAGCTCAGGATAGGAAGTCCCTGAGCTGGTAAGTGCTAGAGGTTTGGAGAGCATTTACCAGAAGTATCAGATTTGCTTACCCTGTTCTTACAAACAGCCTATTTTAACCCCTGCTGAAAACATTTTGTGCTGAACAGTCCTTTGATCTGACTCAGTGTGGTCGGCCTTAGATATTTAACGTCAGAAGTCAAGGAGAAGAGGCGGGAGGCTGGCTTGGCTGGACAAGGATCCTCTCTTGGAAATAAGGCAAAAAAGGAAGGTGTATGCCCAGTGGAAGCAAGGTCAGGTGACATGAGAACAATACAGAAATGCTGCTTGCCACTGTAGGGAGAGAATTCATTTGGCCAAAGCTCAGAAGGAGGTGAGGCTGCCAGAAATGTGAGGGGCAATAAAAAGAGTTTTTTCAAACATATTAGTGCCAAAAGGCAGTGTACAAATAACATCGACCCTTTACAGAATAAAGATGGTCACCTCACACACAGGGACATGGACAAGGCAGAGATATTTAATACATTCTTTGCCTCTGTTTCAACACAGCTGATGGACCAAGGGGGTCTCATTGCCCTGAGCTGGAAGACCATGACTGTGATAAAGATCAACTCCCAGCTGACTCTGAAATTGTGTGGGATCTGCTGCTCCAGCTGGATCCCTACAAATCTATGGGGCCTGATGGGATTCAGCTGAGAATCCTCATCAATATCCTCACCAGCCAGCTGGCTGATGTCATTCCAAAGCCTCTCTTGATGATTTTTGAGCAGTCTTGGGAATCCAGAGAGATGCCAGCTGACTGGAAGCTGGTGAACATTGTCCTGATTTTCAAGAAGGAGGACCCCAGAGACTACAGGCCTGTCAGTCTCACTTCAGTGTCCGGTAAAGTTATGGAGAACATTATTCTGAGAGGTATTGAAAACCACCTGAAAGACAGAGCAATCACTGGTCTCAGCCAGCAGAGCTTCATGAGGGGAAAATTCTGTTTATCAAACCTGATTTCCTTTTATGACAAGGTAACCCACCTAGCTGATCTGGGAAAGCCAGTAGATGTAATCCCTTTGGATTTCAATAAAGCTTTTGACACTTTCTCTCACACAATCCTCTGAAAAAAAAAGTCCAGTTTCACCTGAGTAACTGTGATAGATGATTGGTGAGCAACTGGCTCATGGGTGGGGCACCAAGGGGTGTATGGAATGGGGTGACATCAGGCTGGTGATTGGTCACTAGTGGGGTTCCACAGAGCTCCATCCTCAGCCCAGTTCTTTTCAGCATCTTCATTAACGACCGGGACACAGAACTCAAAGGAAGTTTGCTGATGACACTAAATCAGCACAGCATGGCCAGCCGGGCAAGGGAGGGCATTGTCCCACTCTGCTCTGCGCTGGGACAGCCTCACCTCAAGAACTTTGTGCAGTTTTGGGCACCAAAATAAAAAGATATTAAGCTTTTAGAGAGCATTCAAAGAAGGATCACAAGGATGGTGAAGAGTCTTCCGTATGAGGAGCAGCTGAGGTCACTTGGTCTGTTCTGCCTGGAGAAGACTGAGGGGACACCTCACTTCACTGCAGTTACAGCTTCCCTGTGAGGGGAAGTGGAAGGGCAGTCACTGATCTCATCTGTCTCATGACCCATGACAGGACCCAAGGGAATGACCTGAAGTTGTGTCAGGGAAGGTTTATGTTAAATGTCAGCAAAAGGTTTTTCACCCAGAGGGTGATTGGGCACTGGAACAGCTCCCCAGGGAAGTGGTCACAGCACCACACCTGACAGATTTCAAGAAGGCTTTGGACAATGCTTGATTGTCCAATCAGGTACATGGTGGGATTCTTGGGGTGTACTGTGCAGGGACACAAGTTGGACTTGATGATCTTGAAGGGTCCCTTCCAACCCAGCATATTCTATGATTCTGTTCTATGATTCTGTGATTCACTGTGCCTATGTACTAGTTTCTGTGGTCTTCAAAATGCCCCAAAAACTCTGCAATTTTCACAGTTTTCTCAGCAATAATTTATAATATCGTGGGGCCCCCAAGACATGTTGAGTCAGATTAAAGAGGGCACACCAGGCAGAGATGGATGATAAACAGAACTAGCATTTGTAAGAGATGGTGAGAGTTTTCATCCCTCAAACAGCACTAAAATAGCACAACCTGAATCCACTTCTCAAGTTTTACTTTGGCTACAGTATAATTTAAACATCTGACTTAAACATGATAGCCAAAACCAAAGCAATATGTTCAAAATAAAATTCATTAAACATTAAAAAGACAAAATATTTTAACTTCTCAGAAAGAGATTCAGTTCGACCAATTTTCCATGTCCTACATACGTTCCCATTAGAAAATATATGACCAAGGAACAATTTTTAAATCACAGTAGATACAACAGCTGCTACCAGATTAATAGAAACAGCTGCACATTATGTAAAATAATTTACATTTTTCTATCCTTTAAAGAGGCATTAGGAATTGGCCTCAGAGTTATAATGGGGTTCTCTAAGAAGTATGTAAGAAAATAATTAAAGGCAGCAGGTGCACCCCTTTCTACTCTTCTGATGATTCAAAAACATCATAAACATTGCCTAAATATTGAGTTAAATAATGCTTACTGTTCTTGTTGCTGCAGGATAGCTTATGGAGCAAATGAGTGAATCTGGCCCAGTGTTTTACTTAAAAAGAAATTGTAGCAGTAGGTAAACCAAATATTTACATCTTCCAAGGGGCAAAATGTACTTTTCCAACAAACTGAAACAGTGATAACACTAACTAACAGTGTGTGTACAGATCTCAGGCCTTAAATGGCTTTTGACAAACACTGTCACAAAAGATGGTGGAAGATCTGCCATCCACTCAGCAGAGTCTTCCAGGAATTCCAACTAGTTTCAATATGAAGTAAAGATTTGATTTCAGCCCATTCTCCTCACCAATGGCATTTATGAGAACGCTTTTCCCCTGGTCATTACAATAAATATACACATATCTGCCACCTGTTGTATATTGCTGAATACCTTTTTCCATAAATAAATTAACTGACTGTAATATAGTGCAGGATGGAAGTTCTGTCCTTCACAGATCCATTTGCTTACATGAGGTAAATAAACTATATTTCTATCTACCCACTCCCCTATGTCCTGGATTTGGGTTCTGCACCCAACTAGATTGTACTAAGGAGGGAAAGAAAAAGAAAGAAAACACATGAAGTACAACCTCAGTCTTTCAACTACATCCTTGCAATTTGGAGATTACACAGTAGGCATTTAACATATGGAAGATACAGCCTGGGCTATACTGGCCTACATGGAGATAAACACAGACATAGAGCAGCATGAGTGAATCCATAAATTTAATGCCATTAGGTCCTCCCACCTGAGCATCACATATAGGACAGGGATAAAATTTTGTCCATCTGGGAATTGAAATCAACATTTTTAGAGGTTTCTGCTCAGATGCCTTAATCTATGACTGCTCAAAGCTAATAGTCCCTGAAGGTCTGCCATGGGAATTGCAGTGAATGGGTTCAGGTTTAACCACTCCATTTGTCACATGATAATGCATTATGGTACCACTTGTCATTCCCATAACAAACTCTGCTTTGTTTCTCACTTAGTTTTAACCATCTGATAGCTGCACTGGGGATGAGTAGGAAGTGCTCCAGGAAGTGATGAATCTGTCTCAGTTCACATGAATAAGCATTTCAGTGAATGCCATAAAATGGACATTTCATGGGCATGCTTTCTGCTGCAAACATCACTGACAGACCTCAGCCTTTAATTGTAAGCAAATCGAACATAAATGTTTTGCTAGCACATAAGTGGTGCCTTCTGTCTTACTGTTTCATTTTTAATAGCAAAGAACTTAATAGGCACAAGTGCAGTGTTGCAGTGGGAGTACAGAGATACCCAGCACAACCAAATGCCAGCAAGATCCCACAGAACAACATGGTGCCAGCTGGATTTTCCACCTTCTGCTCTGGAGGTTTCACTCTCACTTCTGTGTGAGAAGCGAAAGAGTTTATAAAACTTGAATGCAACTCCAGTCTAAGGTGATAAGATTTGCATCACATCTCAAGCTTGCTTACATCCAAATCACTAAAAGTGTCTGCTTATCATTTGCAGGATCGGTATTAAGAGAAATCAGGATTAATAGAGCAAGTCCTTGACTGAATTGGCCAGCACAGTTATTCCCAGGAACTGGTGGAGCAAGTCAGTAGGGGTTAAAAGACTTTACCCCTCACTCTTTGCACTGTCTACCCTGAAATCAGTCATCCTAAAGAAGGTGGAAATTGAGGACTTTGCCAATTCCATACACTTGTCAGAGCACCTTTTAGCTGTGTTTATCTACTGAAATATGTGCATGGATCTTCTCTCTGCAGAGCAGGAACACAACCACAGGAGGATTTTCACCCCAGGACGTTTGGTTCCCTCTTCTTAGAACAGATTAAATACTTTGGTTGTAGTCAAAGGCAAGCTAGTAATTACGCATTGGTTCCTCAAGCTAAATTCAGTGCTCTGTCCACCAGCTAAGCCTTCCCACACTCCTTAGTGTGCCAGTAAAACCAGATTTCAGTATTCCTAGAGAGGTGCAAGTCAGATTTACCTCAAAGGAACTCTTAAAATTAATGCTGTAGATGAGTGGGATACAGTGTGGGCTGTCTCAAATCCTATTTTGAGGTCTATTGTGGGGAGAGGACATTTAGCACAGGTTAAAGATCTCTTATGACACTTATGATAGAGGAAATGGGGCACAGATTTCCATCTGCACTAGTTTCTGTCACTGCAGCTAAATACATCTCTGGCTTACTCAGGACTTCATCATCTGGCTGACTGCAACCATAGTCATGGCTAGCACACAGAAATGTTGCTGAGGGCCTGGAAAAAGCACGTTCTTAAATAGCTCAGTGATGGAAGGAGCATTACAGTTTCCCAGCAATTAATGTCCTAACTGTGTTAACAAGGGAGAAATCAGGAAACTTTAACCTTGCAGCAGGTCTTTAAGAAAACAACCCAGACAGGAACACAGACTGGTAAAAGCATTCATATTCCCTCAAGTCCTAAAAACCTGAAGCCACAGGAGAACAGAAATAGAGGAAAATGTGCATCAAAAAAATCATCAGTAGATATGAGCCTTTCCTACGGTTGAGTTGCACCAACTTAGAGCTCCCTTCCAACCTCATTTTCTGCAAGCCTTCAAATAAAAAAAGATACTTCAGATTTTATTTTTGGACAGGCAACATTTTTCTGCAGAACTCTCAGCTGCAAGTGTTTTTTTTCTTTTCATTTCAATCTGACAGTGCTGGGATTTAGCACTTGTGCCTTTCACCAATACCACAATTTGTTGAGAAATTTTTAATACATCACGGAATTTCATCTCAATTTTGCAGACAACTGTCATATGCAGAAACAGTGGTAAAGGAAAGAATTTCACTTCCTAGTCTTCATCACAGGACTTGTAATGAGGTCACTGAGGTTTATTCCCCTCTCACAGTGTTTGGATCATTATCTGCAGACCTCCAGCATCACACTATATCTTCTGTGCCTTTCTCTTATGACTTTCTCTTGCAATTGATTCCAAAAGAAATATACATGAAATAAGAGCAGGAAAGTTCTGCTTTTTATTCTCTTTATAGAGAATAAACAAGTAATATGAACTTAGTTTAGGTGGGCCGTTAATTCTGAATGATATTGGTCTATGTGCTATTGACTACCAGCAAAGAGAAGCTGGGAATGACCTTTCACTGCCTTCTAAGAGATGAAATCCACAGAGTTATTGCAAGATAGCAACAGATAGTACAGCACGGACGCAATTTTTTTGGTTTCACCAGCTTGTGTCCGGAAACCTTAGACCACACATCAGGCCAATGCTGTTCTTTGTTACAGCTAGTCCATATTCAGAATCGTCTTTACAAGAAAATGTACTTCCAGGAGGCAACAGAGGAAACAGGTTGCTAAAAAACCCCAAAATGCTGACTTAATCCTGCTGCACAGTGAAGAAATTCATAATCAAGTTGCTTTCTTCTTTGTGAGACACTACTGAAATTGAAATATAAATAGGATTTCAAAGAGAGTAAAACATAAATGCTAAATCACTTCTGATCTCATACCTTTTCACATCTGCCACAGAAATGTTAATCAACAGATATTATTATGCCATTAGTCATCCTGACCGTGACTGGCTGGAGAAGGACAACGCATTTGCATATTTCCACGGAACATAATTCACAACTTGTAGAAATCAAAAAGGATCTCTCCAGACTGCATATGATTACTGTCATCACCGTAATCACAGTGATACCATCAGTTCATTAACAGGGAGCGTCTTCCCACCTTAATTGCCTTGGCTCTGCTGATGAGCCCATCTTGCTGAGCACTTCCAATGAGCAGATCTACTTTCCGGAGCCGAGGGCGCTGCAGGGCTTTAGCCAAAGGTTCCCGGAGGTAAATTCCATCCATCACTGGACCCCAGTACTGGAATGGGCCACTTATGGCTAGCAGCTATGTTGGCAAAACAAAGCAAGAATTGTGCAGTCAATTTAGCTTACCCTTTAAATACTATTTTATTTATGCTTAATTCAACTGATCTGATACCCTTCGAGTGAATAAGTTACCAAGTACTATAAATGCAAACTCATCACTGGCAGGAAACAATGATTTTGCTGACAGTCTCAGTAGGTGAAATGGGCTGCAGAGGCCAAGAGAAATGATGGTCTTACAAAAATGTTGTTTTAAACTAAGGATTGACTCTATGCTGGTCCTCATCAGAAAATTTATTGCCAATGGGTGTTTTAATTTGGGGGTAAAGGATCCATCTCTAGAATTATTTATACTGCAGCTTTCACAAGCCTCCCACTTCAAATACAGAACACTGACATCCCACCCTGCTTCATTTTCTGCATAAATTCTGTTATTGAAGCTACAGACATTTGACTCTCCTCTAGAGTAACACCCAGGGGCAGACAAGAGGGAACTGAAAGGAGGCAAAAAACTATATTTAGACATATTTTAGAAGACATGATTAAAGCAGTGTAAAAGGAATTTAGTCTGAAGGAGAATCAAACTGTGAGTATTCATAGCTCAGAGCTGGATGTCATGGACAACAACTTCCCTCCACCAAAAATAGTCCAGTTCCTCTTTCACAAGGATTCAGATTAAATTATTTTTTTAAGCTTTCTCACAGCTTTGTGTGAATGGAAACTTTTTGATTTCTTGCCAATGGCATATGTTTTGCTGTGTTGTACCTTAGTCTGTGCATCATTGAGGACACGAGCAGGCAACTGACGAAGGCAGGCTACAATTTCCTCACTGGGGGATGAAGGGCATCCCACATCTTCAGCCAGGGCTGCTGCTTGGGTCTGTGCTCTCCTTGCAGTAATTATGGATGCTGGAGAAAAAGCTGAGCCTCCCTAGAAAAAAAACCCACAATATCAGTCAACATAGGTTGTCAGTATACCTGGTTCCCTGGTGCAGGGAAAAAAGATGAGAAGCAAAATCTGTCCAGCTGCAGAAGGTAAAACACTGGCTTTTAAATCAAAATAAGCAAGTTCTAAAGATCAAAGCAAAGGTGTGAAGGGTCAGTTCAGCTGTTTCCAGCTCTGCCATGGTTATTTTGGAAAAGCTCTGAGAAGTGTCTATATTATGTCTCTAACCAAATCACAAATCTTTCTGAAAACTTTGCTGGAAGGAGAAACATTGAGACAGGAGCAGATATAAAGAAGATGCTGTGAGGCACAGGAGGGAATGGAGAGCCTGTCTTACAAGGGAGACTAAGCAGAGTTTTATCATAGCTCTGATAAACAAGGACTGAGAGCAGGCATGATGTCCATCAAGAACAGCTATTTCTATCTTGGGACAATGCTGGTACAAGAACAAATGAGCACTAAGTATTCACATTGAGTGTAAATTAATTTCAGCTAGAAACTGAAGGTATCTAACACAAGGAGCAGTGAGGGTGTGGAAGTGCTATAAACTGAGGAAGGAGGAACAAAAGGCTAAAGGAAACTGCAGAAGATTAACCAGAGCATGAAGATCAAAACCAGAGCACAGGCTACAGTCCAGTCTCTACCCCAGACTCTTCATATTTTTCCTACAGCTGTGCCAACATAGAAAATGTTCTTAACAAGAAAGGATGGCACAAAATTTTTGAGTAAACATGAAAACTACCTGTTGAAAATGCAGATAAATTAGCTTAAATCTGATAAGATCTGACTGAGAACAGAAAGGCTGGAATAGCTCTGACATGGTTCAAATGACTAATTTCCAAACACTTGCATCAGTTTACTATAAGAGCCGCTAAGATTAGCTTCTGTCCTCTAAAAAACCCCACACCATAGATTCATGACATGAAAGACCCTGATCTATTAACTGATTAACTTATTTCTTACTGAATTTGCTCAAAGCATAACTACAAGTCTGCAAAAGCAAGTTAAAAGGAAACAGAAAACAAACAGCAAATCCTTAAATTGAAATTGTCTTAAACCTCTGAGCCTGCAGAACTCTGTGCAGCCCGGGCCAGCACCCAGGACATTTTTTATACTTCAAACAAGCAGAGCCATTGATACTAATAGGTTACCGTTGCTTACAACTGGAGAAATTGGTTTCCAAAAATACTGAGAAAGAGGTGCTTGTTTGGGTGTAGAGACAGTCTTTTTAGTTCCCTGCATGTAGGATTTCCAGTGCTACTACCTTCCTGAAAGGCTTCTCTTATTTTTTAATGGATCTGGAAAACAAGTGCTGTTATTAGCTTAATGATTGAGACGCAGATAGTTGCAGATAAGGAAAGGAAAAGCCTATTTTTAAAATCTGGGCCACTAGAAGAACCATCTTGAGTTTTAAGAGGGTGGAAGAACTAAAGAAGAAGAAATAAACACCACTTGGTCTTATTCCTCACTTCCGCACTCAGTTTAGATGAGAACTCAAGTGAGCGATGGGCTTTATCCTCTCATGGGATTTGCAGTGGCCTATTTTGTGTTTGAAAGGCACGATCTTTGCCAGCTGCTGACTAGGTGCACTGACTCAGCTGGTCATGAGAGAGAAAGAAAAATATCTTTGATGGGAGTATCTTGTCTGTGGGTGGGTTCCCAGCCCACGGAGTGAGAACCATATATTTTAACCTGGCCTTTGGAAGAGCATGTTCGTCAGAGCTACGATGAGTGAGACTAGAAAAGGGATAACACACCATGTCAGCTTCCCTCAGAAGAGTAGTTTCCTTGCATTTCATTTGGAGTAAGGAATAATGAGCCCCCTTAATACAGCAGAAAATTTAAATCTAGGATTGCACAATATTTACCCACTAATCTGGCAAATATATTCTTCCACATCAGATCTGAACGTGATCAGCATGCTTTATCAAGTGTCCAGTACCTCCAAATGGCATTCATTTAAAACAATGCAAACAAAATCATAAAAATAAAAGGGCTTCAGTTTCCACAACTCCAAAAGTTTCACAAATTTTGAAAGTGTCAGTTTCTGTAGAAATTCTGAAGTTGCCCTATTAAAAGGTCAAGTTTGGTAGGGAAAGAGTACTGAAATCAGATGATATGTGGAATCCAAAAATTCACTGGGACCAAGCAAAACAAGTACGTGCTTGATTTTGAACACATCTCCTCCTGGAGATTTTAAAAGCTATGCAAAGTTTCCCTGTCTCAGATACCTACAACCTGAAAGATTGCCCTGAGGTCATGTACTGAGTAAAACAGAGACTGCAAAAGGTTCTGGATGGAAGTGTCCCACAAGTTCTCTACTACAGGGGCAGAGCTAAAAGCCTGGGCAGGCAAATCTTCATGTCACAGCACGGGATGTGCATGGGCTAGCAGTAGATATGGTCGAAGCTCGACGAGTAAAAGAAAAACCCCAAACCCCTGCAAATACATTTCTGAGGGGAGTAAAGCTTGATGGAGCCTTACTCTGGCTGTCGATATTTTCTCTTCTTTCTGTGAGTGGTTACAACAGGTTTATGTGCTCTTTATTCTGTACTTCCATTTTCCATGTTAATGGCCACTTTCTCAGTTTGCTTCTTTTGGTAACACCCACATTCAGGAAGCAACTCTGGCAGCTGGAGTTTGAAAGAGACCAAATCTTTGGGGTTTGAAAGACATGTGCTATCTATTACTTTTAATCACGTTCGATTTTTACTAGGACTGGAAGCAGGTGATAGAGAAACACGAGGCATCATTCAGTATTTGAAAGCAATACCATTATGTTTCCTTCCCAGGTGCATCTAAAATATGTTCCAGACTTTAGAAACATGGCTCCTCTTAGGGAAGAAGTTATACAAGCAAAACTGTACCAGTTCTCTGCTTTTCAAATTCACATCAAATTTCAAGGTCATTGTTTCTTCATCGTTGCCAAAAAACCCCTTCAGGAACAAATAAGTGAGAACAGAAGCTGGCATTGCCCAGAACTAATTTTCTTTCTTTTTTGAGCCTGCAGTTTTCACATTAAACAGAAACCTTCCCTAAACACTGAATCCACATTTGAGGCTGCCTCAGGACATGGAGAATAACAGAGCTACACTCAGCGTTTCCTTCTTTTCCTATAAAACTATAATTTATTTGTGTGATTAGTCCCAGCAACCAGTAATAGAGGACTTGTGTGTTTAAAAAATAGGACTATTTAGGCAGAAGCAGAAATAGTGGAGGGCCAGTTTATTTCCATTACATGACACCCATATTACCATCAACATGACAGAATCATGAATCAGAAAACCAAAAATCATGAGATCAGCTCAAGAATAACAAACACTGTGTTCTTTTTGTTAGTCCTCTGTTTTTTAATTCTCCAGGAATTCTCCTGTACCAATGACCACAAGAGCTAAAAAATTCACTTTTAAAACTAACAAGTGAAATCTTCAGATATTCCTGCAGAGCTGTTTTTTGAAAGTGAATGTCTAAAAAAATGACACACGCAATAAAATTGTAGTCATTAGCCACCTTGTCAGCACTGGGAATTTCCTATCAGCATCATTTAGAAGGGATTTACAGGGAACTGAAGCCACACACACTTCTTGTTTCAGCTGTCCTCACAGACAGACCCACTGTCAACAGAAGAAGTTCCAATGACATTTTTGACAGTGACCCAGTCGAAAGTGTTCAGTATTGAACTGCTAAGAAGAAGCAGTTGCAGCTGTGTTACACAATCCACAACAGCATCGTTACACTGCTCTCCGAAATTCGTACGAATAGGAGGAACTTTACAGTGTTGAGCAATAGCACCCACTGCAACAAGTGATGGCATTGAAAATGGGAGGCAAAGACTTCAGTACTATTTAGTTCAGGGACCAGGGGAATTGTCAGCATTTCTTAATTTCTCTTTTCAGTATTAGAGGTTCGGCTACACAGTAGAAGTTCAGACACTAGGAAATGTTGCAGCTGACAGCGGTGAGAAGCTGATGAATCAGTATTATGTGAAGGTGAATTCTCACTTCGATATCAGGTTGTGACCAGCTGAGCTGGGGCTGGTGCCTCTTGCAGACTTCTCTTTTGGGACACCATAGCTCAACAGATTTTCATTGGTGCTATCCTGACCATCCCAATTCTTCCTCCACAAGCTCTTGCTGCTGTTCTGATGAGATAATAAAAAAGAATATATGGACCTGTACTTGGTTTGTGTGGCCAAGTTTTAGTAGTGAGGGAGTCTAAATGAAATAATTGCAGTGTTGTGAGGAAGAGTGCAAGTGGAAAATTCCAGAGAGTCATAATCATGCTTTACTTCTCATCATCCTGCTCTGTTTAATTGGTAATAAATTAAACCAATTAAATTAAATTAAACTAACTTCCTTGTTTTGTCTGTGATGGTAACCAGTGGGTGATCTCTCCCTGTACTTATCTTGACCCACAAGAATTTCATTATAATTTCTCTCCCCTGCCAGCTGAGGAGGGCAGAGACAGAACAGGTTTAGTGGGCACCTGGTGTCCAGCCAGAGGTAACCCACCACAGTACTGTCACTGTACTCTGTACCTCTGTCTCACAGCATATCTGGAAAAGACAATTGCCGTATAAGCTGCAGTGCTGAATGTCTTTTGATTCCTCATTTAGTCTGGAAGCTTGCTTCTGCAAAATTTTTCAAAAATTATTCAGAACACATCTAATGATTAGAAACTTCACTGGAACTAGATTTTATCTCCCACACCCTGCAAACCCAAACCCAGCTTCCTTTCCTCACATCATGACCTCTTTTTTTTTTTTCCAAACTAACTTGAATATTAAATTCTTGCTTGAGCCACATTGTCTCCTCAACACACACGCTCCCTGCAAGTGAATGCAGTTTCTCTGAAGGCTGCAACCAAAGCAGCCTTTCTGTCGGCCCTGAACGATGCTATAGGCAATGCAAACAGCAATTACAACAACACCACCCAAAAATGAGATCAAAAGACATCTAATGCAAACAGTCCTGAGAATTCTACTTTCCCAAAGGAGCCAGCTGTACAGCAATATTTTATTTGTTAAAAATAGGCACTCTCCAGGCTCAGATGGTCACAGTTCCCAGCCAGAAGTATCTGTCAGACCATCTGGTTTGACCTCCGGGATAGTCAGGGCTCTTCCATTTCCTGACTGCTGAGCTCAAGTGCTTCCTATCACTTAAAGCATGGCTTGTGTTTGACTAAAGCCTGATCTTGCATGAAGCATTTAAGCTGGGCTCAGAGACATGGAGAAATGGATACCGCAGCCTTCTGCTTGGCAGTTTGTGCTTAAAGATAATCACTTCATGGACAGACAACAGCACCTTATTTCTGTTTGAGGGTGTCTTAAGTTTCAGTTAATGCCAGATTAAAGATAATGTTTAAATCCTGTTTTTTCTCCCTGCAAAAATAAGTAAGCTGCAACTAAGCGACCACTGACTCACTTTTCCAATGATCTTTAGAGATTATTCTTTAACAGACTGGATTTAAAATATTTTCAGAAGTTGTTTTTAATTTGCAGCCTATTTGCTTCTTTCTTGCAGGGTTGCTTTCCAGTACCCTGCACTGGTTTTCCTTAGACATCCAATTCTGCATAGTGACAAGTGCTTACTAGACAGCAAGGTTGCAGGGCTCTGTGTGATGACATTAATGTCATTTTTCCAGGCTTTCATGAAGTCTGGCTTCAGGAGCCTGGAGAAGTAGAAAACTTTGGGACCAGCTCAGGGAGCCTCTGTCATAGCTAAGAAGACATTTGGCAGACACCTGGCAGTCACCAGCACAGGGAGTGTGACAGGGAATTGGCAGATCAGTCCAGCAGTGGAAAGGGAGACTGAGACACAAACATTTTTCCCTCCACAATTGTCTACTAGACTGTAATTTCAATATAAGAATGGGGGGGAAGGCAAGGGGTCTCTCTCATATCAAAAAGAACATTTTGAAGGAGGAAGATTTCTTTTTTGTATATCAGCCTTTGCAAACCTGTCGTTGCTGACATCAGAGGCAGCCCTGCAGGAGCAATGTTCCTCTCACGAGTGACTCACAGAGTGCCTGTGTCAGGTTAGTGACTTGAATAACAGGATATGAATACTTCTAAGATGACATAAAAAGCCCCACAATTCATATAAGCACTTTCTTCCATGTAGATGTAAACTCTACCTTATCAATTATCCTATTTAAAACATGGTATTAGCTAAATGCACTGAAAGGGTAAACCAGCTCTCATCATTACACAAGAGCAGACAGCCACCAGCAACAGGCAGAAATGACACAGAAATGGAGAATTCTATTTACCTCCCTCCTCTGCAAACTCATGTGTTCCTCTACAAGCACGGTACAAACCATGTCTGAAATCTGCTGTGTTTCCAGCAGACCATGTTCTATCAAGCAAGTCCAACCTCTCCTTTAGTGTGACCAACCTTTCCTGCTCAGTCTGAGACCTGCTCCATTCCCACGTGCATCTTAGGATGTAACCTTACTTCTTGTAAAGGCACAAAGACTGTCAGAGTCTAAGGCAGAGGGTGGTGAGAAGGATCAGGAATAGTCTCTGCCTCTGCCTATTCCCACATCCACTAACCCATGATATTTTAGTAATTCCAGAGACCTTGTTCATCAGTTTGGTGAATGCTATTAAGGGACATGCATGTCACATTCTTGTGATTTGAAGAAAGCAAGAAGGTCCTAAACAATCAAAATATAACTGGCCAGGGTAACCATGGAGCTGTGCCATGGACTGATTAGCTTATCAAACTCCCTAGTGCTTTCCTGTCCCTTCAAACTGAGGATTGCTAGTACAGCCCATCAAAGAGAAAGAATATTCTCCTGAAATTATCAAATTACCAATTTTGGCACAGCTTTGGGGATTTGATCAGTGTTTCCTGGTTTCAATAACAGTTACATAACAGCTCCCACATAAGCACCTACTTGGAGCTACTCTGGTGTGAAGTAGGATATCTGCTTGGGCTTGTTGGGTTTTCTGGTGGGTTATTTTGTTTTCTTTGGGCTTGTCGGGGGTTTTTTTATATTTTCCTATACAAAGTTAGGGATATGAGTTTTTCAGATCACATCTTGATTATAAAAGCAAAGGGCAAACCTTAATAAATCCCTTTGACTTATATATTCATATCCGCAGTACAATATTCATCAGTGCCTTTACTCAGGTTTTTTAACAGGCTGGTATCTTGGTTCCTCCATCTCAGGCACTGAGATGAGGAAGGTCCTGAGGCTTCTGCACTTTTTACAACTAATGTGAAAATGGGCTTCATAGACAGGCTTTCAATCCATATTTTTTCATTGCTGATCTTAAGCTTTAATTATTTGCAGACAGAGGTGTTTTGGGGTACAGAGTGAAGCATAATGCAAAGGCTGCATTCCTATTCAGACTCAATAAGAGTGAAAACAATGTTTTGTGCCTCTTCCTGTCTGTCAGAAAAAAAAAAAATAGCAAAACTGCATAAAACAGAACAGTTGGGGAATGAGCATTACTGGATAAATAAATTCAGAAGAAGAAAAAAAAATAAACCCTTTTTGTGTAACTAATGTAAGCCGGGTTATTTTCCTCATTTTTTATATCTGCTAAAACCAGCCCTGATGCAATACATTGAAAACCTCCCTGTTTTTCTCAGCCCATAGATAAAAAGTGCCTTCAGTAGTGACTTGCAACAGGAACCTCATCTGTTGCAAACACTTTGAGCCTTCCTTATTTCTCAGAGAGGAAGTATGTGGCCTGTTTGGCAAATGCTGCTCTACATGACAGCGTGAACTTCACAACACACTCATTCGACCGGCTGCTCCTCGACTTGATCAGCTAAACCTTGCTGGCAGCTTGAGAGCAGTACTATGACTACGGCTTTTTTCAGAAATACTGCAACCTGGAATGCTATGCCTAGCATTTAAAGGTAATCACTGCTGTGACATATTTTAGATTATCTGCATACGAGACCAAATGTTTCAATTTTATTTATAGATAAGGGTGTTCTGTTTCATTAACAATGACAGTATTCAGACCGTGGATTTCAAGTACCACCGAAGGCAGAAATAGAAGAGCCTGCCTTGATCCTTTTCATAAGGAGTGGTATCAAAGATAGACAGGACAAGGAGTATTTCTACTGAAACCTCAGAGTAAGATAGATGCTTAGGACCTTATGCTGATGCAAAGTGCATTTCACTATAACCATAATAAGAGCCCACAGATTAGTGGGCTTTTTATTCAAAGTGTTAGAAGTGTGCATGGTGTGGTATTTCTGTGTTGTTTCATGTCTGCATGTGTCTATGAATTACTTTGATGAGAGTATTATGTTATTCTTTCTAAGTGCAAAGGTATAAGAGCCTCAAAGCTGAAAGGATGTTTATTCTGATTAATGATAAATTAAGGGATATTCACAAAAAAAAAAATATACAGCTTCTGAAATCCAAGTAATTTTGCTTTTTCTTTCCCCACATGAAAAATAACAGGATGCCAGTGCTTTCATATTCAAGCTAAATGAAATTCAGAAATTACTTTTGAATCTTATTGAGAATTAAATCATAAAACCTTGGCAGTATAGATGTGAATATCAGGAAACAAAAATAAAATAGGGTATAGCATCTCAGGAATGATAAATGTTCTAATTTTACTAGTCTACAGTATTCCTTGTAGGAGGGCTCTACTCATGTGCTTGTCTTGCCTTTTTATTCCTCTTATTATTTTCATTTCCTTCTATTTGCTAATTCTCAATCATATTAAATATAACTTTGAAAAAGTTTTCACCAAGTGGCAGGCTTTCTTATGTTCCATGCTATTTAACTGCTGCAGAAGCACGTTTTATCAGAGAACAAATTCTGCAAGAGGAAGTTATTGCTACATGTGCTGCACACAGGAACGGAAGGGGAAAATTGTACCACAGGTTTTGGGGTCACACCATGTAGGTCAGTGGGATTCCTGCCTTGTCAGGTGAAGAATTCATATCTGCTGAGACTTCTGATAAATAGGACACAAAGCTGGACTGGGACTGGGAAGGTGAGGGATGTTTTCTTACCTTCCTTTCAGCAGCAAAGATCCCTAAGCCCTAATAGTTGTGTGCAAACAGCCATGGCTGCAGTGGACGCCTTTCCTTGGACACCATGTGCACAAGTGGAAAAGGCAAAGGAGGAAGGACCAATGCCTGGAACACTGCAAATGTGATCTTAATAGTTAAAATCAAATTTTTGCTGAGGAGGTGGCTGGTGAGAGAAAAGCTGTAGGTAGATTTCGGGTCCCACCAGCCCAGCAGTTCCTCTGAGCTGAACAGCAGCTGCACTCCATGCAGGGCTGGGGGTAGATAAGACACAGTGAGTTTAGAGTCTGTCATTTCCCCTTAATTCTTCCCAAATCACCCTCAGAGAATTATTTTCTTTGGATCTGGCATAATTATCTGCTTCTGTGATGGAAGGATGGCACTTCTACTTGTAAACCAAACTCTGCCATCAAGTTTAGATACAAGGAACAAATTTTTTAAAATGAGGGGGATGAAACACAGGTTGCCCAGTGAGGTGTTAGATGCCTCATCCTTGGAAACATTCAAAGCCAGGTTGGACAGGGCTCTGAGCAACCTAATCTAATTGCAAATGTCCCTGTCCATGGAGGGAGGGTTGGTCTAGGTGGCTTTTAAAGGTCCTTTCCAACCCAAATTATTCTATGATTCAATAAGGTTAAGTGACATGCAGTGCCTGGAGCAAATTTGCTATTTCAGAAGATTATCACCTATAAAACTGTTACCGTTCTGCTATTGATTTCAATGAAAAAGATTAGTTCACAATATCTTTAAAGCTTCCAGTAAGTCCAGTTTTGCAGAGTGTCTCAAAATTTCAGAAATCCACACAAGAATTTATCATCCAGCGATGGAATGGGTTTGTATTGTGCTGACAATAACACAAGCACAAGATACTTCAGCCATCAAGTTCTATCACTCACTTGAGAGTAAATTGTTTTAGAAAACAACATTGTTTTAGAAATACGACTCCAGTTTGCACACTCTTAGTCTAGAAACAGTGATATGCCATTGCCAGCAAGCAAGCAGAAACTATCTTTTGCCTACCCTATTTCAAACAAAACTTCCAGTTCCTTCCATTTTCACCCCATTTTCAGACATCTGAAGGTTGAGTCATACCTCAGAACATTCAGTCCACCACCTTTGACTGGACTATGGGAATCTTCACTCTGCCCATGTGCTTAATGACAAGTGGCCTTAGTAGTAAAACCTAGTCTGATGCCTCATTTTCCTTTTAATCACTTTGGTTCAGTGGACTAACAGCAAGGGTCAGAGCTTTCCAGTTTTTTATATTTATTGAGCACTTCTGCCGTGAGTCTGGAGAACATCTTGAACTCTCTGTGCCTTTCACGGCTTTATGCTACCGATGGTAGTGACAGCAAAAGAGCACGGAAAATGCAATGAGACTCAGCAAAGTGCCACGTTAGCGATGGCAAAGCCCAAAACGTCACTGCCCTGCACTCTTACTGAAAGAACTTTACAACGTTTGCATTTTCCACAAGCCAGATTCTCCCACATCTAAGGCAGCAGCACAGAGCTGCACGCTCTGTCCTGATAACTTCATAGGTCCTTCGAGAACAACGATGCCTGGTATGGGAGAAGTGAACCAGGCCGTGCTCTGCAAAAATACAAAGTAGGAACTTGCCTGTCACCCATTATTTAATTCCTCTGGACTAGACAGTGGTTTAATTGCAAACGATGTATAAGCAACCCTGAAGAAACACTTCAGGTATTTTTAAAGCAATGTTTAGAGTTTAGATCCTTAAACACCATCTAGAAAAATGAAGGTGTCTTGGTGAAATGTGCCGTGCTTTTAGAAAGATTGAAAGCCTAAACTAAAATTTTCAGAAGTCTTTCCACCGCACGTAAATAATACGTATCACTTTCCAAAGTGACTCAGGAACACCTGAAATTAGGAGTAGGAAAAAGGCCTTTGGTCACAACCCTGACACTTGTAGGATGACATTCTCCCCAGCCTTCAAATAACAAAACTCAGCATGAAGTGGTACTTAGAGGTAGGACTCTTTTTTTTTTCCATATTTTTGGGACACGAAATTCAAGCAATTCTCATCCAAATATCAATTGCATGTGTCAAAATTATAGATCGATATAAGATATTTATGCTGTCATTCTTGCCATCTATCTGGACTTGCACAATATTTTAGGTAACTGCAGCTTAGATTCTGTACACTTAGCAAGATTTGAGCTTCCCTTTTAAATTACTGCAAAAATACATCTACAAGAGCACAGAGCTCAGCAGAGGTTATCAGTCCAGGTATTTATCTCACTATCTTGGCTGAATTTTTCAGCCCTGTTGAGCTCTCTATTGCTGTGTCCAGGAATTTTTTCTAGCTAATTTGAAGATGAGCCAGGAATATCTATAATATCCGTAGCGAAAGTACTGGCTGCACTACTATGGGTGTACCTCTTATCCTTGTTGGCATAAAAGTAAGAAAAATATTCAATAAATTAAAATTGCATCTTGCAGAAAAATATTCACAATTAGATCAGGAAATCATGATCTTGCAAGCAGACAGTGCCTGACAAAGTGAATTCTGGTTTCAGTTTTAGAAATTTAAGTGCATTTACATGGAGAAAGATATTTTTTGTTTTCTACCAAGGGACCTTTTTTTTAAAACATGAATACCCAAGTAGTTTATTTAAATTTGAGGGTGCTGTTTCATTCAGCTTCTAGGCTTCTTCTATCAGGCAATGAAACACATTTTTGTTCTTGTGAAAGTAGGTTTCAGATGCTCGTCAGAAAGACACTGTGGCACAGCTGCACCCTCCAGATGTGCCACAAGCCAGTTCTGAGTGCATAAAGAGAAGGGGTAATGTGCCATTTGGCTTTTGAAATAGAGAATTCTAGCAAAGAGCCTTTGGGAACATGCATTAAGAAGCTTGGAAAGCAGATGAGGTGGAGTCAAACTGTGCACTACCATCTGTTCTAGCACTGAGCTCCTTGCATTTGATAAGGGACGAATTTTCTTTCCTTTGAATGGCATTTTATTCTCTAGGATGTCTTGCTAAACTGTCTGTAAGACATTAAAAATGTACGGTATTAATCAACATACTGAAATTCTGCCAATCTTATTCCAAAAGACAATTAGCAATAAAGTCTTGCTGATGTCAGCGGTTCTACTTTTCAGGTTGGACACCTCTCCAGCTGACCCCACCAGACTCTAGCCTGTGTAAGTGAAGAGCAGCACACCAAAGTCAGTAATCATCTTTGAAATATTTAAGCTAGAAAAGGCCACAAGATGCAGAATACTCACACAATGCTGCTAGAGCTCCTCTTAATATTTTCACAGGGCAATGGACAGAAATGTATTTTTAAGAAATAATTGCCCATCAGCTGGTGGTGTCATTATGCTTTAATGTACAGTTTTTAAACAGATATAGCTTATTGTCCTCTACGTCTGAAAATACACTGTAGCATGAGACACCTTCCACATTCAAAATGTTTTTATCTCTGTCCTCTGTCAAGGAGAATTAGGATGGCTGCAGCAAAACTATGAGAAGGAACTGTTCCTCTCACAGTATTTAATTCCACAATTGTCTGATACTGTTTCTTGTACAACCACCAAAACTTTTGAAGATAAGTATCTGAAGAATTTGCACTGCTGGTTTTATGCAGGAGGACTATTTTTAGAGCAAACATAATTTTAGGCAAGGTGAAAAAAAAAATTAGGTGAAAAAAAAAATTGCCCACATTTGCTGAGGGCACAACTGCAGTAGAAAAAAGCCCAAACCTACCAAGCTATGTTCTTTGTGTTCAGTAGTAAACCAACATAATATACATCCAGTGCTGAAAACCAGGGACATCACTCTAATTAGATCCTTTGTAGCCTCAGAACCCCAAATGCTGAAGAAACATTTTGTATATGAGATGCCCATATGGGCACAGCTCTGCTGTTACTTCCTATTGTGCTGAGGTACTGGTAATGGAAACTTTTACTACATCATGTTGTTCTGAGCAACTTCCCTAGCTGTGGTTTTCTGCTATTCCCCTGATAAAAGCACCAAAGTGGTGAGAGTTAGCAAGTATGTAAAACTCTCTCATGAATTTAACACGCGAGTTCTCAAAAGCAAAACTGTGCGAAATTGGAGACACCCAAACGAGGTCATTTCTCATCTGTTGGCACAGCAGGTGTTATTGTGATGTTACATTTCAATGTCTGCTTTGATTTAGTTCCGAAGAACTTTGACGGAATTAGCAAGCACAATGGGAAATGCTGTGAAAATTCCAAGAGCATCTGAGGAAACAAGCATGCCGAGCCAAACGGGTAAGCACTCATTTCATTCCTTTCGAGAGGAAAAGATGTTCACGATATATGATAGACCCAGCCATGTGTCTGTCTTCACCCGCCTGACAAGAGCAGGCAAGTGCGTGGCTGCTGTGGGAGAAGGAGGGCATCCACCAGACAGTGCTTATATTTAGCTACGTTCCAGCTCATTTTCCAAGAAGCACTTTAATTAAAAACCCCAAATGTTAAACCTATTATTTGCTGGTGCTCCTTGAAAGACGCTCCTTTCAAATCAGAAAGCACTGAAACGCTACTTCAGAAACCAGGAATGCTGTGTTTTGACATAATTGCATGTGATCTTTTATACAAATTTATTCTTGAAATTTGGGGTTCCTTCATTTAAGGTTAAAAATTGTAATGATGTTATGCTTGCACTGAACCTCATTTCCATCTGCTGTCAGATAATTGCATTAAAAGTAGCACACAGCCAACCTGTCACTAGGTTTATCCATAAAAGCTATAGAGGAAACAAGTTTCACAGGGCAAGCTGCCAAAGCAGAATATAGCGCATCTGCCCTCTGGATCCACACGTGAATAAATCAGGTTGCAAATCCCTCCTTGCCACCTCTCTAGGCTGGTAGAGGTCATGCATCAGAGGGGGAAAGACAGAGGGATTTGGTGATCTGGTGCTACAAACTGGGAGTGAGTGGGTGGAGAGCCAGTGCAGCCTCAGCCCTCATGGTGCACTAATGCAGGCAGCTGGCACAAGAGCTGCAATAAATCACTCCCCAAAGGTGAAGAAGAGAAAACAATTTTGGGTTTTTTCCTTTGAATTTGGGGTGGGGGATTTTTAGTTGCCTTTTTTTTTTTTAATGGGGGAAGGAATTAATCAAAATTTTGGGGTTTTTCCACAAAAGATTTTCCGATTGGGCTGTTCATTATTATAAGGGTAAGGAATCAGTCTGGTTTCATTGTTGCTGCAAGGGAACTCAGCCCTGCTTTTAGTATGGTCAGGAACAAGCTGAGATGGGCAGTCTTGCAGCCCTAGGTCCTGACAGAGCAGAGACCAAATAATACTCAGCATATTACTAATTTTTTTTTCCTTTTTTTTTTTTTTGTGAAGAAGAGTGCCTTGTGCTGATATTCCCAACAACTGCTGACACAAATACCACAAATAAACACCAAAACAGAGACATGCACTCACTCAGAGCAGGACCTCACTGATGAGCATGCCATGGCTGTGACCAAATTTGTACTGGTCCTGCACATGCTAAAAGTCAGGATTTAGCAGGGCTAAAAACAACTGTAACCCTTTCTGTGATGGAAATAGAACATACCTCTAAAAGATAACTCAGTAAACATTGATAGCACAGTGACTACAAGAGGAAAATATCCATTTAGGAATTCAAGACCCAATCTACTTGAACTCTCCTACACATCTAGCACATCTAGAAAGGTGTGTTGTTCATCCTGCCTGACCTCCTGCTACCACCTGGGGAGAGAACAAGTCTCCTGTAGCTGCAGTGGCACCTGCCAAGGGCACAGGGAAATCTCAGACACTCTCACAGATGGAATTGCACCAGATACCTATGTTTACTCATCCAAAGGCAGGGGTTTTGCCACAAAAATGACCAGAGTGATGCAACACCTCTCCTATGACAGAGGGGTTATTCAGCCTGAAGAAGAGAAGACTCCAGGGAGACCTTATTGCAGTCCTCAGTACTTAAAGAGGGCTTACAATACATAATACAATAACGGACAATGGTTTTAAACTAAGATAGGGTAGATTTGGACTACATATAAGGAAGAAATTTTTTACAGTGGGGGTGGTGCAAGACTAGACCGGGTTGCCTAGAGAGGTGGCAGATGCACCATCTGTAGGAACTTTCAAGGTCAGGTTGGTTGGGGCTCTGAGCAACTTGATCCAGTTGAAGATGTTCCCGTTCATTTCACAGGGCTGGACTAGACTACTTGTAAAGATCCTTTTCAACTCGAAGTATTCTATGATTCTAGGATTTATCAGCTTGAATAGCTCTTTGGATCCATCCATCTCTTAGTCTGGATCAGACTGCATCTTTCATAATGGCTTAGATGTTGCTAATGAAAGTGGGAAATTCAAACATCAGTACTCTCATTCAAATCCGACGAAAAAAGACATCTAAAAAAGAACCCGGTACTAAAGTGTGTGTTGGGCTTAATCCAGTGAATTTGTATCTGTTTGCCTTCCTGAGCAGATCAAACTCCAAATCACATCATAAAACACAGAAGATTTCCACCAGACCAGGAACAGACTTGATTTAACTGAGCTGGAGATTCCAATCCATGGACTTTCAATAGTCAAAATAGTTATTAGGAGATGTGGGTTTGACACTGGCTCATTTCAGTGAGACTGAATAAAATGGACTGAAACATAAGGGAAAGAATGAAAGCAAAGAGTGTCCAACAGAAAGGGGGAAGAAAGCAGATAAGTGGAGCCTGCAGACTTGATCTGCAGAGTGAATGTGTTCATCAGACCCCTCTGAGCCCCTTGTGCTGCCTGAAAGCTGCACTGAAAGCAAAAGTTTGTGCTTTCCTCACCACCAGTGTGCCAGTCTTGGTCCTGAGAAAGGGAACAGTGCCTAAGCTGCATTTCCCAAGGAGGCATTTGGATCCCAAAGATGACTGCACCCCATCTGCCAGCACACGGCACAGGCATCTCTGGCACAACCCAGGGACTGATGACAGAGTAGCCAGAGCAGCAAGAGGTCATCAAGGGTTGTGAGCCCCTCTCTGTCCTCCTTTGGGACCCTGAATCAAGGGTTAATCCTTTTGGGCTGCACCTGCATAACTCTCAGTTCCCAAGCTGGCTGGTTTAGAGCTAGCTTGGGTACCAAAGTGTGACTCTGCAGCCACACCTGCTGGTGCTGCACAAAGAGTCTCCCAGATGCACAAGTGCCTCCTTCACCCGCTCTGGTCCACGCCATGCCATAAATCATTATATTTCTGCTGGCCAGTAAAGCTGGATGATGCATGGAGCTGAACTCCAAACAGCTCATTCCCACTCTGGACATGGACCACATCAATGCACAGCACAGCAGATTTTTGAGGGCGATGGGCTGGATCTGGATGCTCTGCCTGTGCTCTTCCTACTCCCTAATAATGCTTCACAGTCCATTCCCAATGAATAATTTGAAGGATACAATATTCAGTCTCACACTTTGCAAGACATGCAGGTGTGAAGACATCTAAAATTAGCATGTATTTCACATTCATTTCCTGCTCCTAAAAAAACCACCCAGAATTAACACCTGATTCAGTGGAAATGATTGTGCTTCGATCTTTCCACTCTAACTTTTGAGTTGTTCCATTTCAGACGTAACCTACACTTGCACTGCGGAGGAGAGCTTGTGTTAGATAAACTCAGGCAATTTTTTTTTTTCTTTTACATCTTGAAAGTGTGGGGAGCTGATCAGATCAAATCTATTAGATCACTGTGAAATTTAGGTGTGGAGAAAGAGTGTAATTTGTTTAGTTCCTGTTTCCAGGCTTTTGTGTTTGTAAGGAGCTAGTACAGGTTCTGTGAAATGTAGAGTGTGGTGGGGTATTTCACATGACCAAAAAACCCAGTGAGGTTTGACTTAAATACCAATCAAAAAGAAGTGAAGAAGGAGGGGGTTCTCTCCCTTCCTTACACTTTTATATAACTGTATGCAATTTAAGAGGTAACATTTGCATGGATGTGGAAGATAACACTGATAAATTCCCTCCTTTTCAGAACTACAAATTGACATGCAAAATTGAAACAAAAATTAATATAAATATGAAAGTGTGAGCAAAGTAACACAGGTCTTGCTAGAGTAGAGAAAAAGTCATGTACCCCACCGTGCGTAACGAAATGCAAATAACCACTATGGAAGGAAGAAGAGCAGAAAAGCACTTGTTTTCCACTCTTTCACAATGGAAGCAGAATATTTAGAAATAAACAGCATAAATT
>VWZT01013823.1:521222-591447 GCA_013397055.1 Pachycephala philippinensis | reverse complement strand
AAAATAAAAAAAAAAAAAAAAAAAAAAGCATTGCTAAAGACATTGTCCTTAAGCTAAAAAAAGTTATATTCCATGTAGTGTTACCTGTTGTATTACAACCTGCAATGAGAAATTAAGTGATGGCACTTCATCCTCATTTTGCTATTTTTAAAATGCACCTTCTGGCCTCTATTTCTTGCAGTAACCCTGGATAAAGATTTTGTTTTGTTAAAAAATACTCAGTGTCAATGTTTAGGTCTTATTAGCCTCGGGTACTAAGCAGTTTCATAGACAGGAAGGTGCCACTAGATTTTCTGAGCAGAACAAGGAAGCCATCAAAGGCTTCAGACAGAATTTTTTCAGTAGGGTTGAACTATGTGTATAATAAGTTGTATTAGACAAATCACAGTGATTGGCTGTACTGCACTAGTCCTGCATAATTTGGTGACACTGATCAACTAAGAAAACCATGGCAATACTAATACTAAACACACTCTCAAAATAATCATAGAATGGTTTGGGTTGGAAGGGATCTTAAAGATCAGCTAATTCCATTCTCACTGCCATGGGCAGGGATGCCATCCACTAGATCAAGTTGCTCAGGCCCCATCCAACCTGGCCTTGAACACTTCCAGGGACGGGGCATCCACAATGTCTCCGGGCAGCCTGTTATGTTTCTTTTCTGCATTCCTTCAGCCTTTCGTTGTTTTCACTGTGAGTTGTTTGTAAGGCCCTGAGACAATAGGCTGAAAACACAGAGCCAGTTTCAGCATTCATTCAGGATGTTGCACCTAAGTTTCCCTAAAAAGCTGTTTTTCTTAAAGAGAATTTGGCAAGCAATCTATATTAAATCAGAAAAAACTAACATGATACAGTTATCTACACAGAGATATGTGTATCTCTAATTTCTTTCTCTCCTACTCTGAATTCACACCCATTTTTGCACTTGTTGGGCTGCATAGAGAGGGAAGTATGGAGATCAAATGACCTCTGCAAAGGTACTGCTAGATGGTGTTCCTGAGGATCAGGGCACTGATCCTGGTGGAGGCAGAAGGAAGCTTTGTCTCCCTGTGAGCTGGTGGAGGGTAGAGCAATGTGCAGAGGGAAGGAACTGCTTCCAGGAGAAACACAGGCAGTGTATCACAATCCCTCTTGCCAGGACTTCTGTAAAGAGCTCCAAACACCCAGCAGGACACATTTCTGAATCTCCCAGCTGTCAGCATTTACTGGGCACCACCGACTGCAGCAGGATGAGGAGCATTTTATATTTGATAGTCCCAGTCTTGTGTAAAGTGCTTCATCCTGCAGAAAACGAGGAGACCCAGCACGTATCCTACACAGGGCTGCAAGACCCAGAGTCATCCCAGCTGATGTAAAAGGTCTTCTCATCTCTTTGCTGATCTCAGCTCTGCAAATTGCCATCGGACAATGCTTTAATCTTAAACACCCATGTGCCTCTTTTCTTTCACTGAAGCTCAGGGCATCCTGGGCTACCACTAGTTTCCACACAAGGGTGAGAACAAAGTGCAGTGGTTGTTCATCGAGCTTCTTTAAAAAGTAACAGAAATGGGCAATGGTGGCCACACTCTCATTGACTTTGATCTAAACTAATTTCACACCTTTGAAAAGTATCAGTGGTGTTAAACGATGGAATGCTTCAACATGCATCTTCTTTTTCTTAAATATAATGCAACAAAACTGTAGCTGGAGGCAATTAGAGACAGTGGAATTAATTAAACTGGGTTACTTCCTAATACTATAAATATTTACTAATTTTTCACTTTCAAAGTGAATATGTCCTTTAAATATGGTAATTACTAGAAAAAGTGGTCTAAATTTAGTTGCTTACAATTAACCACATGACTTTTTTCATTTCTAGTATCTTCACATTCCTCTTATACATCTATAGGTTCATCTTTAGCTCTTTATGTTAATTAAGTGACATTTCAGACGTTTTTTGTTCCCATTTGACCTACTACATAAAATCCATCACACTTAATGAAAAATCCATTTCTGTTTCAAAACTCTACCTTTGTTTTAAGTGACATTTTCTTTCTTTCACAGGTCAGGAGAGTGACTTCCTTGCTGTTCTCTATGACTATCCTTCAGCAGACATAAGCCAACCTATATTTCATGTAGGGGAAAAACTTCGTGTGCTATCAGAGTAAGTTGATCCATTTACTTTTAAATTAGGTTTTATTACAATTAAACAAAGCTCTGTTTTATGCACCTGGCCCAAACTGGATGCAGTTCAGCAAAATGAACTGAGTTCAGAATTTTTAAGAAAGGATGCTACAAGGTAAATTTCCAGGTAGTTTAAGGATTTGGAATTACAGATTATTCTTTGATCCTTAGATTTCTCTTAGGTTTCTCAACTTGGATTCAGGCTCTATTCTAAAATAAAACTCAGAACAGAATTCTGCTTTGAAAAATGATTATGAGAAAGTATTATCTAAATGTTAGTGGAAAACAGAGTAAGAGCCAAAATAGTTTGAATTGCATAGAAAAGGAAAATCATTCTGAATTTCTTCATGTCAAGTGTGTCTGTCATTTTCTCTCTCACCCTTTTTAATCTAACAACTTCATTATGATTAAGTCTTAGAATTTCATCCTGTTTTAAGGCAAATCTAACAAAAAAAATGGTGGGTTTTTTCTTCTTTTTCTATTTTTTAATCAATTCTTTATTTACTTAGTGGGGAAAAGAAGATGTCAGCGATTTCTCAGCTAGTTCCACTCAAAAAATTTAAGAGCCCCAGAAGGAAGTAGGCTTAAGAGCACTAGCTCAGACTGACCTTAAGCAGAGTGCAAATATTGTCAGACACAAGAATGAGCACGCTTCCTGAAAAATGGAAGCCAGCAGCCCTGATATTCTTCTAGGCACAACTTGTATCAGCACACAGTGACCTCTTGGAAGTTATTCGGCCCCACAGCCAGTATTTGCACTCCTCAAAATGAAATGAAAGACTTCGTTTTTGCAGCTGGTGGAGCAAATGGATTCAATGGGAGACCAGACACATTAATAATAGAGAAATCCTCTGAGGACTTCTAAACTCATTTAAAATAATCTCAATCAGATAGTCAAATGGCTGGAGGAGAGAGGTACTCAAAAGAAGCATCACGAACGACTGATGAATTCTCAGGTTGTTTTCCAGGCCACCATGACCTGCAGTGGCCTTTGTCAGTCACAAGACACAGGCCTTTGAGGACCTTTGGTCTGACCCAGAATGGCAGCAGAACTTATGTTCTGCTGACACAGTGCTTTCCCTGCCTCCCTGAACCTAAAGGTCCCAAGACTCAGACCATATCACCAGATAAATTTTCCTCTGATGGAGAGCTTCTCTAAACTGGGGAATTCTTCTCTGGTAGCTTCTAGCAGTATAAACCTTGCTGCAGTTTGCAGAATATACACGACATGGTACAACAACTGCTTTAGCTTGGAAATTCATCAGCTACAGGCCCTCACACCACCACAGGACTGCCTATGCCCGTACCAATGGGAATTATATGTGTGGCATATCATGTGCATACACGAGCTACAAAGTATGATCTACTGCAGGAACAACTTCTAAAAGAACAGGCTTTGGCAGCAGAAGTTTTTGAGGTTTCCCTGTTGTGCAGTGATCAAGGGCTTCTCCTGATGGATAAATAAGAGCCAAAGCAAGCCTTGATGGGAACTTTCCTCTTCCTACTTTGGATCATGAGCTTGTTCACAGAAGACATGACAGTCCAACGCTCTATGCAAACCACAGTATCCTAATGAAGGACCTGTTCTCCCCTACTGGGGCACGTGCTGATGTCAGTAGGAATTATTTGCCTGCAGCCTCTTCCTGCTCATAAGCTGCAATTCTTTTCCTCAAATCATTTAAAGAAGTAAAATACAGTAAAAAAGAAGAGTAGCATGGCATGGCCAGAGCACAGGTGATGAGGAGTCACCACAGAGGAGTCAGCATGAGCAGGCAGCACCTTCTGCTCCTACAACAGCAGCTCTTCAGCCTTCTACCAAAGTAATGATGTGCAGTGGTAATCAGCCCCACCAGTCCTGCCAGGAACAGGACATATGGAAACTCCACAGGAAATGCAACTCCTCACAGATATTTGTGACTGCTCTGGGTTGGCAGAATTAGATAAGAACCACTGGCACAGCTTCTCACTCCCCACACTGGTCAGGCACCTTTCATTACCAGATGAACAACTGCATTTGGCTGGCAGTAGTCGAACCAAATGTCCTCCAAGATTCGCCCCAATCTACATAATTTCTGTAGTTCCTGCCCTGGGAGAGATTTGGGATTTTTAATCATCATAGGGATTTTTCATGGTTAGTAATATTAAAATTTGGAGGAACAGCGATGACAAGTCTCTCCAGTTTTTTTCTCATTGCAATTCTTGGTTCTGTCTACAAGAGTTCTGGGGGGAAAAAAAAGACCAAAATAACCTAAAGTTCTTATAGATAAATTCACTTCAGCTGGAAAACCAAACCCAAAACTTTTGAGGTATCCTGAAATTTCCAGCTCTGACCAGTAGATACTTCCCTATTTCCCTCAGCACAGACATTCTGGACCATGGTCCCAGCAGCTATAACTCATGACATCTAACCTAAGTGATTTCAACTCAGCTGTTTTGACACACACTGAGACTCTGGTCTGCAGTCTGGACATTATTTTGGGAGCATTTATATGAACACCCACAAAAACAGCATTCAAATAGAAGACACTAATACTTGGATTCAAACTCTTAGAGTGAAGGTGGAGAGAAGCCATCAGTCATCAGCACCCTTGCACTATGACTAAAGCTCTACACGTCCCTGTGAAAATTCTTGGTACCCTGTATTTCTGAAGGGATTCAAGAGCCAAAGCCAGCATTCAGAATCACAGCAATAACCTAAGATATATTGGAGAAAACACATATGTCTGCAGCTTCAGCTACAAGGTCTTTTTTTATTGGAGTCTGGTCTGCAACTCAAGGAAGAGAAGGAAAAGAGCAAACCACGAACGAGGTTCTGTTGGACTGAAAGCCTGTTCCCAAGCAGACAGGCTCCATTTCCCAGGAACCCCTACCCTGGTGTTACAGGGCTGTCCAGACACAACACACTCAGCTGTAAACTGAGTATCTTGGACACCAGTACAAGTCTAGCTGTGGGAAGGCAGAGCACAGCATGGTTTAACCACTGAGTATTTACCCTTCCTCTTTCAACTACAGAAAAATATTTTATTACTTACGTAATTTAAATGGAACAAATGTAGCTTATTTCTGTGTCCAAATTTAATTCTCAAGTGGATTTAGAAATGGAACTACTTTAAATGAAACCAAACTGGGTTCCTTTCTGAATACATAGTTTCAGGAGCACACATAGAAGGTTGCAGGCTAAATTCAATGTCTTCACTAATTTCCAAAATGATGACAAACTCTGAAAATACATCTGAAAATATCCCTTCTCTTGTTTTCACACAGTGAAGGAGGTTGGTGGAGAGTCCATTCCCTTACAACTGGCCGAGAAAACTATATTCCAGGAAAATACGTAGCAAAGGTTTATCACGGGTAAGTAAATGCATTTCCCATAGCCTTTCAACACCACATTTTTACATATCCTCCTCTGATTACTCAGAGTCATAATCCAAAAAATGCCAATAGGGACTTGACAGAAATTTTATTTATTGACAGTCTAAAATAGCTCTTTTAATAACTGAGAACATCAAATCCACATATAAATTTAGACTAAATGAAAAGGAAAATCCTTCTTTTAAATGCTGGAAAGAGCCAAAACCACCTCAAATGGCATATAAGATATTTAATATACTTCTGTTGCATGGACTGCTCTCTAAGACATTGATGAAGGGAGCCTATTTAAAATGGATTTTTAATATTTACCTAGAGTAAAATTTAAGCTAGGTTTGCTCATGAAAAACAGGCCAAAAAGAACAAATAGAAACACTAAGTCATTCAAGAATGTAAACTTTCTCACTGGAAGAACTAAGGAAATTTCAGACATTTCTTGTTGCCATAGACACCACTCAGGAAAAAAAAAAACCAAAACATTAAAGCACACACTTAAAAATTTTCTGGCAAATGTTTTAATACCTGTTTAATTTTAAGGATATGAACTGTGAATGTCACTGTGAACTATGCAAATGCTTAAATTTTAACATGCTTTTACATCTTCCTGAAACAGAGCTGCTTTCCCAAAGGCAGGGCACAGATGTGGGGTAATGGAAGCTACTCTCTGAAGCTTCAATGACAGCAGACTGGGTCAAAGACATGAGAACAACTTTAAAATAAAATGCCAGTAACTGCAGACAAGCTGAGCAAGCCCAGGTGCACAGTCAGACATTGGCTGTGGCAAAACACAGCAGTGCACCAAGTCTATGGTGAAAATTTGTAGGACTAATTCCACTTTCCCTTATCCATAAAGGCCATTAACCTAAATGGTTGGACCGTTCCCTAAAAGAAGCAAAATAATTGTGACTTATTTGGGGTTTATTTATGATACAATTTGGGGTTAACAAAAGTGGTTTAAATGAAAAAGAGAGATTTCACTAAGGCCACAGTTGTCATCAATATACCACATGGATCTGTCCCCAGCAACTCAGATCAAAGCAGCTCAAAAAGTTTTGTTTTCCCTAATAAGTCCAAACCTTATGACGCTTCTCTTAACCTCACAAAGGTTAATGGAACTCAAAACCAGCAAAATTTTCTCCACAAACTGGGGAAATATGCCTGAACACAGTTGAAAGAATAACTATAGAAAGCCACAGTGTTATTTTTGCAGTCACTTTTCCTGGCTAATGCAGCACTTTCACAGCCACATGCTGCTCTCTATTTTGCTGGTGTCCAAATTTCAGAATTTGTTTTTTCCTGCTTCACAGCTGGTTATTTGAAGGGCTGGGAAGAGAAAAAGCAGAGGAACTTCTACAGCTACCCAACACCAAGGTCGGCTCCTTCATGATCAGAGAGAGTGAAACTAGGAAAGGTGAGACAATAGAGATTTTTTCCCTCTTGATCTCAGGCATTAACAGTTTTACAGCTCTTTAATTCACTCCCTGTCCTGCTTCACATGGATCAGTCCAAAATCAGAAAATGCATATTATGGGAAGGTGAAGGCACCCGGTGCAGTGTGCCAGCCTTCACCAGTCACCTACTGGAAACAGGGTTATTGATGGCCATGGAAAGTTCCATGGGCATCAGCACAAACAAGACACAGTTGTTTAAACACTACTATTTATTTTGGTCCCATGCAAACCTTATGAGGCAGTGGGATTTTTCAATTAAGGAAAAGTCACAGCTTTGCTTTGGTCCACAAAAGATTGATTCAAGAAGCTGGAAAATGCACACCTAATAGTGGGGGTGGCTGATAAGTGTGTTTCCTATATAAGCAGGGGTCTTTTATTTACTTTTAAAAAATGACAGACATTCAGTTTTGTTTTCTTTCTTTTGCTACATGGGAATTATACTGTACCAACTTTACACTTTTATTTTCTTCAGTGAGGACATAGAAACAGAGTCTTAGAATATCCTGAGTTGGAAGGGACCCACCAGGATCACTGAGTCCAATTCCTGGCCGTGCACAGGACCACTCCAAGAATCCCACCCTGTGCCTGAGAGCATTGTCCAAACGCTCATTGAACTCTGTCAGGCTTGGTGCTGTGATCACTTCCCTGGGGAGCCTGTTCCAGTGCCCAAACACCCTCTGGGTGAAGAACCTTTTCCTGATATCCAACCTACACCTCCCCTGACACAACTCCAGGCCATTCCTTTGGGTCCTGCCACTGGTCACCAGAGACAAGAGATCAGTATCTGCCCCTCTGCTGCCCCTCATGAGAAAGCTGAATACATCTATGAAGTCTCCCCTTAGTCTCCTCTTCTCCAGGCTGAACAAATCTCCCATGTGCAATGTGCTGTCTTCCTTTTCTGAAGCACCAGAACACATCCTAACATGATACTACAGATAAAAGGGAATAATAGATCATCTGTTCCGACCTCTAGCATACCACAGGCCAATTAGTTTCTTAATAGCTATACTAAATTCAAAGAAATTTAGGATTAGCATTCAGTCCTTGCCAATAAATGCTGCAAAACAGTTCTAAACAAAGAAGAAACAGAAAGAAAGAAACAGAAAAATCCATGTGGCCATCTCCTGCCATGACTGCATTATCAGGTCTCAGCTACTACAGTACTCGAAGCTGACTAAATCAGAATACCAGCCTGTGAGTCTGATCTCCCTATTCAATGGAAGGCAAAAAACTTCTGTAAAGGACTATTTCCTTTACTCCATCTCAAAAGATCCCATACCAGCAAAAATAAAGGAAAAGTACACCAGAAATTTAAATTCAACCAAAATCTCAGGCCACGTTATACCCTTTATTATACTTACCTATATATATAAAGTATACTATATGAGTATGAATTAGGATGGCCACTCAGGTTTTTTCAGCTGTTTCTGAGATATTTTGGGTAATGGCACCACATCTTACAGATACTCTATTCTGCTACAGATACCCAACCAGAACCGCAGCCCTACTTTTGTGTAATTAGTTCTTCTCTCTGTCCAGGGTTATATTCCTTGTCAGTGAGGCACAGGCAAGTGAAACATTACAGGATCTTCCGCCTTCCAAACAACTGGTATTACATCTCTCCACGGCAAACCTTCCAGTGCCTTGAAGACCTTGTCAATCACTACTCAGGTAAAAACAAGTGCAGAACAAACATATTTTCCACTGGCAACTGTAAAACTATCTATCAAAGGTCCAGAATAAGAAGTTTTGCCTATGTCCAAGACTTGCAAATACTGCCAGAGGACAAGCAATGGAAAAAGTTTTGGTTTATATCTTTTCCTTTGTTTTTCCTCCTAAATAAAAATATGCTGGATTTAACAGTGTAACTCAAATCAATACAAGAACTCAGCTAAATAAAGCCAGACAGGCTCTGCCTGAATTGGTACAGGATATTTTATGGCCATGTCAGTAACACTATTTGGGCCAAACACCAGGGTCTAGCACTTCCTTAGAGAACTTTCAAATGCAGTCTGGAGGTCAGCACAGGTCAGGGATTCCCAGTCCCTTCAGAGCACATCTAAAGTCAAAGTGTGAGCATACAAAAATGTTCAGCTGTACAGACTCCATGTACCCATAGTTCTGGGCTCCAGAGACAGAGCTCAACTCCTGGCTGACTCTGTTTGCCATCATGAACATGTTTGCCACTCATTTATTTGCCATATAGACAAGCAGCACCAGGGCATGCAACACCAGGTTGTCTATGCACATTTCTCTTAAGAACCACTACAGCACACAATCTTATCTGCAGCAGAAAATTTTCAGAAATGTTGCAAGCTTCTTCCGTACCACTTTAACAGAAGCGTATGGCTGGAATTTATCAGCACAACTTATATCAAGGGGCTCAAGCTGTTAGCTCAGTTTTAGATTCAGCTTTCACTGTTACTAGTACCAGTCCAGTGGATGACACCTTTTTCAATGACAGATTTATGGCAATTTAACCTATTTCAACTTGACAAATGACACAATTAAGTGGCTGCAGTTACCATGAATCATAATGAGAACATTCTAAAATGAGGAAGGAAATTGCGAAAAACTAATTGCTTAAAAGTTACAAGAGAACAAGAAATTCTGTGCTTTAACAAGCAATGGGTACTTTGTAATTTTAAAAGTGTGAAGTTAGCATACCTGAGTATTTCATAGGTAAAAGTGTAATGGCCAAAGAGTACACTGATAAACTGAGGAGAAAAGTCATATCCTCATTCAAAACAAGCAAATTAAAATTTCAAGTCCAATGATATAAAGAGAGGAGTAAGAATTTGGACAGGAGATATATATGTATTTACATGTTAGCTAGTTGACACCTTTTACCATTTAGAAAGAAGCAAACAATTGAAGCCTAAAATCTGGGGTGGGGCAGAACCCAAAACTTATAAGAATTAATATTTTTCCTTGAGTTATAGGTGGAAGAGGAGACATAGTTAGATTTAGCTCTCCTCCTCCTCCCAGCACGAGAAGATGCAGAATCTCACCCTGAAATAAGGCTCAGAGATGCAGAACATCAGCCATGATGTTCTCTACTTGGGCAGAAGAATATCTTTGCTATTCCTAGTGGAGCAAGAAGAGGGTAGAGAGCAGAAACATAGATGAAAATAACATATGAACCTCAATTCATTCAACAGCCATGTTTCACACAGGAATAGGTGCACACACAATCCAATCTGATCTTTTTTACACTGTTTGCATGGCTGAGACAATAGGAAGCAAAAGGAGAACTCAGGGCTCAGAAAAACTGGGTTTAAGTTTCTACTCTGTCACAAACTTCCTTCTAGTCTTTGAGGAAGTCACCTTGTCTTTCTGTGTCTCAGTTGCTCATTTGTACTGTATGAAATATACCCAAGAATAAACTAAAAAGCAAAGGTATGAGGAAAGGAAAAATTAAGCCCACATTATTGTGTCCTTGCTGAGAACACACAATTTTTTGATTGCTGCTGCTGAGTCCAAAACTGTTTATTTGAGCATGCACCAGGGAAAGAAAACAGTAAGCAAAGACTAACTGTCTGTGTATTCATTTCCCCGTTCAGAAGTTGCTGATGGTCTCTGCTGTGTCCTTACAACACCTTGTCTTACCCAGTGCACTAACAACAACACCGTGACGAATCCAGTTCCTCCTGTGGTGATGCGGAATAAAAATTTCAACTGGAGAAACATTCACAGGTACCACATACAGCACAGGCTGCCGGAAACAACAGGGGTGTTTCTCAGCCTTGCATATACTTGTGCTTGCAACACAGAAGACATAGCTATTTATTTCCTTCTCCTGAAAGCAGTTTTAAATCTTGGACATCAAGCTAACCCATGAAAACTGAATGCCAGCTCTCTAACTGATAATCTAGGTTTAACTTTGAAAGAAAGTACAGTTAGCATTCAGTCATTTCTCCTGTCCAGCTACCCATGCATTCAGTCCCTTTGGGACTCCTGAGTCCTTTGACCAAGGGGCAGGAGCAAGAGCCAGGTCACAAAGCCCAGTGACATCCCCCACTGCTGACCCATCCCCGCTGATGTGCACTGGCTCACAGGTGAGCCCTGGCAGCAGAAGTGGCTCCCCCCTGTTCACACACCCAGAAAGCAGCACATGTGCAATGAACACATTATCCCAGAATAAACCTTTCCTGTTGTGTCTCTCTCAACACACAGCCCAGTTCACGAGATTTCTAATATCACAACTGCCACAAGAGAAAGTAGGTCAGGTTTCAGGTGCTGGGGAAACAACCACCCTCAGAAACAAAAGCACCTTTTACTTTTGAAGTGTAAATTTCCATCCACTACTCTTCCTTCACAAAACATTCATGTGCTTATGAAGGCAAGAAAATTTTGTGCAGTATTGAGGTAATTTTTCTTACAGATTAAGGAGAGAATATAGATGACACTCTCTTTTCAAGTGCCAAAAAATATTTAGATATCACTGTTGTACTGGTTTTTTGAGAAATGCTAAGTGACAGAAATGCTTGGTGATTTATGAGGTAGGAATGTTTTTAAACAACAAAAATAACATTATTAGGTTAAACAACTGTTAATATTATCCCAACAGGTTTAGTCCAAGTAGCTGAAATGGTAACAAAATTTTGTTCTTTTAAAGGCTGGAGGTGACTGAAGATACCAAAAGCACCCTGGCAGCAATGGATGACTCCTGCCTCAGCTATGGCCTGAGGGAAAGCATCGCTTCCTACCTCTCCCTAACAGAGGATGAAAACACTTCTTTTGCAAGTGCCAGAAAGAAGAAATCCCAATCTCTCATATACACAGGGAGCAAACGTAAGAGTGTCCTTCACTTGCCACCTACATACTTCGAAGACTAAATAAAAGACAAACAGGAAAAAAACCACAAACTGACGAGTTAAGAGAAACCAGAGGGTGCTGTGGCCTTGCAGTCCTTCAACAGCTGAGAAATACAATCAGCCCAGCTGGGGACCAAACCCCAGCAGTGCTTCTGCATTTCCTCTTCTGAACGTTAAGCAGAGACCTTCTCAAGGGTGCTATCTCAGCCATGGCACATGCTGGGAACATCCCCAGTGCACCAGAACTGGCTCACAAGTGGGATAAACTGAGATAGACTCCCAGTCAAAAGCCAAGTGGTGCAGGTGACCCTTCAGCAGGGGCGATGCCCAGCATTGTACAGAGGTGACTGCATGGGGAAGGACAAACTACAGCTCAAGAACTTAATTTAAGTCTTACTCTGGTATTCTCCACAAGGCTGAAGACCTTCTTTATAGAACCTATCTACATTCAAAAAAGGAGCCTTTTTCTTCTCAAGATAGACTTATCCATTGTCATCAAGAATGGGTCAGAAAAACGTCAACAACCCCAAGAAAGTATCTAACATCTGGCATCCAAGAAACACCTGATTATAGTGACTCCATACTTACCTTTTAGGAGAAAAATTAAAACCATTGTCATTAAAAGAAGAATTTAATTAATCTGCAGGCAATGGCCTGCAGTGTCATAAAATAGTCAAGAAATTAAGAACAGGTTTAATTCACTGAGAAAACCAGTTCCTGCTTATGCCTGAGATGGGAGTTCAGGCATATCCAAACATGTAACTCAGCTGCTCCCAGTAAAGCAGATAAAACAGAGAACAAAGGAGGGGTTTAAGTGAAAAGTAAAATGTGATAATATTGTGCCTAACTGCAAAGGTTGGCTTGCAAAGGTGTGACCTTCTATGTATACAGGAAGATATTTTAACTTTGACTTCTAAAGTCAGCCATATATTTATGTATAATATTTATATTAATAGCAGCTTTTTAAATAACTAAACTAAGAGAATGAATCAGTAACAGTGGATGTTAGAGATTTTTCCTAATTTCTTGACTGAAGAGAGTTATGTCAAATAGTAATTACACTTTCCATCAAACCACTTAAGGATTAGAGGGTTTTCTGAAATTTCATTTATTTTTTTAGAGGTTTGTACCCTTTTCTAAGTGATAAAAGAGCAAGTAGCATGTTCCTTTGAACGTGCTTTGTGATTGCTTTCTAAACCAAGCAATCACTCACGTCTGAGGGTGTAAAATGCTGAAGCCTATGTTCTTGAGCTGAGTTGGTTTCAATCCAATATTCTCTTGTACCTTTTTGCACAGATTTGAATAATGAAGGTTTGGAGAAACAGAGAAGGGGGGGTTACATATATATATATTTCATCTGTAAACACTTCTTAGGACAAACCTATGTGCTCTTTAGATCTTGTATTAGGTCATTTGCACTGGCAAGAAAGGTTCAGAGATCAAAATATTTCACAGTCTAAACATATTTCAGAACTTAAAGGATGAATGTAATTTGGCTGGTGAACATTGAATTCCCAAAAGCAAAAGAAACTCAGGAACTCAGGAATTTGTATAATCTAATTACTGTTACTGATAATTAACATGTTACAGTGACCGCATTTTATCCATGAAATGTACATGGGGAGCATTACAGATTTCTAAGTCATGACTTGTATTTATTCATTAAAATAATATTCAGTAGTTACTTTGTGTTGCTTTTAGAAAATGGGAAACCTAGTGTGCAACTGGTACAAGCACCCAGCCTCACAATGCCAGCGCCAGAAGGTGTCTTTGACGGAAGGTGACAAAAGAATCCCAGAGCCCACACAATTGGCAGCACTGGGACACACTCTGTGAGAAGGGGATAAGACATGTTCTGATGTTGACAGGTTCAACAATCACAGACCAGTTCAGGTTGGAAAGGACCCCCAGGCCTCCTCTGCTCCAACCCACCCTGTTCCAGCAGGGCCACCTCGAGCCATTTGCCCAGGACCATGTCCAGATGGCTTTGGAATATCTCCAGGGATGGAGACTCCACAACCTCCCTGGGTGACCTGTGCAGACACTCTGTCACCTTCACAGCAGTGACATGAGAAAGTGACAAAAACTAATTAAATGTGCCATAGGGGTGGCTGGATTTCACAGATGGTTATGGGGAAATTCTGTGAGGTCTGGCCATTTTTGCACTTCACTGAAAGACTTCATTAGGAACGTTTTGGGAAACATGAGCTTGCAAGTGATGACAGACCCCAGGTGATTTTATTGAAAAATGACAGTACCTAGGAAACAGTATCAGAAATAAAAAAATTGGGTACAGATGTAGCAAAACTGGGATCATTGGAAAAAAAAGCAACCAGAGGTGGCTGGTTTGTTTGAGAGGGAATGAGACTGGTAAAGGGGGGGGAGGGAAAGGAGATGGGAAAAGAGGGAAGAAAATTGATCTAAAGAGTAGCTAATTACCAGGATCAGGGATGTTTAGGATCCATGTCAGACAGCCCTGCACCTGACTGCAGTAGTTCCAGAAGGGCAATAAACCTCCTCTTTCCACTATGATCTGATCTGCTTCCATGGCCAGGAGGGACCTGGTTTCTTCCCTTGCAGTGGGTGGGAGGAGGCCGGGAGCTGCCCCTGACACCCACCAGGAATGCCAGGAGAGGACACCTAACACAGCTGCCCTCTGCAGCCTCCTGCAATCCATACCACTGATCCAGTCTTCTACATCAAATCTGCACTGGTAAATAAAGCAATTTATCAAAAGATGAAGTCAAATGCCAGGCTAATGCTCTTAAACCATTTAAAACGAGACCATAATCACTGATACCACTGATTTCTAATCATACCACTGAAAGATGAAATAAATTCTAAAACATCCCCACGATAGCCTTGCACTGATTTGTACAATCTGTTTTCAGATTTCTTCCAAACAAAAGCTATTATAGGGCAGACACAGGAAACTCAAAAGCATTTTGCTATTTCAGTTGCACATTTTCTAGTATAGAAAGTTTCATACACCACACCTCTCTGCATGCTCAGGAACAGCATGGTTTTATCATGCATAACAAAGACAGAAACAAGGAGCACATAGCTGACTTTTGCAGAAGAGCTGTATTGCTTCATGAGATTTTCCTACAGGAAAATCTGGTATATATTCTCAGTTTCATTATTCTTAGTCTGTGTGTACGTTCTTTTTTACAGTAAAATTAAAAGTACTGAGTGATTTTGGTGTCTTGGAACAAAAGTAAGACATATCCCTTTACAGGAGATGTAAGTGAAAAACCAACTCTGGCACCACTTAAAAAAAAAAAAAAAAAGAGAGAGATCAAGTATATTTCTAAGCTACAAGCTATAGCTATTGTTGCTTGCTTTTTATTTTGTCAGTGTATTTCACAAGAAAACTAAATCCACTGTGAGGCTGTCAGGATAAATAATTAACACTACTCTGAAATCTGAAATTAATACTACTCTGAACTCAGTGGAGATGCTGCTGTTGCCAAGACAGTGTGGTCTGCACAGTCCCAGGAAGAAAGTTGTTATAAACACTAGAAAAGTGGGAAGAATTGGTGCACCTGTCTGCTCATTGCACTTGCCCGTTTTCCATTATTCAGTGTTCTGCTGTAGGAGAAAGAATGAGTTTAAACTTATTTTTATGAAAGAAAAGATATAATGTGGAATTACTCTCCAGAAGCAACAATAAGCAAAGAGGTCCTTGCATGTCCCTTCCATAAGCGGCTCAGCTGTTAAATTGCACTGTGTCAAGGCCCCGTCCTCAGCCATGTCAGTAAAGGGTTTGTGACTTCAAAGTAGGATGAAACTGAGAGAAAAAGACTCTGGAACTTCTAGAAAATTAAATTCTATTCCAAGAGCTGACTGAAAATCTAGGAACTGTGTGAGGAATTATCTGAGAACTACTCAAAAACCCAATTAATAAGCAGCAATTTTCAAAATCTTCCCTTGCCTTCCCCACTACAGCGATGCAATTAAAATAAACTTATTGAGCCATGGGGATGCAAAAGATAAGTCATGTTTTCTGAAGCAAGGGAACAGTGAAGAAAAATTAAGTATTGAATTAAGATGTCATTATTTTCAAGGCAAGATTTTATTTAAATGGGCCCTCAGCTTCCTGAACCAAGAATTCTATACCACTGCTCACTGTTCCAAGGCAACACTGCTGGCAGAGATCATTTTGTCCAAGTACCATTACTGCTGGATGTATAAACTTCCTCTGGTGACTAAGCCTCATTTCAGAGCACACTGAGCTTATCTGAGGCTGCGAAGATAAATGGCAGTATTGATGCTGACAAAACTGATCTCAGAGTCCTGAGATTCAACACAGGAAAGGCTGTAAGAATATGGATCACTTGGAGTGACTGAGAAAATGGTCTAAGCTGACAGGAAACAACCCCATCTGTAAACCAATTTTTACTCTCTGAAACTTGGTTTTTCTTTTAAATGAAATCTGTCATAAGATCCGATAAAAAGACGGGATACTTTAACTTGTGGGAGTTTGGCTTATCAGTTTCAGAGTCTAAAAGCTGCTGACCAGCAACCGTATTTATGGAATGGAAACTAAGCTGTTGTACCTATGGGTTACGAAACAAGGTTATTTATATAATACACAAAAAACCACAGTGACGAAAGCTGGATTCTTACTATGAGTAAATCAAACACCAAAGTGCATCTCTTGTACATCCTGGTGAAGCATCCAGCTCCAGGAGATAACAGTCACAGGTGAGATGAAAAATAACCACAGCAATAACAGCCCTGTCAGCGCTGTCAAGGTATGGCGGAAATAAAACCAGCACCCACACACTGCAGCATCCTCATCTCTGTACAACGTCCTTTCACAAGGCAGGTGAAGCTGAAGCAGGAGTGGAACTTACCATCAACAGCACTCTCCTGAAAAGGCCCGTGCCCGCTGTCTCGGTGAGCAGGTGGATGCTGGTGACATCCGCCCCGCCGCGGTCGGCTCCCAGAGAAACCCGGCTGGGATCTCCCCCAAAGCTGGCGATGTTCTGCTGCACCCACCTCAAAGCTGCCAGCTGATCCAAAAGGCCAGCGTTACCACTCGCCTCAGCAGAACCTGGTGTAGAAAACAAAATATGGCTGAAAAGAAAACTATGAACATTGAGGTTTTGAGTAAATGTTACATTTTCAGCAGCTCTTGCAGCTGAAACTTGACAAAACTGATACCAGAGTTTAAAACTCTGATGTCGTCTCTTCCAAGGTAATCACTTTACACACTGACTCCATTTCAGTTTTTACCACTCCACAGAGCAGCCCTGGAGGTGCCTCTTTGTCCTATTGACAGAAAAATAACACTCCAACTTCTAAGCTTCATTAGGACACATCATGGCTGGAGACTTGAATCCAGGCTCAAGTATCCATAGATTTGGCCATAAGATTCTTTTCTACATAAGTAGCTCAATCTTAAAATGAATTAAAAGCAAACAAAAAAATGTGTGTGTTTGCCAAGTTCTCAAGTTGGAAGGGACCTTTAAGAATTACTGACTCTTTCCCTGGAGTACACCTGATTGTATGTTTCCTTCCTACATCCCTTTCACACTTGCCCTGCCTGACTAATTATTATAAATCACAACATCTCAAATTCCTTTACACTCTTTCAGATATTATTTTAAAACTTATAATATTTCTGTCTATATCCTTTGAGATTGTCCTATGTCTAGCTGACAGAAATCTGATATATACATATATATTCATATTTTTGTAAAAATAAAAACAAACAAATAATTAATCTTTTTGCTTCTTATGCCTAAGTATGACCACTTCCTTTTCAACACCAAAAAGTGGTAACCTGATATTCTGATTATTAAAAAACTAATGCTGAAAGTATCTAAACATACAACCCTGTAGGTAAGCCTGATTTTATGTCAACAAAAGCAGAAATAAGTAATTCCTCCATGGTCTGTAAAAAAAGGAATAGAAAATGATTATTCATTGTCTACTTCTTTTTTAATCCACAATGAGCCATTCATTTTCAAAGTTTTAAAATTCTTCACATTTAAAACTTGGAAAAAACCAAAAACCCACAGGATAAAACAGAAAAGCCATGAATAGAAAAACAGCTGAAGCTATTTGTTTCTTCCATTGCCAAGACAAAATAGTACCAGTTTAAAATAAGGGTAGGTTCAGAAACTAGTGAATCAAAGTTAAAAAAGTGTGGAAGAAAAAGCTGCCACTTCTTGGACAGGTCTTGGGCAAAGAGCAGTTAAAGTGTACATCCTTTACACTGCTGTAATGAATTACTGAGGTATCAAACACATCAGTTTACACAGCAGAATAAATACAGAGCAGAACAGATTACTGCAGCACTTAGAGATGCCCACACTACAACAGCCATTGCTAGGAACAGCCTTTCAGTAGGGCAGTTAAAAAACTGAATGGCCCAAAAAACTATGACCTATAGCCATTGTTTCAGATGATCAGTCCAAACCACAGCAGTGAAGCAATGGAGGAGAAGCTTTCCCTGCTTCGTTTTTTGGTTTTGTGGTTGTTTTTTTGAGGTTTTTTAGTTTTTAGTCTGCACACCATGACCAGTTCCCAGAGTTCTCAATCCAGCAATAAACCCACTCTTTAAAAAGGATATCTCATTTTAAGGGCTTGCTCCATCCCTATTGAGACCATTCCAAAGGAAGTGAAATCATGAAATCCTTCAGGTTGGAAGAGACCCTTAAGATCATCAAGTCCAACTGTTAACCCAGCACTGTCAAGCCCACCACTAAACCATGTCCTCAACTACCACATCTACATGTTTTTAAATATTTCCGGGGATGGTGACTCCACCACTGCCATGGGCAGCCTGTTCCAATCCTTTACAATCCCTTTGGTGAAGAAATTTTTATGTGCAGATCCATGTAAATATTTTAGCCACACAATCTGCCTTGCTACCAGTATACTAAACAAAAAGACCTAGGAGGGAAACATGACCAGTTCCTTTTTCCCTGGCAAAAACCACAACCAGGTTGTGAAATATACCACACTGGAGAACAGATGCCTGCATGGACATTCATAGGAGTTAGACTGAAAGAAACATGTCTGCCAGGAATCTTTTCCACTGCCTTTTTGTAGGAAAAGATCACATTCCTGAGGACCACAGGAAACTGAAAAGAAACCAGAGTCCTTGTGTGCTTCCTTCTGTTATTACTAAACAGGAGAAGAACAATAGTGCTAAATAAAAGCATGAAAATCATTCTGGTTTATATGACTTCATGGAAACTTAAAAGAATAAAATCTAAAAACATGACTATCTTCTCCATATTCTTACCATCCATATCACTGGCAATTCACTTTAATTTTTCTGAATGTAAAGCAAGAGGTGAAGGCACTAGTAAGAATGTGCATCACTTTTTGCCACATTAATGGGTGGTAGCAAATTAAATTAAACATCTTTTATGCTTAGAAGAAAAAGAGCTCTTTCACTTTTTGCAAAAGCCCTGCCACTGGGAGACAAGAACAACTGCAGAACTAACAAAAACTCCATCCAAACAAAAGAAAATCTGTTGTTTTCACTACTCTTCAATTCCCTAAAAATCCATTTAACTCCTTCCTTTCTAGTTTTGCAATTTATAACAACTCAACTTGAGAGGATTCAGCACTTTGGACAATGAAATTAATATTATTCACAAGTTCATAACTTTTATTTAAAACTGTAGGGCCTTCTAACAGTCCTGCTTCTAGGTCCTAAGGGCGAACTTCTGTCCCCTTTGAACCCAACGCAAAAGTTCCAAGGGCCAGGCGAGAGACTGGAATGTTAATGGTTAATGACTTAAATAATCACCCATTTGTTGTCACAGCACCAAGCCTGACCGAGCTCAAGGTGTGTTTGGACAACACTCTCAGGCACATGGTGGGATTTTTGGGATGTCCTGTGCAGGGCCAGGAGATGGACTTCAATGGTTCTTGTGAATCTCTTTCAACTCAAGCTATTTTATGAGTCTAGGACTGTACAATTATCCCAAATACACACCAAGGACTTCCCAAAGAGGAAGAGGCCAGGAAAGACTGCACTTTTCCTTGGCCACAGCTCCACAGCACAGAGGAGCAGGAGAAGATCCCCAAAAAGTCCCTGCTTGTAATGCATCACCTCTATCTGAAGGTTTACAGGAATGCCAACCACATACACCAAACCCATGTATTGACATTTTGGCACATGCAGGCAGAACCCTGTGAAAAAGAGACTTAATAATTTCCCTGATCCCTAAATTATGGACCATCATATAAATACTGCTACATCATATTCAGCCCAGTCAGCAGTTTCCACTTAGGAAGAAACCTAGGTGAGTTTCAGAGGGCTGAAGGAGGGTGGTGGGTGACGTGTGGGCAGTGCTGTGTAATGGAAGCTCCCACAGCACATATCCACACTGCATTTGGCTCTAGACAAAATGAAATGATGGTATCACTTTCATAAACATCGGGTTTGCACTGATGAAAACAGTGATTTTTTTCCCCAGATACACCCATAACCAACTTCTTATCTAAATAAGTAAGGAGCGTGTAGTGCCATCTCTCTATTTACAGAATGAAAGACAGGCTTTGCTGGAAGTGAGCTTTGAACAAAACAGTAAGCAGAGAAGTGCAACAATAACCAATAATTGCAGCTCCAATGCCAAATTAGGCAAAATCAACAACATTACTAGCACTGAACACTCAAAAGAATCATGAGGAAAAGTATGTAGGTCAGGTATTTGCAAACATGGCAAATATGACCTCCTAAACGTCATAAATGTATTAAAATGCACACTAAAGAGACTGAGGATTGCCATCAGACTGAAAGACTTCCACTTGCAATTGCTGCATTTTCTCTCCATGAGTCTCTACCTTAAGTTCCCCTGCCTCAGGCAGAAGTGAAAGACGGTAGAAAGAGAAGTGTTCCCTACTTCCTTAACAAGGCAAGGCTAAAAAAAGGCAAAATGAAAAAAAAAAACAATCCCCAAGACCAGATGGCACAAACCAAAAAGGTTTAGGGAGATTGAACATATGTTTTTATGTGTACATGCCTCTTCGTACAAGACAAAATCCTTTTTGTAATGGGGATTTGTACAATTTTTAATGTCAAGTGGTATTAGGAGGCAAGAGGGGAGCAAAAGTCCTTTACACTGGAACATGGGGAAGGGTTGCAAACAGAACATGCAAATGTACAGTCACATCCGGGACAGTACAGATTCAGATTAAATGTTGCAAGTCCTTCAGAGAAGTCAGGCTGTACTGCTGAGGAACTAACCAACTACCTTTGTGCCATTCTTTCATCCTTTCACCTCCTTCTTTCCACGAACCTGAAGTTATCTGTGTCTGCCTCTCCCTGACTCTGACATGGGCACAAGAAAGTATCAGCAAAATTTCATGGATGGAACAGGTTGGAAGTTGGAGCCCTTGAAAACCATACCCACAATGGTAGACCACTGGAATTAGCATTAATTTTGATGACTAACCTATCTTCACATGCGTCTGCAAAACTCAATACCCAGAATCCCATCTGCAATCAGAAGTCTAGCCAGTGCTTTGATATAGGTACTTGGGTTTGGTTTGCTGCTGTCCCTGTTCCCCCAGCCTCTCCCCTTTCTCTTCTGATCAAGTCTCCACCATTTCTCAGTCATACTTTTTCAAAAATTAAAATAATCCATGAAAGATACAGATTTTTCAAGCTAAAAAATAACTTTAAAAAATAAAAATCAGAAACAGAAGTGTTACAGAATGCATAATTGTGTTTGCTGAGGAAATCCATGACTTACCAGTGCTCAGGAAGCCAAAGACTCCGACCCGGTAGTTTGCCGTGACGACGATGACGTTACCGATGGCAGCCAGGTATGATCCATCCAGGGTTGCCTTTCCCTCCTCAGCGTTGTAACTCCCCCCATTGTGGAAGAACAGCAACACTGACATGTTTTTGACCTGCCATGACAACGACCAGATCAATATTCCTGCAGCCAACTTTGGTAAGTCACTGATGAGAACGCAAGCAGCTTCCTCATGAACATTATCCAAGCCTTTTATAGCTCTTTAACAGTGACCATAAAGAGGGGATATCTGCCTATCTGTCTGGAATTTAAGGGGTGTCGTTCTCAATTGTCCACAAATTGTCCCCAATGACCTATGTATCATTAAAGAGGGCACCATCTCCAGTATACAGCAGACCTAACAGCACCACTTTGTTCCACCAGCCAACATCTCTAGGCCAGCTCCTGCTGCCTTGGCCACTGAGTACGTGGTGTGCTTGTCTTTGCTAGACTACATCTGCTTTACACAAACATGCAGGTAAGGTGTAAATGAGTGAGAAACAAGAGAAGGAAAAGGCCTGTTGGGTTGCTCCACCTTGAGTAAGACGAAGTCAATAGCTGTGCACAACTGCTTCCTGCTCTCAAGTCTTCAGCACTCAAATGCTGCCTAGTCTCAAAAATGTCACTTGACATTGATATTGATAACTCTCCGTGCTCCTTCAATCCCCACAGAAATTTTCCCCTACCAGATAAATAGATCCTTCAGAGAGAAACTTGTCTCTGCAGAGGAGAGACTCACATCTCACGAAGCACAAAGGGACTTTGCCACAAAAGAGCCTAGCAGCATTCCTGGAATGGCAAGGAGTCCTGGTCTGCACCCATGTTATCACTCCTGGCAGAGCCACCTGATTTTGGACAGAAACAGAAGCTTTTTCCCAAAGCAGCAGCAGGTGTGGATCCCCTCTGCACACAGAGCAGGGCTGCAGCCAGGCTGCTGCTGCATGAGCAGCTAAAAGGCAGAACAGCCCCAGGACACCTCAGCACACACCAGCAGGTTACAGGGCTGCCAAGATGACACTCAAAAGAAATATCCTTCAGTGAACATAAGGGGGGAACTTGGTTTGGTTTTTTCCATTTCTTTTTTCTTTTTGTCTTTCCTGTAGCAGCATCAAAGTACATCTGGGGTTGGTTTTCCCTGCACCTAGAGGGCAATGGGTTCTGTTGCTGTTATTTTCTGGATGGAGCTTAGCTAAACACAGCAGTCCCATCTGCTCTGGCAAAGAATGTCTCCAGCAAAAACACAAATGACTGTAAGGGAGAAGCAGCAGAGCAGTGATGGCTGCAGCATCCTGCAAAATTACAGGTTAGCAGGCAAACTACCCTCAACTGCCCTCAATTCGCACACAGTTGTGTGCACTCCTCAGTTATCTCTGATGAATCAGTTCAGGGGCTTCTTGTGAACATGGCAATGTTGCCAGGAAAACACAAGCACCGAGACAGTTGTTTTTTCTCATTAACATCTTTTGAATTGGAACTGCCTGACTTGCAGTGCCTTGTCCCTGGTTCCCATTTCTGCACTGCTTGCAAGACAGAGAGAGATGGGGGTGAAGAAAAAAATGAAATCATCTGTTTTCACACGGAAATTCATTCTGAAATACAACCATGTCAAGCTGTGTCAGCTAAAATGGTATTAACCATTATTTTGAGCCTGCTCACTCCCCTCAGCTCAGCATGGTTAAGCCTGAGGCTCACACTAAGCATTTCCCAAGTGTCCACATCTTCCACAGACCTATGACCTCCAGCTGACCCATAAATTGCATATTACATTATTCTGAATGACTTCACACAATAAAAAGCTTAAGAAGGGCAAAGATGGGCAGTAAAATTTGGAAATGCAAACCAAAACAACAGCTGCAACAGATATGGAGTAATTCAGGGGAAGATTTAACACTGGGACTGTGCACAGAGCCAAGTGTCTGGACGTGGCATTCCCATTTCTGCTTTGCACCAAGCAATGGGAAGCCCAGCAGCTCCATCATGGTCCCATGGCTGCAGGGGCTTAGGTCCCATGTGCAAACCCTAACGGGGGAATGAAATTCAGCAGCCACCAGGAAGCTGCAAGTCAGCTGGAAGTCTGAAAAGCTTCATAATATTCACCACCATCTTGTCCATCACAGAATGACAGAATGGTTAACCTTGGAAGGGAACACTGTTGGGGCCATCTGGTCCAACCTCCCTACTCATTCTTCTGTAAAACACCTGATGAGCTACTTGGCAGGGAGAGATTCAAACTCAACCAAGATGGGCAACCTCCAGCGCTTTTACTACTGTACAAAATTGCTCTGTAAAGAATTGAGTGCAATGGGGATGATGCACTAAGGATGGGAATGTGCAGAAAATGGAGTAAGAAGAGAGAGGGTTTCTATTCCTACTTAATGGAGATTTTTAAGTTTTGATCTTACAATATTACCCTTTCTAAATAAAGGAAAAGCACAGCTTTGCTTTGCTAGTGTGACAGGTGGTGGTGATTATAGGTGGAAAAAAGTCAGAAGTGCCAGTATAACTGTGGTACACATAGCTATGGAAGCAAAATGATGTCATTCACCTTCTTCACTGCTTGGCACTTTGAGAGTCCTTCATTGACAGGCAGCAGTCCCTGCACAGTGCTCTTTTTGAGGCTCAAAATGCTCCTGAATGACCTCTGAATCTGCTGCTCTCTGGGAGATTTTATATTCCATATTTACTAGCTAATTTAACTTTCCATGGGCTGAAAATATATAACTATCTCTCTGTATGCGAGTAAAAAATAGAGCTCGCCACAAAAAGAGACAGGAAAATGCCATGCCTTCTGTTCCCAGCTACTTCTGCAAAACCAGAAGTTTTAGTTCTCTCCTGGACTAGACTTACGCATGTGAAACTGATTTTCTTGATTGGACCTACTTCTACCTTACACGTCTACAAAAGACAGGAGAGATTCAGTTCACAGGACTGACAAGGAGAAGAGACAAGCCTATTTAGTCTGCTGGAAAATACAATGCTTTCAAATAAACTATCTTGAAAGCAGCTCTTAGGCATAGATGGCAAACTGCCTGGGACAGTGACCCCATGTTTTCAATAAGCAGTGACTGCACTCAAGGCAAAATGACAGTCTCATGCTGCAGGGAGAAGACAGGCTGCTGGTCTCTCTGATGATTAAAATGGGCCTGCGAGGGACTCTCTGTGCTGCTGTCAGATTGCTAAACCAGCTCTTTCCAGAAATGCAGTATGACAGACTCATAAATTTCTCTTACAACTACCATCACCTTCTGATAATTGCCAGTACTGTGGAAAGAAAAAGTTCCTGTCTCTGGGCCCACTTTTCAATGGGATTCACATGTTATTCAGCATCTTTACCCCCAGCCCCCCAGGCATTGGCCAATCATTTTAGCTTGGCTTTAACTTGAAGCTTTCTTTTATATCTGTTTAGAATGAGAAAGTCAAGAACTTTCCAACGACAATTCCTCATATTATACCAGTGGCCCAGTCATTTTTGAAATGTCTATTTTTAAGCTCTATCAGCTGGCCACAAATCTAGCATTGCTTGCCACCCTCATTTCCCAACAGACCTCCCACAGATGTCAACAGGGGAACAGTAAAGAGGAGGGTGAAAAAAACCCATCAGCAGCTCCCTGACTGGTGGTGTTGATGTATTGTATTGCATTATTGTCTCCTGGACAGATGGTCTCCTTGCAGGAACACTGTCATCTCTGTCCTTAATTTCTCCTCCTTTGCTGCCACCTTCTTCTCGTGTTTTGTTTCCCTGTCTCTCTCTTATTTGTAGCTTTTTAGTATGCTGTCCTCCTAGTTACCCAACACGGCTCACGCAAAGCCTATAGGGAATACTCTTGTACCAGTAAAGACACCAGAGTACCTAATTTGACTTTGCAGNTAGCTATGTCCCTACCAATAAACCTCATGCTCTAAAACCTGCTTATAGAGATCCCTCATCATTAACCATCCAGCGCAGGAGGCCTTTCCCTACAGTACACAACACAGAAAAAACAGCCATTCATGCCAATTAAAAGTGCTTTGGAAAGAGACAATGCTCAGCTACAAAAAAAAATCTACTTTAATCACATGTCTTACAGTGGTGGCAGGAACAAAGATGTGCAGATACAGGCAGTCTTCACTGACAGACTGTGATGGGGCCTCTCCATCTCCTGGCTGCCAGCATGATGCTCTGCAGACACAGATTGAGAAAGTTACAATAAAAATGGCTTGTACTCTTCTTCCACTGCTGCTACTTTCTTATCTTTTGGTTCATTAGGTTAATAAAATCTTTAAATCTCTAAATCTCAATCGCATTTAAAACTGTGCCTACCTATAGGTTAGTAACAGGCGTGTGGGTTTGGATGCACACACATAATGCATTGTATTTGTGTGTCTAGAACCCTTCCTCAGAAACCCTGCCTCATTTTAAAAAGCTGAAAACTTGAAAATATGCTTTCAAAAAACCCACACTTTACAAAAACTGCACAAAAGTAGCACCAACTGCAAGGGGAGCAGGACTGGGGGTCTCAGGCACAGTGTCCCCTTCTGCGGGCTGCACACCTACAAAATCCACTGTTTTGCTGAAATGCTGGTTATACATTTAAATTTCTAACAATCTGTGGGCTACATACATTTTGATTTATTTCCTAGTGGTCTGCGGCCTACATTTCTTTTGTTTAATTTAATTTCTAATGGTCTGTGGGAATATTTGGTAAGTTCAAAATTTTAATGCATTTTTAAAATCTCTTTGCTCTAAGCATCATAGCAGACCATTAACAGTGTCAATTAATGTTAAAAGTACCCTTTCAATAGAAATTCAGCAGCCAGCCATGTAGAGAAAATAGCTTTCTGGTCATCATCTGAATGAGATTCACCTTCTCAAGCATATCAAGCTTCAATCAGCTGGATGATTTTTGCTGTTCAGTAACAGGCTACTTTGAAGCTAGTTCCTTCTATTTCACAGCTATATCCATACCAAACAATGAGCTATGGAAAAAACTCACCATTTATTAGTGAAGAAGCCAAAAAAGGCTTTGAAAAAGATGGCAATATCTCAGAGAATTATTTCTAAATTACTATTTTTAATTCTCTTGCAAAATTTTGTCCTAAAGCTGTGAAGAAATTATTAGTAAAATACAACCAAAAGGACCAGACTTAATGGAATTCTACATTTTTTTTTCCATAAGGGAGATTCCTAGGATGGCGATGTCACTCAGCAACTTTCACACTGACATTGTGAAGCACATCATCTCCAACCAAAACTGTTAAAGCCATTTTAGCCAGAAAAAAATACAAAATCCCAGGCAGGAAACATTCCAGGACAACAGGTCTTACACTATTAATCATAGAGCTTTCCACATGGCAGCAGAGATCATCACCCATGATTATGGCTTTTTTTCTCCAGCTCCCAGGAGAAAGGCTGCCACCTGCTGAAGCAAGTCCACAGCTCTTCCAGCAGCTGGAGACTTCAATAGCTGGCTGGGGTTTTGGGTTGGGTTGATTTGGGTTGGTTTTGGTTGGGGTTTTTAAGTTTTTTAAGTCTTTTATCAAGTCCAAACTGAAAAATAAATATTTCTCTTCCATCCGTAACGGCACTGTGCTGATGTGAATTTCTTATATACAAATATTGAGCAGCATCAATATAGAATCCTAAAAAAATCAACAGTTTCTATACATAAAGTGAGGTCTCTTCAGTTCCCCAAGTGTAAACTCAAGCAATTGGTTTTGTAACCTTAAATGAATAATAGAAGACAATGGCACTGTGGATAGGAAGCACTGTGGATTCAAAAGACAGGAACAGATTAACTAAGGTCCCTAAATTGTTTTGAAAACCTCAGCCAGGATGCTCATTGAAACCCCAGGTCTTCAAGGGGAGACCACAGAGGCAGGTGGGTCTAACCAAGCCCTACAAGACACCACACTGTGCCTCAGACAGCAGGAACTGGTGCTGTGTGTGCAAACTAACATCTCTATACACCTGAGGAAACAAGAAGCCACGTCCCACCAGATCCCTTCAATGTACATGAGGTTGTGGCTACTGTGGTTATGCTGTTCACACCTCCACAGCTCAGGTCTAACCTGAAGGATGGGATCACCAAAGGCCAAATACACTTTTAACTCCCCAGGTGTTTGCCTTTTAATAGGTTTTGGACAGAAGAGATTGATCTTCTGGGCCCTTCAGCCTGATCTCCTGGACACCACTAGGCAGAGAATTGCTATATGAGGCCCACAGCTTCTGGTTACATCAGTGTTTAAGTGTCCCTGTTGGATTAAATGTCTACAGATTAATGGCTCAGCAGGAGGAAAAAGTATTTGTGTAAATATAATAAATACCTGTATAAATACTATTCAGAATGAAAATGGACTGGCAGCAGACAGTTGGTGGGGAGTTATGCAGAGATTCAAGGCAATGGAGTGTACTGGAATTTGCTTTTTCTCTTGATGTGCTTTAACATATAGACGGAGAAATTATTCCCTTTGCTAATCAAAGTCTCAAACTTGTATCTATCTGTACTCTGTAGGTTGCTTTGTAAGAAAGGACATGAATATTGTGGTCATGACTCCAGCAGCTTTCCCACCCCTGGATGGACAAACTCTCCTGCAGGTGCTCACGGGGGTTCCTTACCGAGCCTCTGTGGCATTCCAGGTTTCCACCCCAGCAAAGGGCTCTGGGGGACTGAAGCGCCTCTCTTCAAGGGGAGGGGCAGCATAAGGGATCCCCAGGAACTGGCTGATGTTTCTCCATTCCGAGCCCACGCGGATCACCTGGGATTTGCCCGTCACAAATCCATGGGACGGGATGTACACGGTTGGGGTTGAATCCGATTCAGAAATGGGCACGAGTAAATCTGTCATAGGGGAAACAGAGGAAAAATAATTTGTTCTTTCAAGTTAGTACCATATCAGAAATGAAAATTAGACCCATTTCCCATAGTTTTAAACTGTTAAGTGTCCACTTCTTTAAATGAAACATAAATTTGTGTTAATTTTCCCCTTTAAAAGGTTCATTAAAAAACAGCTAAGTGATACCTCCTACTATTTCTCTACTAAAACAATGTATTTGATAGGCAAGAACAAAATTCTAAGCCATGAGACTAAAACCAAACCTGTACAGAACAATAAACACACAAGTCTAGCTTTTATGTCTCAGTTTCTGATTTTGTTTCACTTGGCAATGATAAACTTCTTTTTCTCTTGTTGAGTTTCAACCTAAAAGGTTCTCATTGACTTCACAGAATTTCAGTGAAAAGGAAAGGAAAATTTTCTTCCCTTCCCCCTTATTGTAACCTGGGTTCTGATTATCTCTAATAAATGAAATAATCAGTATTACATAAAGCAAAAGCAGTCTCTTTAAAAATCAAGGGGAATAAACCCAACAAAACTTATAGTTTCAAATAAGTATGTAACCAAACAATAGAATTTTTACTTATCTACACTGTCTACAGGACTTCTTTTTCTCTCTTAAATAATTTTCACTTATTTAAAACATTATTTCATCCTGTTTAGGGAGCAGAGATGTCTGGGGGTTTTTGTTTTCTCAAGAGGCTGTCCTCAATACTTTCAATTGACATTGGCTTTTCCACACTCCCAGTGTTATTGTCTGAGTTTAAAAGGAAGAGCATATCAAAGCATCTTCTGTAGATGAAAAGGAAGGAGTTGGACTTTCATTCCTGTTGTTGTTTGGTTTTACTATTCTGCACTTTCTAAAACATCTTTCATAAACTAGACTTCTACTGTTATGCCTGCGTCAACACTAGAGGGTGACACTATGATTTCATGCATTTTCAAAACAGTATTTGGGGACATTTTTCCCATCCTCCTGGCTGTAACTCCACTGAAACAACCATGGACAAGTGTCTAGGAGACATCCATATTGCTTTACACCTAGTGAGGAATTCCTCACTCCTCCATTCACAAGAATTGTGCACAGGTCCTTCCCCCACAGCCTTAACCTGTTCTTACCTTGTCTCCTATAGCTATAGGTAGCAGGTTCTTTGAGTAAAACCCAGCAGCTGTGCCCCTGCAGGCCATGTGTGCATATCTGTGTCTCAGGGTAGAAAATGCACCTTATGGCTGAAGGCTGGATTTCCAGTGTAACCACTGTACATGACTGGTTCTTTGAACAAGCTGTGAAGTGAAACATGAAGAAAAAGAGCAGGTAAAGTGTATTCTCACAGTATTTTGTATGACATTGTTACACTGTTCTTGAAAGAAAGGTTTTACAACAGGTGAAGCCACACGGATATGATGTAGTTCTAAATCAGAATAATGGGACATAAACGTCCTCAAATTCCCAGAACAGTCTCCAAAATAGCCAAAGAACAGAAGGTTATATTAGTTTTAAAATGGAATAATACAGAAAAAGAACTGTTACCACCAGTTTAGAAAGAGAAAATCTTCATCTAGTAAACTGCTGATAACCTCATCTGAATTCCAAAAGTCTCCAGTGAGTAAATGGGAACTTTCCCTTATTTCTATGACTCTGTGGCATTGAGGATTTCCCAGTCACGTGAAATTAAAGGACTCTTTGCTGTCTAGTCAGGCTGTAGGTAAAAGCACTCCTCTTTGCTGTTCCTACAGCTCAAGCCCTGCTTCCTCCCAGCTCTCAGTTAACTCACCCTCACACACCACTGCCACAGGTTTCTTTAGGTAATGGCAGGTGGGTTTCTCATCTGTCCTACTCAATGAGTTTCCCTTAACTGTTCTTCAGAAAAACAAGACATCATTGCTTTAATTACTTGCTACAATATTGTACAATGCCTGGAGAAGTAAGAGATCTCTGTGCCCAAGGGGTGTCAAAATTACCTAATCACTGTATGGCATTTTATATCTATTTTATCTTTCTTTAGCTAAACTACTTCAGGTCCCCTCTCTCAGACTGAGAAACAGTGGGATAGTCTTTAAAACCAAGTAAAATCAGTGTATCTATGTCAGAAGTGGGAAAGCTGTTCTTGGTTTTTCAGGCTCACAAGTCAGTATTTTCTGTAAAGCTGTGAATGACCATTTCTTACCAGACAGGCAAAAATCTCTGGCAGTAGAGAAGTCATTGGATATATCTCTACTAACATGCACAACTTCAAAGTTTGAGATGGATGAATCCATGAGAACAGATGACACATTTAAGGGCTGCCACGCATCCACATACTCTGTAAAATGAACCATAAAAAAATAATATGGCTAGAAGGAGCAGTAAAAACTTCAGAGGAAGCTAATATAGAGTTAAAAGCATTGGGGAGTTCCCCAGTGAACAAGTGTCATCTCACTCTACATCAACTGAGAATAAATTAAATATTCAAAGGCCTCTGATTGACTTGAACATCCATTCCCATATTCAGAGGTCACATATTACTTGGTTTACAAAATGTATTTAGTAAAGAAATAGGCAAATCCAGAGCAGTTTTATCCAGATTTGAATGTAAGTCCAACTAATTTAAATAAAAGGTCACTGAACAGGCCTAATTGCATTAAAGGGCATGGGTTATCATGCTTGCACACAAGTTCCTGAACAGGTATAGCCACTAACTTCTTGGAAAGCAAATGGAGCTTAATTTGATCATTTTAATTTGATTTGGTGGACGGAATTATATTTCAATTCTAAGGACAGTTCTAATGTCATGTAACTTCTACATAATTGAGATTTCATTTAACTTCATATGCATATATACACAAATATGTATATATGTATAAATATAATCATGTCTATTACATATATGTATATTCCCATATATACATTTATGCATGTACTTGTGTGAGCATGCATATACACATATGTACTAGCTCTGGTATTCCTCAAGAATTGTCCTTCTGTCTCACAATATATTTTAAAAAAATATCATAAACATTCTTTTCCCCTACACAGACAAAAATATCTGAGAACTCTCAATTTTGCGCACAGAAGACAAAAAAGAAGGTTTGGGACAGAACGACCCTTTAATTTAGTTCCTTTCAGCAGTTCAATCTGTTTTAAAAGCAAAAGGCCCTGCTGTGGCCACTGAGTCCTAAACAGTAGGTTGGTGTTACCCTCTCCATGTAATTGTAGGGTGAGGACAGAGCAAAGTCAGCTGTTCCTTTGCTATTCCTAGTGAGCAGGTCTTGACCTTGAGTTCATTGACCCACTCAGATGCACGAGTCGTGACCTGTCACTTCATTAAACGTTTCTTTTAGTCTACTGAGACACCAGTGACTGGCAAAGATGGCTAAAGTTTCCTTTCTCCCCCTCTCACAGAAAGAGAGTTTGACCACAGAACTCAACATCACACCTGAGGCTGAGGTCTGGAGTCCCTACAGTCAACTTGAAACTCCTGGTGTTGATACACTTGCGCAGTTGATGAGAACCTGAGACCCAAAACACACCACAGACAAGGCTGGTTGCATCCTTCCTTGAGCAAATAGGCAGGGAATAGCAGCGACTACATTAGATTTCATAATTATTGTATCATTCATGACAACACAAAGTAACTGCCAGAATTCAGGGCTCATCAATGACGCAAAAAGTCTTTGTTTTTGCATGGTAAATCCTTCACCAGGAAGTGTAAACCTCAAGCATGAGTTAGGAAGGACAAGCTCAAAAATCCTGATGTGTTACAACTATTGCCAAGACTGTTCCTTAGGGCTTGGTTCCTTTGCCATCCCCCTTGTTGATGAAAACATCTGATGGAGTGATGAACTGACCTACTGTATTCCATAGAACTTCCCAAAGTTCAGGTTTTGAACCAGAGGCAAGAAAGCAAGACTGGGTCCTGTGGGTCCTCTACAGCCACCTCAAAACCATTTCATTCCTTTTACACTTCTAAAAGAAGGAAGCTGAAGGTCCCCATCTAAGTAGAAATAAAGGTTAATTTGGTGTTGCACTGTTTTCTGTTAACATCACAAGCTTACTTGAGTCACAGAGAGGCAAAGTCATCACCAGCACTATATTCAGAGGGGATCTGAATTAGTCACGAGCAATGGCCCTGCAGTCACTGCTTGACTTGTGTAACAGACTGACTGCGTTGGATTTTTTCTTCCCCTTAAGGACTGACTGTTCAATTATTTTAGAGGAACAGAGTGAGTTTAGTCATGTGGAAATGACTATTTTTCATACTGTCAATGGTTTCTCTTTTTTAAAAACATCTACTATGAGCTAGTGCATGACCTATGTTAGAAAATTTCAGCCTCTACATCTAGGGTGACAGTTTGTGGCACTTATTCAGAAAGATACTTTAAAAATAGACATAAATTTTAAGTGATGGGGAATTAACCATTACATCCTCTCCCGAGATTTTCTGCCTGCATTAGTAGATCCCCCAAGTCTTTCTTTTCCAGATTTAATCTTACCAATTTATGTTTTCAGTTGTTTGTTTTTTTTTCTGAAGATATGAACAAGAAAAGATTTCTTTTATCAATATGACTCGAAGTTTGTTTTTACCTAAGAGCAATGTTGCCATCCTGTGCTGCATACAGTACCAGCAGCTGAGGTCCTACTACAGGAAGAAGTAAAATTTCTAGGTTAAGACAAAGCTTCAAATTACCAGCTGTGGTTCTTTCAAAAGAGAGCCTTGTCTGGATTCCACAGTAACACAAAAAGTCTGGGTGCACCAGTGGTTTTGGAAGACATTTCCCCAGACTCTTTTCCCATAGCTTCCCTGACTCACCGAGTGACCTTGGGCAGGTCTCATCATCCTCATATAGCCTCCATTCCCCACAGGCCAAACATTCAGAGGGGTCCTTCCTCTCTCAGGAAGGAAATTCAAAACAAATTCACAAAAGCAAAATAAACTTCTTGGATTTACACCGCTGATATTTGAGTTTTGCCCCCTATACCTATTTCACAAGCTAAACTTTCTATTTCTACATTAGAAGACATTTATTTTATCCCTTTATCTGGGATAGAGTCAAATCAGGAGCATACATTTTATACACATATGAGGCACACTGGGCACGTCGCAGCCGATGCGAGGCACGGAAGAGCAACCACTCATGATGCAAACATCCACAGATCATATATTCCTACCTAACCTGACTATTCATTGCCCCAAATCTCACAGAAGTGGCCCTTGTCACCTCCCACACGGGGTTTTTCTTTGGGTTGGGTTGGGGTTTAGGTTTATTTTTTTATTCTCAGTCCTGGATGAAGCATTCATAATCTCAGATCAGATTTAAATGCCCAGTTTTTTTCATCTCCATTTTTCTGCCCAGCTGACCTCAGACACAGAGAGATGCAGAAACATGAATGCTTATTTTAATAACAGAGCACAACTCTTTAACCCAGAGCCGTGCATGACACCACCGAGAGCACTGACAGCCAGCAGTGAGCTGCTAAAGCGATTTTGGATATTAGATGCTTCTTCCCTTCTCCTGGAAGCAGATCCAGCAATGCCCACAGCCATGCACACCCACTTCATTCCATGAGCAAAACACAACTTTCCATGGCTGATCTAAACTTGTCTCATATAGAAACTGCTCTCACGAGGCAGAGCTGCAGACTGGCCCTGTGCTACTGGCAGGGCACAGTGCACCTGATGGGCTGGAAGACATTTCTGATTTATATTTAGGTTAAGCTCTGACCTTCCTACCCACATTTTGGCAAAGGCTTTCATTGGATAATTACAGCCCTCTGAATCCAGCCATCCCTGTAACTCTTATTGCAAAATTATAGATGTCCCATACAGAGAGCCTCTCTCTTCCAGATGTTCTTGTTTGGGTAGGCAAGGTTTAAGACTGGATTTGCAAAAAGACTCATGCTGGCCATACTCTGTTCCCTCTCCAGTCACTGGATCACAAGACTGGAATAGATTTCCTGGAGACACAGAGTTCAGCCTCCCACTTTCACAGGCAATGAGATTATAAAATCCTTGCCATAAAGTCAACAAAAGCTTCATCACCGACTTCAGTGGAAGAAAAGAGGCATCAGTTCTGAGTTTGCTGCAATATTTAACACTTGATATAAGGAAACAGAGATACAGGAGTGCAGTAAAATAACAAGTTAAATTTAGAAGAAAACTTGTGAAGTTGAGGAGGTCAATAGGAGGTTAAGGAGGTACATAAATCAGACCTCTAGGTTCAGTATGCCTGATTTATGTTTGAAAGACAAATTCTGATCTTAATTCTAAAACCTGTGAGCCATATTAGTAGCCCTGACTCAAGCCCAAAACACGCTTAGAGACTGAACTTGGTGCTTTAAATTCCCAGTGTTCAGAGGGTATTTTTTCAACAAAGACTGCTAACCTGTCTGTATACCAATAATCTTCAAAGCCAGCAAATCATCAACCCACAGTGGACCTGCAAAAAATATACTCTCCCTAAAATATAACTGCTTCTCATTTTCGTTGATCCATTGAGATCTGTATAATTCAAAATGAGTATTTTCTTTAAACTGCTGCATAATAACTGTAATCACACCTCAGACAAGTCTTAAAAATAACAATTGTGTATTTATGGCCTTCAGCAGGGAGCAATCTCGCTATGTTCCTGTTAAATACAAGCCTTCTTCCTCCTTTAGGGGTGTCAATTATAGCAAATGATATAGTAAGGGGATATTAAAAGTGTACTAGATATTTATCCAGGTTTAAAATAAGCTGTTTTCAGAAGGCTAAAATCCTCATATTTACAAACAATAAAAATCAAACTTAGGACCAAAGATAGAGTAATTCCATGCCAGAGAACCATTTTGTTATGTGGGAGCATGGTAAATCAGTTCCCAAAAATGGATTAAAAAAGGCTGCCTTTGTTTCACACCAAGGATGTCTCTGACAAATACTCAACATTGTGGGAAAACAGCAAGATAAATGATACTATTAATCACCAAAGTCAGCCACATCAGCACTTGTACTACCATCAGCATCTCTCTTGAGAATGGAAATACTCCATGTGCAGACATAGCCCTGTGGGAAATTTATTCCCATGCTGGGATATCCTGTAGCCACTGCTCTGCTCAGTCCTGCCTCAAGGGGATGACTATAAATCATTAGGGGATCACAGGAGGCAGGAACAGGAAGGGCCTAACAGATCATTACATCCACATGCCTCGGTGGTTTCTCCATTAATTACTCAATTTGTGTGGAGTGGGAACAGAGCCCACATGATCTGTGCAATCCACAGTGCCATGCAGGGACCACCCTTTAAGGGCCACTGTCTTCTAACAGCTGCCAAATCTAAGATAGATAGATGTGTCCTAGTTAGAACTGAAGATGCAAATGCTCATTAAAATTTGGATAATTACTGTATAAAATTCATAAATCTCATAACAAAGTTAAAAGTCGTCACGGTCAGCTCTCCCTCATTCACAGGAGTATTTTCAGGCTCTCCAGTCTGCTTTAAGCACAAGTATTCCTTCTATAAATTCAGGTAATATGTCTCATGGATTGTTTTGCTTCTTTCAGACTAATTGGTAAACACATAAAAATTACCCTAACTCAAAACCTTGTGCATAAGCTGTTTGAATAATAGCATTGCTCATTTAGAAAATAACAATACAAAACATATAATTAAAAACCTCATTTTCTTATCTCCCCTAGCTTACAGCTGGCTGCAGGAAGTTCCATCTCAAACCTAGTTATGAGACCTGGCTGTTTTCTCTTTTTTATAAAATATTTCACCATGTTCACACAACTGAGCAGAGCTGTTATTTAAATACCAGCCTAAGTAAACCAAGACTGCAGGATGGCATATGAGCATTTTCAGCATGGGCAGTCTTAAAATAACATATGCTCTCCCATTTTTAAAGGTCACAGATCGTACCTGAAACTTGCTGTAGATCGTTCCATACTCAGTGTCATCACAGCATGTGAACTTACTCAGGGGAAAAAAATGCTCCAAATGTAACAAGTTGGACTTTCCCAGTCAGTTCAGGCTGTCAATTTTTCAAGCACCATTTCTCAGATCACAGAAACTACGTGGAAATCACAACAGACCAGCAGGAGCGTGCTCTGCTCCACGCAATAGATGTGCAGAAGTAAATGGAAGTATTCATCCAGGTAAAGTCGAAAATCACACATTCAGTTAAACACACTGCAGCCTGGTGATGAGATGACTTGGAGACTTTAGCCTTGTATCAGAAAGGCTTTTGCAAGTAGGCAAAACTTGCTGAAGCAACAACAAATCAACAAGAATTCAGGTAGAAGACATCGTGCAGTTCACCTCCCTCCTGCTAGAGAGCAGTGGCCTACAGGCACTACAGAGCACTGAATTCCCCTTTTTCACAGGCTAATGGGGTATCTAGCGAGTGTTAGAAACACACAGCAGTGCTGTTTGTAGAGGCAATAATTTGGGAAAAGCCCACTGAAGCCTCAGGCTTTTGAGAGAAATCACAGGGCTACATTGGGCTGCTGGATGAACAATCTGGTACAAGGCAAAGAACAAGAACCTTGACCCTCCCCTCTTGCTGTGTCTCTCCCAAGATAAGCCTGACACAGGGAAGGGTCTTTTTTTGCATCTCCTTGGTGGTTGCAGCCTGCTCTATGACAAGGCATGAAAAGAAGTCATTCTTGAAAATATTTTTTGTCCTTGCAGATTCAAAGGTCTAGACATTTTATGATGATTACTGCTGATGAACTTCTTCAAAACCCAGACCAGCGAACAGAAGGAAAACAAAAATTTCCCCCGTCATCTTCAAAGGTATTTGAGAGTGGCCTCAGAATGACACTAACCAGCTCCCTCTGCATTCCTGGATTTGTATGTCCAGCTTGGTCCCTGACCTGATCCTCCTTCTCTAAGGCTAAATCTTCCTTGCTGCCATCTTGCCCTGCTCTGAAGATCCTGAAGGCTGGGTTTGCCAGGAAAGACTGAGGTGAAGAAGGCACCTTGTCCTTTTCCAGCTCCTTTGTCATGAAGTCTCCTGCCCCATTCAGCAGCAGACCCATGTTTTCCCTACCCCTCCTTTTGCTATCCAGGTACTTGTAAAAAGGCTTCCTGTTGAGATCTTTCTGTTGTTTTATGGTCCTACAAAGCCTCTACCCTCTCTGTTGAGAAGAACAATGAGTAAAACAGGGAAAACATCTACTTCCCACCAGGCTGAAAATAAGTCTGCTCATGTGGGTTTCTTCACAACACACTGGGGCTGCAAACACCACAGATTTTGAATGGAACTGCATGAATCCTGACTGCAAATGGGAGGAAGCAAAGTGCTGGGCACTTTGTCCTGAGCACTGCAGACTGGCTACGTAGGAAATGAGGCAGTCAATGCATTAACTGTCAATGAAATGGAGGCCTTAATAGTGCTTCAGTTAACTCAGGCTCTAGATTGGACATAACATCAACTTTCACAGAGCCTTCTGGCAAAGTATGCAAATATAAGTATTTTTCTGATCTTTTGATGGAAAGATTTGTATTTTTTACATGCATAGATACACTTACATGCACACACATACATATCTACTCGTGGCAGTGCCCTTTAAATAGTGACATTTTCTTACACTCACCGTCTGGCTACCACAGAGCACACACAGTAATTTTTTATCCCCATGTGGAAGCACCACCACAATGTACAAAATCCAGTAAATGCTAGCTTTTCTGTGATGCCCAAATCTAAAACAATTAATCTTCTATAGCACATATTAATACAACATACAATCATAGAGTGTTTGGAAGCAGTGTTTTTGAAAATCTTCTAGAACGTCTGACAACACAGCCCAGATAACAATCTGACCTAAATAACCAGGGTGGAACTTCTACTATAGAAATGAGGCAGAACATAAGAAGGACAGAGGGTGTCTATTTGCATTTTGAATGTGCTGCTCCACCCACTGGTGTCAGAGCCCCAAAGTGCCCAGGAAACCAGTGCTAATTTGATTTCCAGCCTGGATGTGCTTTTTGTAATTCAGTGACTTCTGATTGCTATCAGTCCCCAGGACACCCACTCTAATCCAGAATCCTGCATCCTTGTGGGAGGCTCAGCTTGCTGGGGTTGCTTAACCAGATCTCTGCAAACCAGAGACATCCCTGGTTGCTCTGCCTTTGGAAAGATGACCCAGAAAAGGGTGTGATGGATCAGGGTCGTTACTGAAGATGAACACCTCACTTGCTGGGGGTACTGTTCTGGGCAGACTTTAGAGTGGAAAGCAAATGACAGAAAGACCTAATTTCCTGATTTTCCTAATTTCCTAAGTGCTGCTTAGGTCACTGTTTTCCTAGATTTAAACAAGCAAGAAAAATGTAAAAGGAAAATAACAAAAGTACTATCAAGCTTCAATCTGGCAGGAAGAAAGCTCTAGTGAAACCGTTCTCCACATCCCATGGGAAAAACAGTTTGCAAAGGAATTTAATGGCCCAACCTGTACACCAAGCCTACCCCAACAGCTCCTCAAAGTGTTTCACACAAAACTTATTTCTGCTTACCTACAAAGATAGGAGTTTTCCTTCTATTACATTAAAATGATTATTTAAAAAATACAAATTCTACTAAAAAGTAGACTGAACTTGATCATGACTGGTGGTTATAGATATGATGATAAAACAGATCATAGTAAATTCTTAACTCAACATTGAAAATCTTTGCAAATATCAAGCCTCCTGCATGCTCAGTTGCATATGGTTTAAGGAAAGACAGATACAAACAGATTAAATATTTGTTCAGATCAAACAGAAAATCAAGGGCAGAGATGGAAGTGACTTCTTCATTTCAGCATAACTGCAGGGGTAAATTGAGTTTTCTAATAACCAGTCCACCCTCTTCCTTTCCATTACACACAGCATTTCACAGCTATGCCCTGTATTTCTGGAAAGGACACACCAGGGCAGCCTGTAGCTGCTCAAAATTTGCATATATTTTTAGGGGGCTGTAGACACAAAGCCCTGAAAGACAGCAGTTAAGTTTCATTTACTAAGAGGATCCACCCACTTTTCAAATGACACATGCGAGTACCATAAGATTCATTGTATCTGGAAAGTGATACGACATCCACACTTATAAATAAATTTCTTCATCAATCCTGCCAAATATTTCGTCTCACTGATCTCATGCGGCAATGAGTGTGAGAAATTAGGTCAGCAACATGGATATGACAGATCTTTCATTTAAATTATCCACCGTTAATGAAAATGAGTAAACACCTAAAGGAGTAACCTCACATAGAACACAAACATTTCATTACAGTGTGATCTTTCAGCAATATGCACAAAACAGAGGATGGGGGATTTTTACTGCAGTTTTTGGGAGAGTTGGGTTTTTTGTTTGTTTTTTTTGTTTAATACATAAATACACTTACCACTTTCTGGCCTGGGAGGCAAACTAACAGGTGGACACAGGTTAGGAATGGTGTTCTTCAAGTCAGCTAAAAGCAGAAAAAAACCAACACATCTGAAAACAATTATACTTGAAAGTTTAAAATGCAGTTGATACTCAATATTTATAGCTTTACTTCTGGGATCTGGATGTTGCATCTTCTCCACACCAAGAGTAAGGATGCAAGAGCTTCTTTTCCATCTAAACCTTTTGAACTTGTACAGCGAACCAGACTTCCTAAATATCAGTATTTATAAACATTCCTACAAACACTTTTTGACATGCAGTTATGAACAACTCATTTCAGTAGTTCTGTGGTTTTTTCTATGCCCCTCTTTCTATTTGGAGTTCTGCATTAGGAGAGACATGAGATTCTCTGCTTCCAGCAAACTGGAATTTCTCAAAAACACAAATTGGAAACAAGGCCTTTTTCAGCACAACACTCTCCAAATTAAAGTTCAAATAAGAATTCATCATACACAAAACTTCATATTCATTTCCATACCCAGAATTTCTCATTTGCTAATACTTCCCATAAATATTTTGTAATCACAAGTAATAAAAATGAAGGTTCCCCTGTACCTTCATATTTTGTAAAACACATTGGCTAGTCAAATCAGTTACAAATTTTCCACTAAGACATAATAAATAACAATCCCTACAGAAGCTGAAGACAGATCAGATTTTCTGTTAATTTCTTCCACTCTGTATTTCCCATGCATGTAGCCAATAGATATTTCTAAAAACTCAGAGATTTTCCCGTTCATAGCAGTGAAGAATTGGGGTTATCCATAACTCTTTCAAATGCTACTGTCTGCTCCTTGTTGATTGAGCTGCAGCTCTGACTATACAAAACCAAGCTGCTCATGAGCAGAGCTGTGCAGCAAACAGCTCTCACACCAGCTTAGCCTGTTGTGAAACACAGGGACAGAAGTACCTTCCGCAAACAAAACTGTGGAACAAAACCAAAGACCCTGCTTCATGCTAACGTCCCACTGCCTACAGTGAATCACTCCTTCAGATTACACTCATTTTCCTTTTTAGCCTCAGACTCTTTTTGTTCCTTTTCCTGGTTCCCAGACCTTCAACTCACCAGCACAACCGATACAAATTTTTGTCTGTAAATATCTCCATTTGCATAAACATCTGTGCCCTGCTGTGTGTTATGGTGGAAACACATCTGTAGCTCTCTTGATGCATAAGGAAATGTCACTGTCTCTCCTAACACTCCCTACTTTGCATACACCCCAGGCTCCTCTTCATCACCCCTCTGTCCATCATGTGAGAAACTGCCTTTATTTTTTGTTGGTTCTTTGCCAGCAAGGGGAAAACAATTCCAAGAAAGGGAAGTATATCTACACCTCTGCTGTCTCCTCTTCGCTCCACCTTTCTCCTACTCTTCACTCTTACCCCTGTCTGCCTCTCAGCTCCCCCTGACATCAGAATGCTGCCATTGCTTTATCAGGGCTGTTGTTCCCTTCCTCTCAGTGCTAGACCCTCAGCCCACCCCCTCCCAGCTTCCATAATGCATCCATTCTGTCTCTACCCTTTAACAAGGGCTGTCCCACAAGAGGAGGACATGGATGGTTCTGTGGGCATAGGGCTAGTGCAGGACTTGAAAAGCTCAACATTGAGTTCATACTTCAGATACTTAAAGTGTGAATGAAGGTTTTCTTTAGCAACACTGTAAGATACAATGTATGGCCACAATATCTGATCAATCTCTACACAGCTTTCACTGGATTATGTTTCTATCACATTCCCTGGACAATATATATCCATGCTTTGTGCCCCCCTCTCCTCTCAGCTGTCAGCCGTTCTTTACTCTGCAAGAACTAAGGGAGTGTAAAAGCAGGAAAAAGTACTCCTTATTCAGACTTTTTCTCTGATTCTGTCAACATCCCCAGACCTGCCCCCACGGGGCCTCTCTGCTCTGGAGCTGTGTCTGTGTGACCAAGTAACAGGCTGTCCTCCCATAAAGGGGGAAAAAGCCAGGCAGGCTATGGTTTTTTTGCTATTGTTTCAGTTATGCGAAATCAAAGCTTAACAAAGTAGAACTAGACCTGCCCAAAAGGAGTATGAGAAATGGCAAATCCATTTAAAGTTTTCAACAGAGCAATGTACCTTTTATTTCTCCACAGAAAACAAAATCCACCTTGACTTGGAGTGGTTTTGATTCCTCCTGCAGGAATAACCCAACCTCTCATAACTGCTCTTCTGTTTAAACACATGATGGCTTCTTACTGCTTGAAAATTACAGGGCTACTTTGGAATTTGGTGTTGGTCCTTTCTTTACCAAAACAGCCAAAAGTCAATTTTAAATTCTGTAGCAAACCTAAACCTTTTGAGGTTATGCATCCACACGGATGAGAAAACCATAAGCCCAGGAGTGAGAAACAAAGAATGGTTTCCTGACCAGGACTGTCCAGTGAGGTAAAATACATTTGAATTCCAACACTGGCCACAAGTCCCCCATACAATCTAAGAAATTAAATCATGCATCTTTGAGGTATCGCTATTCCTTTTCTATTAAAATGGGTATTAAATTGCACCTTTCTTTCCTTTGCACATACTTGTTTGCCTTGTCTATTTGTGGTGCTTGCAAATGGGTCCTACAGCTGGAAGCTGGAATTTTTATACACTGAAGCTAAATAATAAATCTCAATGTGCAGAAACCCATTAGAAAGGTCATGTGTCCTGCATCACTTACCAGGCTTTTGATACCAGCCAAAGGGGTGTATTTTGACTTCAGCATCTGGTGAACTGCAATTTGAAATGTGCCAAGCACTTCTTGTTTCCTCAGCACACATCTGGATTCCAAGGCTGTTCAGAGTCACGCACACGATCTTTCCACCTGCCAAGGACATACATGGTTATAGAAATAAGGAGGAAAATTTTCCTTTTCTAGATAGTGTGAGGAAAGACAACGCAGCATGGTTCCACTGAGTGTTAAATGAAATTCAACTGACTTAGAAATCAAAGGAAGGAAATACCTAAAATCTGCCAAGTTATTGAAACTAGTTTTGAAACATCCCAAAGAATTCAGTGTGAGGGAAGGTGGGTTACCAGCATTAAAATCCATTATAATCCAAGGTCACAGAGCATTTCCACTGAGCAAAAATCAGGATGCTTTGAGCAAGCAGCCATTTCAGGCTAATGCAATTAAAAATCTGTATGCATGTTGAAACATGTCCCCTACTTACACCAAGACAAAAATTCTTTCAAAGTCCTAGTCTAAATAATTTTGTTCCTGAAAAATATGGAGGGTTTGAAATGCAGTTTCACCGAAGATTTTAGCTCATGTTAAAATCATTACTGAAAGTTTTCTTGACTATATCAGTGCCAAGACTGGATGTCCGAAATGTCACAGATATTAATCAGATAAACTAAAAATGTGTCCATTTTGCATGTTGGGTGCCTTAAAATTGATCATTTTTGTTAGAACTATTTAGAGAAACTCCAAGACATATTCAGTTAAGTCTTCATATTTCATATGATCATAAGGAGGTATGAAAATTGTCAACTATTTTTTATTTGCACAGTAATTCTTATCTAAACTACACTGGATTAATTTTCTAAGCTACTCATTTTTTGACCAAGTGAAAATTTTGTCTGCTCAACAAAAAAAGGAATTAAAAATATGCATTTCTGAAGTGTTTCAAATTCCAAAATGAATTATAAAAACAGCACATCCTAATGACCTCAGGGAGAGTTGATTAGCACATGACTTCCAAAAACAAAGTTACACATTTCAGTGGCCTAAATCTGAATTTGGAATAAAATATTAAAATCTATTTCATTGACTTTGACCTGGGTGGTATCCAATTTTAAGCACTGGCTGAAGACTTTCTTCTTCAAGCAGAAGTCTAAAATTTGGGAGCAGAGAAGGTCAGACAACCAAGAAAGCCAAAAGGCTAAACTGCCCCAGAGTATCCACAGACATTATGTGCTTGCATGCACCTAGTATCAGTAATATTTAGGTTTCAGAGTCCTTTAGGCTTTAAAAAATGAAACAAAAAAAAACGCTAAAAGAAGTCAAGCAACACTTTCAAAGAGAAGTTGATGAATAACTGGAGTTTTATCAGTTTGAATTTTATGGTGTTGGAACTGCAGCCTCTTAAGGACTCATTCTCATGAAGTTTACTTAATAATTTCTGAAATGTGGATTGTGTATTGGGCTGAACTCCTAGAAACGGTTATGGTTACTTGAAAATGTACTAAAGAAAGGTGCATGAGATCTGAAAGGGCATTTAAAGTTCTCTCCAGAGCAAAACAATGGTAAAATTTGGACAATGAAGAAAGACTTGAAGTTATTTTAAAAATAAAAACAGGGGGAAAATACCTGACAGCTGGGAGTCATTAAAAAAGCCAAATCCTGTGCAACAGGGGTCAGCATCACACCAACGCTCACACTCAAAAAACCTAGGGAAGGAAAAACATTACCCTTGGTATCTTTAGACATATTACACACTGAGAACCTGTAGAGATGCCTTTCACAATAAGGCTGAAGAACCACTATGGTATTTCATACACACTTCCATACATTTTCCACATGTAGGTGAAATTATGCTTGATCAGAGTACATCTACCAGAATACATCCAATAATTTAGATGATTATTTTGATATCTGCCCTAAAAATATCAGCCTAAATTGATTTGGTATATCATTGCTAAGAGATTTAACTGGCCAGCTCGAAATTAGTAGCATTACAAGTAACAATTTTCATGTCTATAATTAATAATTACATATTAACTCAATTATAAATCTCCTTTAAACCATATGCTTTTTTCTCTTCACTCAACTCCCAAATAATGCAATTCTTGGATCAGTACTTCTGATCACCTTTATCTGCATAATAAGGTCTTGGAATTCCAAACATGGTTAAAATTCCAGGGAAAACAAATGAACAGTCATGTCCTACCCATCTGAAACAGCTTTTCTGCTCATGTCAGTCTTATTCCTCACTGAGATTTCTGTTACTTTCTGGAATGGTACACGTGTGTAGAAGCTCTTCACAGAACTTTTAAGAGTGACTGGAAGGAAAAAGAAAAACATAATTGGAAAAATCAGTTTAACTTTGTTGTATAGAGATACTGGTCAAGTAATCAAATAGTAGGGGTCCAGTCTATATTTCTGTGCTGGGGTCTGGTTGATTAAAAGAGAATTTAATGTTATCACAAAATTTTGATTGTTAAGCCTGAAGAGGAATAAAAATTCACCAGTGAAGGCTCTGAAAGCTGAGCAAAGTACATCACCAAGGCAAGACTTCCAGCCAGGTCTTTTATTTGTGAGATCTGTATTGATGCTACTTCTTCCACAAGGCCTTAAACTGGTACAGCTCCAGACTGGAAGACTCCGGTGTGCTCATGTGTTATTCAACCCACGCTGCCCTTTGGGCTCCCCAAAATGTCATGATTGAATAGTGCAGTTCAGTGGACTTTTACATTTGTCACAGTAAAATTACATGTTCCTGTACAGTGATAACAGGTTTGTTTGTCCAGCTTCCTTATGTGCCCTATGACAAAAACACTGAACTTCCCAATTATTCAAAGAGTAAAGGTTAAAATCCACATGTCTATAGCTCTGCATTTGCTAAAAAATAATTTTAAAATTTAAAAATTACACTTAGTGCTTTCAATTTTTGAATTATTTAGAAATTTTAATGGTAGATTGTGACATTCCAATGACATTTCTATTTCACCCATATTACAAAAAAGGCTAAAAACTGGTATACAAATTTGAGATCCACTTGGACTCTCTGATTTGGGAATAGCTGAGTTGGAGAGACTGAAATTCATGGTTAATATCTTTCCATTCTGAACTGAAAATGAAAAACCGTACCCCAGACAGCCTGACCTGCCCTTGCACCATCACATCCCAGGACTCATTCATTCATGAAGACTTTTTATCTCAGAATCAAGAGCCAAATCACTGACTTGCATTACCAGGGTTAGAGCAGGCATTACGCACACAAATATCAAAACTTGCCTATTTTATGGTACAGTGTCTGTGGCTGCCAGGGAAGCACAGTTGCACAGTTTCCTGGTATTTGGTCGATGTTGCTGTCACAAATCTGTGCCTCTGGATAGAGGGTGCACACAAAGTATTTGTCTGTGGCATTTTGCAGATCTGCCATCCGACAAAATTCCTCCTCTTGGGCACAACCTAGGAAGCAAAGTCATGAACAGTTACACACACGAGGGTTCCCTTTCCTCTCTGCTCCTCTTCATGTTTTCCGAGCACTTAAAGCTATCCATCAGCAAACAACTAAAAGTGAGAATTTCAATATTATCCTACTAATTGTGCAACTTAATTAATTTAATTAATTAAAAGTGCAAGAGAAAGAGGGACACATTCTGGCTCTAGTGTCACTGAAGAGCAGGTTTACCTGGAGAGCATAGGGAAGGAGTTAGAGCACATTTAATGGGAAGATAAATTCCCCAGCTCTGACAAGAACTACTCCAGTGAATTGGTCTCTCTTTAATATTTTAATTCATAAAGATCTCTTTCTTTTTTAGTAAACCTGGCATACAAATTGTATAATCATAAAAAAACTCTGCATCACTCATGGTCTCCAACAAATAAAAAGGACAATAATGTCTACAATATCTTAGGAGGGTTTTACAAAAAATATTTCTGAAGAATTCAAGCATCACACAAAATTAAGCATAACTTTCCTAGAATCAACTTTTCGAGACGTTTGCTTGTAGCAATTTGTTCTGAAGTTTGCCCCAGGGTAATAGAGCACCTTCAGAAAAGAACCAAAGCTGTCAAACCCATTTCTCAATTACCATGGCAATGGCTCCTGTAAACATGTATGTCAATACCTAATTTTGAAGAGAAATAGCTCTACGGACCTCTTACAGTGATGTCTGTGCACTGTTTAGCACTCTTAGTTCTGACTTCCTGGTAGAGTTAGAAAACCTCCATTTACTGCATTAAAATATACTTTATCATTAACCCCAAATATCTGCATTTTACCTTCTTTTACCACCATGCCATGTCCCTGTTTGGAGGGGTATATTTCCAGAACAGCAGAGCATTGCCCAAGCTGTACCTTTGGCTTTTCTTGCCCATGACAGGGGGACCCTGAGGGTGAATTGTGGACACCCTTTCTGCCATGGCAGGCAAAGACTGTAAGGGAGAAACAGGTGGCCCCACTGGCAATTTCCATGAAAACTTTAGGTGTTTTCTACATAAAATCTCAAAGTCCAAAGTTTCTACTCATCATTATTGTAACACCTATTAAAAGATTTTAGTTAATTATTATTCCCTACAGAATAACAGTCTCTAAGATGTCTTACGTGTCAGGCACCAAAGCAGAGCCTCCTCAGCTGAGTACTTCTGCCTGAAGACCCAATACTGCTGGTAAGGGAGAGAAATGTTCTGGTCACTTTGTATCTGGCTGTTGTCCATTAGGTAGAAAAGATCCTTTGTGGAATCTGAGATACAAACAAACAAACAAATAATCCCACTAAAAAAATTAACTAAGATCTGGAATGAATTAAATTTATTTATATATAAAATTCTGCCTTTCACAGTAAAACAGCTGCAATCATTTCGCAGGGCTAGAATACACCAAAGGCTGCTTTTAATAACAGAATTGTCCACCCACAGTGACTCTCCTGTAGGCAATGCCTCCTCGCCAAGCTGCACTGCACAAAATAGCACTGCCAGACTATTTCCAACTTCCAAAAACTACATGAAAATCCCACCTCCTAGAATTTAGAGGGTTCTCTCTACTCTGTCATGCAACACAATATCCGAATGTGAAGCACGATGATTCAGAGGATGTTTGCAATTCCTTAATCGATCTAGTTTTGTTAATACAAAATGCAGCATTACATTCCCTTGAGGAGCTTTTACACCTCTCAGTGTTGAAAGTTTTCTTGACAAGCTTAATACCTATTTCAGTCATTGAACCTCATTTCCCCAAATTTATGCTCCCACAGACCACATTAAATAACTCCTTTCTGTCACCTGCCTGTGACCTTTAGACATTTATGAAATGATTTATATCTCCTGAGCTCCCTCTGAAACAATCAATCACAGCTATTTTGTTCAGTTTCCAAATTTATCCCCTTTCTATAAAGGGTCCAGTATTAATAGAGATGGACATTCTTCACTGATCTCACAAATTTCTTCAGAAACACCTTCTTATTTATCAAATGCCATCAGCAGGTCTCATCCCTAGTTCCAACATTGTGAGACATTGTGTTACTTTATCTTACATGCAATGAAACAACCAGACAATAATGAAAGCAAGGGAAAGTAAAGACATTGATGATTGCTGTTGAAGTGCTGAAGCACCTACTGACAAGCTGGAAGTGCACTGTAGCTTTGCATTTTCTGTCAGAAACTAGAAAAGATATGTTACCCTGTGTTTTATAAATGACTATCAAGTCATAATAGCTCTGTAGACATTTTCCCAGATGTATTCATGACTTCCTAAAAAAGGTAACCTATAATTCCTGTCACCTCTCAAGTCATAACTTCAACCTTCAGTTTCTCTTGAACAGCTGGTGTCAAGACTAAGACTTAGGGATGGAGGTAAAAACTGCATTCCTTGCATAACTGCAGGTTTTAATGGTATCATCAGCCCCAGCAAGGCAAATGAAGAACCCTGAGGGTTGCACTCATGCCTTAGCAGGTAAATGCAAGAGAATTTCACCCACCTTATTAAGTGCATTTTTTTCTCTCTCTTTTTAAGTCTAGACTTTAAAATACCCCTAATTGTATAGGAGCTCTGCTAGGCAAATTGGCATTTTTAGGTTTTTTAATTAGTTTCGTCTACCTTCCTTTCAAATTCCATAAGCAAAATCAGCAATTCACTTCCTTTTAGGATTTTGCACATACTAAATCATGTCCTCAGACATTCATCAAGACTCCTCAGCAAAAATTACAGTCCATTAATGAACCAAGTTGCTCTTAGCAAACTCCACTGCTCACTTTCTCTTAGGATTATGGTGCTGAAGGCCCAAATGAACTCCAGTAACTTCCTACAAATCACAGAAAACATATACATGACTGAGTATAACCAAGAGCAAACCCTGGAATAACAAAGGAGCTAAGAGAAGTTCACAGGTCCCTCACTGTCATCATGCATGAGAGAAACTCTTGTGATTGCAGTTTCATCCTGGGTTTCTCTAAGTATCATATTTTCAGCCATACTGTCAGTAGCAGTAAAGATGCCCAGGTACCCAGGCCAAGGATTTCATTCCTGGGTTTATGTAAAATTTTTTCTCAGCCAAGTAATATTTTCTGTGTCTCTTCAGTTCAGTAAGTCTGAAAGAACAAGTTTCATAGAACACTTTAACACTTTTCATTTCCAGCCTGGCCTGGGAAGGTAAAAATCGTAAAGTCAGATCTACATTTTGAACAACTCTCTCAAAACCCATATCAGGCTTCCGACTTAAAAGAAATCCTCTGGCCTTTACAATACTCATACTATAATGAACATACATATAGCAGTATATGATATTTTCTGGTTAAATTCTGCACCCCCTTTCTGCTCTCTTCTGCTGCCTTCTCTCTCTGCTCTTGCTATTATACCTGATAACACAAGATCGTTTTCTGTCTTCAAAGCAGCAGCCTCACACGCAGGGGTTTTAGTCCGGGTGACCATATTGGAGTCTGAAATGAAACAGGATCAAAGAGAAAAGTAATTCCCTTTATCTTTCTTTCGCAAGACAAGATAATCCTTAGTTCCCAAAATTTAACAAATACATAAAGTGCACCACTTAGGAAAACTCCTTTGGTAGTTCCACCAAATGTTCATTCAAGAATGAGTAAAACCATCTCTGTATAGCTCTGGGGAAAAACTAAACCAAAATGCATTGTTTGGATGACAGAAGTAAATGCCATATCCACAATCACTCTGCATTCAGCATCAGTGCTCTGGAGGCTGTGTGCACTTATAAAGCAGTATCACAAACCCTTTGTGCAGGTCCTGCCATGTACACAGTGATGTTCAGAAAGAAAAAATAACAGGGTTATCCTGCTAATAAACATAATCCATGTAATTATGCATAAAGTGCCAAATTATTATGGTACTTGGACACTGATGGGGCAAAGGAAGGTGTCTTCCTGATATCAAGGGTATTAAAAGTTAAAAATTATGTTCTCAGACACAATAATTTAACCAAATTTCATTAAACTGACAGCAGAAGAATTACTCCAGATTATACATCCCTGCCAAAATAGACTTCTGAGTTGTGTCTTAATTTGGACAGCATAAAATGAAGTGACAATGACACTTCCATTATAGAATAGACAGCTGCCACTCCCTACAGTTCATCATAAGTTTTTGTAAGAAATTTTATGAGACAACTCACCTCTCCACAGGTAAACTTCCTGAAAGGCAGTGAAATTTCTTTCTGCCTCTTCCACCAACTGAGAAGCTAATTAAAAAAAAAAATATATATTAGAAGAGCTGTTTAAATTAAACAGATATTTTTTAAATGCTCAGAAATTGCATAGAAAACACATCACTAGACTATGCATCACCTTCATTACAATATAAAAGTCTAAGGAAGAAGGTCCCAGGTGTCATGGGTCCAGGATGCCAAACTTTACTCAATTTCCCATCACCACTTTTACTGTGAAGCTCTGGGCATCCCCCTTTTTATCTTTGCTCCAGACTTTACCTTTCTTTCAGATTATTGGCTTGGATCTGCCTGAACCAAATGCTGCAAGTATTACAGAGTGACATACTGAACACAGTCTCAACTTTCATTAATGTTCACATGGCAAAATGTGAGAGGTCCATCTATCTAACAATGCACCCAGTCAGAGAATTCTTATTCTCTTGTGATATGGATTAACTTGAAAAAAGCGCTGGAGCACAAGAGCAGGCTGGTGAATAAGGCAGAGTCTGCACAACAATGAAAGAGAACTAATGGAAAATGAGGCAATCCATTGACATACTTCCACTGAACATTTGTCCTCCCAGGGTGAAGGAAAACCTCTTCTCCTTCTCGTCATAGCTCACACTGTTACACATCCGACCCATGGCTGAGGTTGGTGTTGGATTCCAGCCCCTGGCATTGCAGATCAGCACGTCTGGGGAGCTCAGCAAACTGCACAGAACAGTACCTAGGGACAGGCAAAGACACAGCTGCATCACTCCACTAATGCTCTGCACCTACACAGAGCTCTTCACCCAGGACGCCCAATAATTTCTCTAAGTGCCAAATGAACCTGTGTCACTGAGGGAGATACCCTTCTGTACCGAAAATAAAACCCAAATAAGCAAATCAGAGCCGTATGTTCAAACTGGAGTGCTAAGGTTAGCTACTCATACCCAAACTAAACCTCTTTTTCAGAGATTTCAAGCACATACTATTATCACCTAATAAAATATTAGTATTATCTGATAACACCCAACAACATTCTCAGCACTTTATAACACCACAGAGACACATCCAATCCTTTGATGGTCTTACAATCTCAGGTTCTGAACCAAAAAAAGCACTTACATATTTTTACTGCAATGGTTTCCTGAACTGGTGCCTGATTTCAGTCATCCCAGGCCTGAGTCTCCCCCAGCACTGGGATGTGAGTCGGGGGACCAGAGTGTTAAAGGCCACATGTTCTGGTAGCTGTTCCCATAACTTCTAGACAAGACTCAGCTCTTGCTTTGCACTTACTGTCACAGCTGAGGCATTTCTAAGGTTTTACAATGCCCTCTCTAGTTTGTTTTTAATGGACTGGGTACACGAGATATTGAATATGCTACCTTTTCCTTCTTTTTAATGCTTAAGTCCAAGTAATGCATTTAGTACTGATCCGCAGTACTAATCCAAATAGGTGACACCAACTAAACAGAGAGCTCTACAACATTCACCTTCTACACCCACAAGTAGAGAGAATCCAACATTTGATGCTAAACATATAGAGAAATGGACTTTACAAGATCATCTAGACTATTTTGATGTAAAAAAATATGAGATGCCAAAACAAAAAAAAATTTCTGGAAATATTTTCTTGACAATTTTCACAGATAATTTGTGACAGATTTTCACAGATTTTCATAAATCTAGGATCAGTTTCCACTCCAAACTGAAGAAGGGCTTGTCACATAGCAGCCACTAGCACATGCCTGGATTTCACAGAATCATGGAATATCCTGAACTGGAAGGGACCCACAAAAATCACTAAGTCAAACTCCTGGCTGTTGACAGAGCTCATCTTAAATACTTGAGGCATATCATTTAGAACTTCCCATTTCCGACACGAAATGCATCTCCAAGGGGAAATTCAATGCCATGTGAACTTTAAACTACCAAAAGTGAGCACCAACATAAAGTGTTTAAACTTGCTGGCAAAAATCTGATTCTGCCAAAGTCCTACCTCTGCCAGGCTCCATCCATCCCACCCCTACTTGCTCTCCTAGCTAGACACCCAGACCTGGGAGATTTTAGCATTCCTGCATGCACTAATATAACATAATTCTGTTTAGCATCCTTTTTTCCTGCTCTTAAAAAGGAGCTGATTTTCATTTGCATTACAAGAACTCTGTCTGGGGGCACCTTCTTAGTTCCTGCATCAGCTGAAAGGCACCAACTTCTGGCCACCAAGCTGTGCTGAGTACAGAGAGAGGTGTTTTCAGAATGATTTATCTCATCAGGATGAGATGTCTCACACACACACAGAGAATAGGCTGAGTTGGAAGGGACCCACAGGTATCACTGAGTCCAATTCCTGGCCCTGCACATGACAGCCCCAGGAGTCACACCATGTTCCAAAGAGCATTGACAAACACTGCTGGAGCTCTGTCAGGTTTATCCCTTCAAAATGTCCATTTTGTTCCAAGAGCAGGTTGCTACCTCAGGTCTTTATCTCTACTGCTACAGATCAAGTCTTGGGCATTACTCAAACCTTGACACACAAAAAAAAGTCAGTGATGCAGAGACAGGCTGCTGACACTGGCATGACGCACAGGTGTGTGCACTGTATCCAACAATGACTTCTCCTCATTTAGCATTGGTTTCCCACAGCAGAACTCTCTCCTGTGCAGTCAGGCAGTACCTCCATCCAGCGGGAGCTGGCCCAGAATGAATCCATCACAGCAGGAGTCCCGGCTGCACTCCTGTCTGCAGAGCAGCTGAGCGTCAGTCCGGGATGCCCTGGCTGCCAGGAGCACCACGGAGCGGTACGTGCCCGACAGCGCGTTCTGAAAGCCAGTCCTCTCAAAGGCCTTGAGTCCAGAGGAGGCAAATTCCTGTCCTGGGTAGAGAGAATGGGAAAGAAGCTCAAGAGGAGCTCAAGGGATGCTTTTGAATTGCCTGCAGACTGGAGCTGGTTGAAAGTTTTATGACCAAAACTCAGTTTTAAAAGTCCTTTTCTAGGAGTTTCAGAAGCAAGATAAGATCATCAAATGGTCTGGTGCCATTATTCTTGAGTAGCTGGTCATAATGTGCAGCCAGCAAAGAGCTCCTAAATTGATGCATGCGTAAAGTTGGCAATATTCCACCTTCAAGCACTGTTAGTAACTTCCAGATAAAAATGAAACAAATTTATCTCATTTAAAAAGTAAAATGTGTAATGTGGCCAGCATAACTGCATCTGCAATTAAGGCTTCTGCTGACTAGGAGGGCATGAGTCATAGAATTTTGGATGTAGAAAACTAGAGTAGATCTGGTAGCAACAAGATTACACTGATTGCAACGAGCTTTGGGGACTTGTCTTTTTCTCAGCTGAGACTTAGATCCTTATTTTTATTAATATTAATAAATAGTGACTCATAGGTTTGGATAGCAGTACAAAGAACACAGTGAGAGAAGAGAGTTTTGACTCAAGCCCTGCAGCATTCTGCATTTGGTTATCTTGCTTCCAGTTTGGCATGAGGCTTAAAGCTGGGCACACAATGGATGTGGTGCTATCAGCCACACTCAGGCCATAAACAAACAAACAAACAAACAAACAAACAAACAAACAAACAAACAAACAAATAAATAAAAATTTGTCTCATGCATTCATTAGTTCAGCTGAAATGTTTTGGGATTCATGGAGAGCAGTTTACTTCTTGGTTGGTATATTACTAGAACAATTCACAATCAAAAGTAATGTGAACTGTTAAATTAGGCACAAGCTGGTCATTAACAATGCCTTCTCTATTCAAATAAACTGCTTAATAAAGAGAAATCATAACACAACAGAATAGAATAGGAAAATGTATTGGATAGACTTTGAGGTTTTATGGGACTAGTTGCTGGCAAAAGCCATCAAATTGGCTTACAAAAGCTGTATTCCTAATTTCTAAAGAACAACATATGAAGGGAAGACTTGCTGAAGTTTCTGGACTGTCACTAAATGTTGAGCTTTAAAAAGTGTTGTGTCTTCTTAAACAAAGATGCTCCCCACATTTAGTCATGACCCTCTACAGAAGTAACTACCAGCTTGGGCACAGAGTCAGAGTTAGGTGAGGGATTCACATCTGCTACCTGTCTTCAGATAGACCATCAGTGCATCTCCCTCTGGGTTCCTGACATGAAGCAGGCAGCTGAGGCCACCAATGCTGGTGGCAGCAGGGTTCCCCAAGACACCTTGCACCTGAGAGAGAAAACAGGCAAGCAAAATAAATACAACCTAATTGATTTCCTCTCCTTAAATGAATTTTCTTTATTGAGAAACTCGTGGGGTGTAATGAGCACACACAAAGGTTATCACTGCACAACTTCATGTGGACATTTTTTATTCTATCTCATACAGACATTTTTTAATCTATCAAACTGAGATCTCAGTTCCTCAATGCCACATTGGTGTTTAAAAGTAGTGAATAGGAAAATAGTGCAGTGATAAGGAGCACACAGTTCAAACCCTGGGCTAGAGGAAGGGACTCAAGAAGTATGATTGTTTCAGGTGACCTGATTACCAACCTGACCACTTCTAGTTTGGACCATCCAGATTGAACCCTCTTTTTAAATCAGTCTGATATCTCATCTGCTGGAGCTCAGCATGTTTTAGGAATAACAGTGCTGTGTGATGTTTCAAACAAACACTGAGGTATTCAGATGTCATTTTTGGAAACATTTGGGTGTAGTTTCTTTACCAACTTGCAGGGATTTATTACTGCCATAGGGAAAAACAAGGTCCAAGAGGTCAGGTAACAGCCTGCCTTTGTTCTGTGACCCTGTCTACTTACATTGAACACACAGCACTATGATAAACGTATATTTTTTTATATGATCATTGTTACCAATCCAGAGGTGGTGCAGTTGAAGTTGACTTCAGCAGAGCTGTATAATTCACAGAGCACTTCAGTACCAGCAGGAGCTACAGTCGCAAAGCCGCAGGCATCTTCTCTCTTACAGCCTGAAAAACAGGAAACAAATTTTAGGTTTCCTAGAACCTCACACGCAAAATGTTTGCTACAAATTCCACTGCTTACTGCCATTTACTAGATTTCCATATGTCTATCAGGCTGCAAGCACATGAATTTAATTAGCCAAACGAACTTTACTACTCAACTATTTTAGTAGAGGGTTAAGGATTTTAAATTGAATTAAATTCATGCAAAAAGCTGCTCATCACCTGATGATATTAACAGCTGAGACAGTTCTAAACACCCACCCAAATATTTAAAGTCTGCTGGATAATTTTGCTCGAGGCAGGACTCTCATAAACCACTTTGCCAGCACATCAATCTGCCTGACACAGTAACCCCATGGCAGAGGTTGTGACAGATACAGGAGTGACAGGAAGGAGGGAAGCATCAAATTCTTCACTCATGCTGGCTGCCCCTGCAGCAATCCCTTGGCCATTGTAAGGGGGAAACAGCCATCCCCTCCAGATTTAGGAGTGGCTGAAGATCCTTCTGCCCTGACACACTCACCATTAACTTGGTCCCACAGCTTTGCTCCTAGCACAAGTGAAACACTTTCCAAATGTCTTTAGTATAAAATCAACCAACTTAGATCTAAACATCAGCAGAAATGCAAGCTGAGCTATCTGACCTTACAGGGACTAAGAGAGGGAAAGATTAACCCTTACTCCCAATGAGCACTCCAGCAGTAACATTTTCTAGTAGTGTTGCCATTTACATAACTTATAAAGAAAATACAGCTATGAGCACGGAATCAGATTGGTTGGCAAAGGGGCATGAATTCCTCCCCAGGTTCATTCTCAGGCTCTCTCAGTTCAGTGTCTGGCTTTTGAAGGTCTCCATTTGCAGGGGAAGGTGCAAGAAATCTTGCAGTATACAGCCAGGATGAGATGGTGCAGGAGGATCATTCTAGTAACATGTAAAAGGCTTCACGTATTCAGTTCTTAGCAGGAGAGGTGATTGCTCCAGCTAGACTGTGGCATGTGACACAAAGCCACTGATTAGTCAGAATTTTGATATGTGCCTTTCAAACAGGACATCTGTGTTATTATTTTCAGTGTGTTTTTACTTTGAACTTATCCCCTCTGCCTCCCTTCACAGCCTGAGCCTTAGGAGACACAAGGTGAGACTGACTCAAAGCACCCTGAAAGCAGTGTGGTAATTCCTCTTGGTTTGAGATGATTCTGAACCGACTTAAACCAGGTGCAACGTATTATATAGACTGTAAGACTTGGCAGAAGAATATCTCTGAACTCCTTATAATACCCTTCTGACGTAAGCAAGGATGATTATTCCTATTTTATATGCCAATCAGTTAATTTGTGAAGAGGTAAAAGCTTGTTTTTCATGTGTCCTGAACACCTAATCCTTCTTTTGTCTGCACATCTGCGCAGTCTGATGAATGTTTCCTGGTTTAAATCTCAGTTTTCATCCGTATTGCAAACTACACCAACTGGCTTTACAGTCAGATGACTTGTCTGAAGTGGTACATAAAGTCAGGAGACTTCTTTCTGAAAGAAACATCGATCTCTTCCCTGACCCAAGGTCACCAAAAGTTGTAAATATCTTGCAGTGAATTGCTGCTGAACTGCAGAACATATAGTTCATCTATGAACTTAACTATAAGCTAATCATACAAAAAGAATATTATTTTCCATGATGGTCAGTGTTGTCTCTGCAGCTTTTCTCAGTTTTCTCACCTGAAATGCACTGAAAATATGTACTTTGCAGGTCTCCCCCAAATGTCTGAGACTGAAGAATTTGAACTTCTTCTGATCCATAAATAACTCTGGAGGCAGGAACTCTTTCAAACTTTCTGAGCACTAAAAAAAGACGAAAAAGATCAAACCAGGTAGTATTATCAGTTCCCACGCTGCAAACAGACAAAGACTTTAGGTAGAAATTGAAGAATTCTGTGGGGAGAGAGGTCTGCTCATTAAATGATGTACCATAACCTCACAGATAATGAAGGAGACAGCTGGTATGAGGGTAGAATTTCTGCTTTGAAAAAAAAAGTGTCACAAGATGATTTAAAAATCAGTTAGCCAGGAGTGGGCTGGGATTTTTCTTTCCAGTGAGGCTTCTCTTCCAGCAGCAGACCTGCCATCTCTCATTACTTGTTCATGGCATTGAACCAACTATTGAGTCAAAGGGGGAACCAGCTTTCTACAAAACAGTCACAGAAACAAGAGCCAGCTCCAGCAGCACTTGGTTAGACAGGAAATCCAGGAGCCTTATCACTTGTTTCCAGAAACACAACAGCCTGATCTCCACCGACTTCAGGCCCAGGGCTATACCCAAGGTAGCCTGTCCTACCTGCTGCTTTATAACTCCTACATTCCACTTTTAGCACCTGACTGTCACTTTGCTGACCAAACCCTTTTATCTGCTCCCTCTGCACTGGACCCCAGCACCTGTGTGTGAGGAGTCTGACCAGCACTGCTCACACACTGGGAAAGGCTCATGGGGTCTAGAGATCCAAACGCAAAGGTCACTACTCGGGGTGAGGAATCTGATCCAGGCTCCAGAGGGTTTGGCCCTGGCTGTGCCCTGAAGAGGTTTCCAGACTGGTGAAGGGACACACAGTGCCACCAGCACTCTGCTGGGGTTGTTACTACCTGTGTGACCAAGGGGCACAGTGTGTCCCCAGGCTGATACACCAGCACATTTGAGCACAGCACATTATCCCTCCCTGTCGCAGGGGAGTTGGAAGTAGGGGATTTTTAAGATCCTTTCCAATCCAAGCCGTCCTGTGATTAAGAGAAGAATGTGGTGACTTAGCATCATCCCTTGGGGACCAAACTTCTCCAAAGTCAAGACCCAAGTGAAGGCAAACCTTGGGCTCCTTGCAGCCAACACCTGGCCTGGAGCTAAAAGAGGTAAAAGCAGGAGCCCTGGTGTGATCCTAGCTGTGGGAGACATCTGCACGGGGAAGAGCTGGAAGCTCAGCCCCTCTTTCCCCTGGGCTCATGGGCACAGAGGTCCTGCTGGAGGATCACAGCCCTATCTCCCTGAAATGCCTGGATAAACCACAAAATAAAAGTCAGGGATAAGTTCTTAAAATAATCATTTGTACTCTTACAGCAAAACAGTCAGGGCTAAATCAGAAGCAAATGTCCACTGCTGTCAGGGCTGAGTCAGCAGGTGCTTTTGATAAAATCATCATTTCTGCTCAGAAAGAAACCCACATGGGTTTGTCAAATGCTTAGCACAAGAAAATCCTTGCACTCCATCTTGGATGGGGACAGGTAAGAAATATGGCGCAAGCAGAAGGGAAAGTTTTTTCCCTCCTAGAAATACAGGGCACCAAAATATGAGCATTAGCTAACTTCTGCATGAAACTGCATCGCTTCTGCATCTGCAACTTGCAGTGATGCCTCGTTAAAAACTGCCCTCATTTCTATTCCAATATTCAAATTTAAAAAATTACACTCTCAAATGTTCTTCTTTTCTTCTGATTTTCCCTCCTAATTCTGGTTTCATCTCACCTCTCCATTTTCAAGAGAAAATATTTTTTCTTTATTTTTCTCCCATATTATTGAATACAATATGTATTGAATACAATAATATGGGAGAAAAGTAGAGAGAAGATAGAAAGTATTATGAAACAGTAAACTGAAAACATTGAAAAAATAATAGAAAAGCTGCCTTTTTTAAAATTCTTAAATTGTGGTTTTTTATTACAAAGAAAAAATTAAAAATTGCAGTCATAAAATCATTTCACAGGCTTAGTGCAGAGCAGAAATTCTCCATCTCACTTATTACTAGAGTAAAGCTCTAGGTCCTTCTGTTGCTGTAATCACAGAATCATAGAATGGCTTAGGTTGGAAAGGACCTCCAAGATCACCTAGTCCCAACCCCCATATTATAAATGTTAAGTAATAAATGTGAAGTGTAAATGTTAAGTGGCCTAAAATATAACAAGAGGGAGAATGATAATAACGAGCAATGGTTGATACAGCTTAGTCCTGTGCATTCACACAAAGCAATTCTTCTTCTGATAGAAGACTCAAAAACCAAAGACCAGCTGGGTTTTGGTGGCCCTTCCCAAGTGCCTGCCTCTTGTTAAAGCAAGATCAGCCTTCAGCCCCTACTGTCTTTCTGTGTGCTGAATTCATTAAAGGGAAATAGTAGAGGCAGGGGGAAAAAGTAAAAATAGAGATAAACAGTTTCCCTTCACATTATGATTTCTGGAAATGCATCATGATCTTTAAAAGAAAAAAAAAATATATTAAATTAGTCAGCAAATTATTATTAAAAAATCCAGGCAAGTAAACAGATTTCTTAGGTGTTCATGGGGCCCTGAGCTACCTGACTTTTAGGTGGCATCCCTGCCCATGGCACGGGTGCTGGAATGAGATGGTCTTTAAGGTCCCTTCCTACAAAAACCAGTGTATGATTCTATGACACATTGTTGCCGTTTTTTTAAACCTTGAACTTTCAACAGTCACAAATATTTGTAGTGGTATCTTTAGCATGATCCACAAAAACAAGCACAGATATCTACAACTGCTCCACCCTGGACAGAGGCAGAAATGCCCAAGCAGAAAGATTCACGGTAACAGAACTGAGATCCTGAGTCCTCTCCCCAGAGAAACATCTCACCTATCCTGTGATTGAGGGCAACAGAGGCTTTCACCTGAGGTTCATAACTACAATTAGTCCATGAGTTTGCTGAGTGGGAAAAAAAAGCTATTTTAAGAGAAGATAGTTTTGCAACCTCTTCACAAGCGAGGACCTTCATTTCACACTCCTTCCACTGATCCCACTTTTCATAAGACATGGTCTAATTCAAAGCACACCATGACATCAATTTCTAAACAGAATATTCCATTAAATTCAATACCAATCATATGATAAGCACATAAAAACTTCTGGGAAAAAGCAAAAGCTTCGAGGCTGAGAGGAGTAATTAGACCTTACTGCAGGCAGTCTGGGGACTGTTTGATAGATGACTTTCTTTGCTTTTTCAAGTTTTTCATCCTTGAGAACCAGCATTTCACAGCTGTGTTCAAGCAGAAGTAACCTCCCCCAGCCTGCCAGGATGTGTTCCCCAAGTCAGATACCTTACAGCAGGGGCCCAGAGGGTGGTGTTATGTTGTGACTGTGAGATCATGGCTGAAAATAGTCTATTTCCCATGAATACACTAATGAGGGATAAGTTTACAAAGAAATTAATAATTCCGCTTCTTTCTCATTAGCCCTCTCATTATTCTTTCGGGTTTCCAAGCAGAGAGCACGAGGTCAGCACACATCAAAAGATGGCAGCCATCCGAGAGTGCAGGAAACCTGCTTCTCTCTCTTTCCTTACCAGAAATAACTCCCTCGTGTAGCCAAGAAATGCAGAACTAAGGAGGAATGTGGCTTAAGGCAGAGGGCACAAGTATGGGAAAGTGAATAACTATGGGACAGTGAATCCCCATGAGCTGTGGAGTGATCAGTCTCTTCAAAAGGAGGTTTCACCTATGTGGGGTCAAAACATATCCAAAATATCCTTCTGCCACTTACCCAAGCACTGGTCATCTGCAAGGAGATCCTCTGTTTCAGTCCAGTCCAGTGCTGCTCCAAAGCTGGTGACACAGAAGGATTTCTTGGTGTTGGGGTCTTGCTGGGAAGGTTTATATTGGCCACTTGCATCACACTGCAGGCCCTGCTCATTGCTCTGGCAGGATGTGACACCTGTTATGAGTGAGCAAGGGAAGGAAAAAAGGGGCTTTGATAATGCTGCCACTGGGTTTCACAGAATGGCAGAGGCTGGACAGGACCTCTGGAGGTCATAAGGTCACAGCTGCTCAGGCAGGGCCACTGGGCTGCCCAGGACCATCTCCAGATGGGTTTTACTCATCTCCAAGGAGTCCCCAACCTCCCCAGGTAACCTGAGCCAGTGCTTGGTTGTCCTCACAGTAAAAACATTTTCTGATGGTCAGAGGGAACCTCCTGTGCAGCCACTGGTCCTGCAGTTCAACAATGTTTCAGTGCTGTAGCACAAAAGTCCCCTTAGCCCAGCAGAGACTTCACCGAAAATTAAGCTATGATTAGCATGGTGTTTCATGCTCTGAAGCATGGTAGCCTCACTGCTTTGTTGCTATTTCAGTTTGTTTCAAACATTTTTTGGATTCTCTGTCATGCATCAAATCTCTGTTGATGTATTTCCAGTACTGTAAAGCAAAGTACAGAGAATCTGTACTGGCATCTATTTTCATACAATGCCTGCTGCAGTGGATCTGTGCAATGTTGTGAGCAATGAGAAGAGCTATCACACCAAGTAATTCAGAAAAGCTCTTCAGACTCTGCAAGGAGACATCAGGGAATGAAAGAAAGCAGAAGGCAATGTGTAACCCAGGCTTTTCGAGAGGGCTGGCGCTGAGGTGCAGCGCAAAGGCAAAGTGAAACCAGGCAGGGAGCAGGTTTAGTGAAGAAAATTGCTGGGGCAAGTTTTTAAACCCTAAGGAGCAAACTTTTAAGGACACAAGTCCAATACCTACCCAGGAAACACACATGGAAAAGAAGAATGACAACTGTAGGCAAAAGCTAATTGATGTCGGGATACATTACAATACAAATGGGAGGTTTATCCCCTAAGAGGACAAATAAGTTGAAAGAGAACAGAGTAGACCATATACTCAATGATACTCCCAAGAAGCCCATTCTTGGTACTCTTATTTTTATTTTATTTTTATAAAAGATAATTCTGTAGACAAAACTGAATTTGGACCCAATAACTGATTTTCTGCATAGAACTGCATGAAAAAAACAAATCATTTAAGCCGAATTCAACAGCTTTAGTGAACATTTCAATAATTGCTTTGTGAGAAGTGTTTGTATTTGCAGGGGAAAGAGCTGCACAAAACAAGACCATTTTAGTGTTCATGAAAGTGACAATAAATGAAGTTTCTTACTGACACCGAACACCCAGATATCATTCCTGAGGACAATGAACACGTCTAGAGGAACCACAACGTCCTGGATGAGACTGACCACTTGTTTCTCATGCATTTTTGGTCAAAACATCAGACAGTTTGTACTTTGTAAAATACTTTTGAATGCATGCAGAAGGGATCATATCCATCCAAAAACCCCCAGAGGGAGGTTTTTTGGTTTTGTTTCTTTTTTTAACTTAGAGATGAATAAAAAAAAAAAAAAATTATTAGTTATTTGAAGCCAGAATATAAAGGATATGGAAAACATGAGTTCAACTTACAATGATCAGCACTGATTGCCCCATAGGAGTTGGTAGTTTTGCCCACAGGACACTTGATACAGAAGGAATGTCCTGTCTGATACTGATAGTAGCCAAGAGGGCAGAGAATGCATTCATCGTCCTGGAAATAACTGCCCGGAGGACAAACAACTGCAAAGAGAACAATCACCTTATTACTCATTTGGAATTCAACCACTTCTGGCATTTGTGCACATATGTGTGGGTGTATATGTGTGTGTATATATATGTGTGTGTATATGTATATATATATTTATCTATATTATATTAGGTATGTTATATATATATATTATGTATATATTTTTATACATTTATGCTCATAGATTTCCCATAGGCTTCAAGCTGTTAATATATGTCTTTGTAAGTGGTATAACAAAGTAAACACTCCTTAAGTGATCACTAAACTCATCAATTACAGGAATGTAGGCTGTGGTCTGTTTTCTCAGATCACCCCAAACCTGTTCTTGAATGAGTGCATGTGAAGCTTTGGAAAGGCCAAGTCCAGACCTGATTTCCAACTGTCAAATCCATTTGTAATAAGATAATGCAGGTGGATAAGTTGTGAAAGAAAACAAAAGAACACAAGCTAGAAAAACTTCTAACACTACAAACAGAAACAGGAAGGCTCTGAGGAGCAGAAGCTCCAAAACCATCATACAGAAATCCACCATATGGTAACACTTTCATTCAGAATTCCTGGTAAAGAAATTTTTGTCAAGCACTTCCAAACTAAACAGTAATGGCTGGATTAAAAGTCACTAGCTGTGCACATGACAACCCAAACAAAACAAAAAAGATGTTCTTAGCGATGTTCTTAGTCTGTATATATATCATTTTCAAAACAATCAGGAGCAATATTTCCAGCTGACCTGTTGCATTTTACAAAGAAAATTCTTTGTCTTCTGGGATGTCATGGAATACTGTCTTTCCCTCCAGAGCATTCAAATGAACATTAAAGCAGAAGAGTCACAGACATATTTGCAGAACAATACCTCTGCTTGTTATTTCACAGCTGCTTTCCAGATGTAGATTTTCTTCAAAACACTATCAAATGTATATTTTGGGACTTTGACAAGGTGCAAAACTTTATTTCTGTTCTTGCCCTGCATCTTGACAGAAGTTTAAGCTCCCACGAGAGAGGAACAGTAATGGAATATTGGCCATTCTCACTACAACCCATATGATGAATTGCTGTTCTGGCCAAAACACCTGAATGTAAATTAATTTAACTCATGGGAGAACCTAAATAATAATAGACTAAAAAGACATCTAGTAGAAAAATTATCATATCTTCCTTCATCTGCTGTAAATAGTCCAGTGGGAGGGTCTGGGATGATACAACTGTGAGACTGAAATTTTCCTCCAAGTATGCATCAAGGCAATTGCTCTGGGTAAAACACATATCTAAAATCAATTACAGAACGTAAAAAATCCTGGATCAGTCAGAATTCTCCTTTCAAAAGCACATTATTTAATACACAAGAGCATCTGACACATTTTAAAGACAGTTTCCAACACATGCAAAAAGCATAATACTCATTGAACAGCAGAAATTAAAGTTAAATGAGCAATCCATGCCTAAATTGAAGACAAAATGCAACGAATGAGGAGACTTATTAAGCAATTAAAGTTTAAAAAGAAACAAATCAAGCTTTTCAAAGCATTCTCCTGTTTTTGTAGTTTTAGTCATAATGTGAAAGAAACATCTGTGTCACCTATCATGTTTTTAACAAGAAAAAATGCCTTTAGTTTCACACTTCGGATTGACAAAAGGGCACAAACAACAATAAAAAATCTTAGTGCAGAATCATATATTCTAGACTATATAACTCTTGGAGAACCTATCACTTCAGTTACAGGCCATATTGACACATTCACAGAAGTTCAGNCCAACCAAATTTAATCCCTTGATCCCACACATGAAATCTGGAACCTGCTCTCACTTCCAACCTGACTCTGCCTTCTGTGTACCAGGGGAGCAAGTTGCAAAATCCAGGGTAAGGAGCAACTCACTCAAGTGATTCCACAGGGATACCATCCTCTGCAGGAGCCTCAGCTCTCACTACACCGAGCAAGTTCAAAAACTGTCACAACTCATCATTGTCCAATGCTCACACTGCTCCTTTTTCCCTCCAGGGATACTGGAAAATTTTGGGATATCAGATTCTTGATACAGATTTTTAGAAATGAAGTCTTGAGTTTCCAGTCAGCTCTAAATGTAGCCTGCCCTTTTGTTTGGGTTATGTTATGCTCAAAGCCACTCTGATAGAATTGTCAAGCATTTTAAGCAATAAAAAGAACCAGCATAAAAATGTATAATAAAATGAAGCTAATTTACAAACAGGCTTCAGGTTTTCTCCTGAAATAAATGTGGGAGAAGGGTTATGTTGCCAAAGTCATCCTTGTCAGTTTCCAACTCTCTTCGTTTTGACTCATACCTTAGCAAAGAAAGTGCCTTTTTTCCTATTAAAATTTAGATAAAATAAAACTGGTAACCCCAACTCTTAAGGAATTATATTCATAGATACCTGTGACATAACATATCTCAGTATAAGACTGAGACTAAGAAAAACTCACATAAGAAAAACTAACACATGATAAATGTCACCCATTTTTCAGGCAGGAAAACATGAAACAAAGCTACAATAGATGCAAACCTAAATAAGCAGATGACTGTAAGCAAAGCACAAGAGTTGAAGATGCAGATTCATATAAGTTTCATGTTTCCAAATGAAAATATTAAGCTCATTGAGAGCACCAGAAACTTGTCACTACTGAGCTGACCACACTTCCTGAAGGAAAGGCAAATGACATTGATAGTGAAATAAAACCAAACAAATCAAAAAGATCAGGATGTGAAAACCCAGTTTGCATTTCAAGAACAAGGTGTAACAGGAAAGAGGAGAGAATAAAGAATCTCTGCCACCCTCACACAACTTTGGTTTCTGTAACTACAGGTGATACTTCTTACTAATAGTTCCTATTATTAGTAGAGAAACAGACCCAGACAGGATGAATGACCAGGACATATCCATACATGTATATATTTATATATTAGAGGAACCAGAACCTGAATTCCTAAGTTCCCTGTTCAGAATAAAATATGCAGTCCTGCTACACAAACCAGTGTCCAGCAGCAGGTACACCATGGCAGCTTAGAGTATGAAATCTCTGTCAAAAGCTGGAGCAGAAACCGTCTCCTTTCCACATCTCTATGATGTCTGCTTTACTGAGTGACATTTTCCATGGCTAGCTGGTTCAAATATGTATGAATTAAGTCACAAGGCAAGTTAATTCACTGCTTCCTCAGGGCCCTTATGCCTGGCAGGCAGTACTTGGCAGAAAGATCCAATTCTTTGTATGTTCTGCTCTAAGTGATGGATTCTACTTAAAAAATAATACCTTTAAGCAATACAACACTACATCTTTTTAAGTAGCTGCAAGTTGTTATGGACTCTGGACTCAGGAGTAATTAATTTTTTTTCTGCACGTGTTTAAATAACCCTGAAGTGTTTCAGACTGTGGAGATGAACTGAACCTGCAGTCAATTTACCCTTAAAGGTCCAGGCTGGAAACTGCAGCAGTTAAAAAGTGGTTCATCACTTGTTTACCTTACTCAGGCATTAGGAAACTCCCTGAACTTAAAGAGAAACACCACACCAAGCAGGGAGATAATTTTTTTCCACATATTCTGGTTTGCTTCATAGCAATGAAGTGATAAATATCTGAAAATATTCCCAACGTTGGAAAACTTATCCAATACCTGCTTCTGTTATCTTATACCTACAAGTGGTACATCTCTCCTCTGTTCCCTAGATAAAAAAAGGCTAGATATAGTGAATACATAGCAAACTGGCATAAATGAGATGTGGACTCGTTAAGGACAACTGGGCCAACAAGAACAATGGGAACTGAAGGAAGGTTGGTGTTGATAGAAACAAGAGTGGGGCTCCTAAGGCAAAGGCACTTTGGCAGCAGGATCTGGTACCAAGGACAGGTTGGCACAGCCCAGGGAGCTGTGGAAAAGGCAGGTTTGGCAGCCCTAGGCAGGATTCAGGCAGAAAGGCAGCCTGTTCCAGGCAAGCAGACTAAACAGAAGGAAAGAAGAAGAAAAGAGGGCAGAAGTGCAGTTAGGTCCGGGTGTTGGCCAGCATCAAAAAAACTTCCATCTGAGCTGGCTGGACTTAGCCCAGGAATTCACAATCTCAGGACTTTTGTCATTTCTGTATCTAGGTTTCTATTCCACGTAATGTATCATTATCTGAAGCTCTGGCTTCACATTACCTTTGTGAAATCCTCTTATTAAGGATCCTGTACATTACAGAATGACTTTCTATTGCCAGACAGATCTAAAATAATCTCCAAAAATGTTTACAAAACTTTCTTTACCATGTCAGTGCCATGATGCCTATTTCCAAATCATTGGTTCAACACAAGGAAGGAACAGTAAGCAAAGCACTAATTCCCATCTCTCCCATTCACACTGGTGCCTCACACCTTTCAAATATGAACCTTAAACACAAATTCATTGACGATTTTCTGATTTCAGCTTTATACTGATTCCTGACAACATCTAAGAACAGAAAGCTAAAAATGAGACATACCACATCCTTGTGAATTAGGGCCTGCTTTCCCAGGAGATGAAATTCTTCTAAACCCGCTTGTACATCCAAGCTGCACACGTGGAGACAGATCAAACTCTTCATCCCGGGGAAAATCAATGACAGAATCTGGTAGGAACTGCTTGGAATCCAAATACAGCAGAAAACCACCATCCTTAATCTCTTTTATAAATGCTCCAATGAGATTTTCCCCAACAATTGCATTTTCTAAAGAGGGGAAAAAACACAACAAAATAGCATGAAAGACATTTCCAATACAGAAATGGAACACAGAAACCACACAGAAACTGATAAACTTGAAGTTAAAAACAGAGGCAGATGCAGAAATACAAGCTTGTTAACAAAGACCATAATGAATCTGTACAGTGTCTATCAAATTATAGTCTTAATTTGCTCACTTTGGTTAAATACACCCAAAACCACCAAAAACAGAAAGACCCAAATCTGCCTTAGAAGGTAATGGAAGTCAGAAGATAATGGGAAATGATGGTGCCATGAGTATACAGAGAGCAGGTTCTCCTCTGTCTCTTCTGAAGCCATACCATCATTCCCTCAAAAAACTATTTTTGTACTACAGGGAATTTACAGTGTGGAGAGGGTTAAAGAGGTAATGTTCTCAAAGAGGAACACTTCCAAAAGAAAAGTTGAATATAAAACCAAACACAATTATACTTTGATTCACTTTCTGCAAACTGCTCAAATATTCACAGGGGCAAAAGAATATTAGATAAGATATAATTCAGATTAAATACAATTTAGATTAGATATAAGGAAGAAGTTTTTTACAGTGAGGGTGGTGAAACACTTGACCAAGTTGCCCAGAGAGGCAGTAGATGCCCCATCCCTGGAAATGTTCAAGGTCATATTGGAAGGGACTCTGAGGAACCTGACTGAGTTGAAGATGTCCCAGCCCATTACAGGGGTGTTGGACTAGATGACCTTTAAAGGTGCCTTTCAAGCCAAACCACTCTATCATTCTGTGTTTTGTGTTTCCCTGAGAATATGGAACAACTGGGTGGATGTGAACAACATCAGACTGCAGAGCCAGGCACTACAGGACCACTGCAGCTGCCATCTGTGTCCTGAAGGATTTTGAATTCAGTTCTGATCAAGCAAAAATTGCTTGATATCTCCAAGCCCCAAAATAAGAAGGAAGGACACATGAAGATAGACCTATTTCTGTTTAGTGCTGGGAACACAATTCCAAAGCAGTAAAACTGGAGAAAAGGTCACACAGAATCACCAAGGTTGGGAGAGACCTTCAAGACAATCTAGTCCAAGCACCAACCCAGCAGCACCATAATCACCCCTAAATGATATCTTCAAGTGACACATCCAGATGCCTCTTGAACACTTCCAGGAACAGTGACCCCACCACCTCCCTGGCCAGCTTATTCTAATGCCTGACCACTCTCCCAAAAAAAATTTTTAATTTCTAATCTGAACCTCCCCTGGGACAATTTGAGCCTATTTCCTCTTGTCCTGTCACTTGAGACCTATGAGAAGAGATTGACCCCCACCTCCTTTCAGGCAGTTGTAGAGAGGTCTCCCCTTTTCTCCAGGCTGAACACCCCCAGCTCCCTCAACTGCTCCTCATCAGATGAGCTCCAGACCCTTCCCCAGCTCCACTGCCCTTCTCTGGACATGCTCTAGAACCTCAATGTCCTTTTTGAAGTGAGGGGTCCAAAAATGAACACAGGATTCGAGGTTTGGCCTCACCAGTGCCAAGTACAGGGGACAATCACTGCCCTGGTCCTGATAGCCACATTACTCTTGATACAGGCCACAATTCTTGATATGCCCACAGACGGAATTTGAACTTGGGATATATTTTTAATATCTTTTATTTTGAAGGAAAACACTGACTGGTTTGAAAGAAGTTCCTTACACCATCCCCAACTCTTGTGGAAGCCACAGCAAAGATCTGCCAGTCAGTGGTCTCCACACAGATGCTCTACAGAGGTAAGGATCATTCTTCAGTGTCAAAGGTAATGCAACTAACAGAAAAAGAGGGAAAAGGGAAAAAAAAAAAACCAAAACCAAACTTGGAAGAAATTAGTTAAATTTTTGACAACGTGTGAATTGTGTTTCTCTGAGTACAATGAACAGAAACACTTTTCCACCACCAAGGACTTGCCCAATGGAAATTAACATCTGGGACAGTTCAGCTCATGCCTAATAAAGTAATTTTCAATCCCAGTTAAGGCAGTTGGGAGAGGCAGTCCTATCTGAAAGAAACATTCAATTACAGCTTCTTTCCTCTGTGCAGTCACAGCCTGAAAAGGGAAATATATCAACACCAAAAGCTCAAATATACCACACCAGTGTTATAAAAACAGAGAATAAAAACATTTAAAAGCAAATTAGGTTTAATCTACAGAAATATCAGAGGAAGAAAAATTTACCAATATCATGTAAGTCAGGGAGAGAAGCTGTCGGGATGTTTTCCAGCTGAGTCCTCCATGTGATGTTCACTCCCAGGCGATCCACGCTCAGGCATTCGACATAGACAGTGGAATCATCACAGACAGAAACTGAGCCAGTTTTTCCAAATGCATTTACCTCAAATTCAGAAGTGAAACCACAGTTAGTCAACCTGAGCACTTTCTGGTTCTTGCCTTGCCATATTCACTTGCACTATGCTCAAAAGTAACACTGTCAAAAGGGGCTGTAAAAACAGAAGCAAGGAAATGTAATTTTAGCAAGTCATATACTCACTGTAAGAAAAGTCAAAATACTCTCTTCCGTTGAGAAAAATTTTTAATAAATATTGGGCTGGCGCTGATATGATTTTTACGGCTGGAACTAAGCTGATCTGCTGATGTGGTGTGAGACTAAACCTCCTATTTTCCCACTCATCCATATGAGAGTGCTGCCAATTCTGACAGATTTCATGGCATATTCCGTTCTTCCACCTCTCTCAAACAGGCAAAGGTCTATGCCGTGTTTCATTTTTTTTATTTTTAATACAAAACAAAATCCAACCAAAGAAAACAAAAACAAACAAAACAAACAAAATCCACCAACAATGGAGGATAAGGAATTTAAATTACCTGGAGGTGACATAAACCACGAGCCTTCAACTCATCTAAAATAAATATCTGGAATGCCTGGAGTAATCCAGAGTAGTCAGAACTACATGTCTTCTCAGGAGGCAGGAGTAGTTGAAAGTGTGTTTGAGCTTGGACTGTCTGAAATAATTGGAGCTCTAAAAATGAAGTAGAAAGGGCATTTAGTAACCTCACTAATGAGGAACCTGACTTTCAGAGTTACTTTGAGAAAAGACAACATTGATTTGAGGTTCTCATGTTGCATCAAT
>VWZT01013823.1:431386-521200 GCA_013397055.1 Pachycephala philippinensis | reverse complement strand
ATGTTGTGCATTAGAGAAAAAGCCAAGTGATGCACTTAGATAATAATGAAGAGATATTTTACACTGGAGCACTAACTCACAGAAGGATAAGGACTATCTGGATCATTACTGATGATTTTTCATAAGCCTTAGCAAACAGGAACTTCCAGAGAACTACATGAAAGCTGACATTATGCCAATACTTAGACAAGAAACAGAAAGACAAGAATTATTGGCCTGTTGATTTTCACTTTTCTTACATGCAGTCATGAAAACACTTCTATTAAAAAAGGAATTAAATGGTGAAAGCAATTAATACTAATGCAAATGAGCTTCTGGAAACCCAGCTTGCCAAACTAACTGGGAATAAGTTTTAGGAGAGAATATATCTGCAGAATAATGGCATTGCCATGGATGTCTACAAGAGGTTTCTGAATTTTTGATAGTAAACCTAAGTGATGCCAATCATGCAAATTGATGACAAATCTGTGAGCTCATCAGTCACAAAATAAAAATCTATTTAATCAGTTTTTAGCAAGAAAAAAAAGATGCAAATTTCTTGTCTCCCCTGGAGTAACTCTGGTCCCAGGCTTCATGGAGAGTTTGTTATTCCAGGTTCAGCACAACAGTCGTGCTGTCATTCCAGCTCCAAATGGAGCTGGCTCTTGTCCCACCAGCCTGGACAAGCAGCAGAGCTCTCCCTCATTCAGCTCCTCTGCAGACCCTCACTGCATCACATACAAGTGTCACTGCTGGAGCACAATTCCTCATCCCTCACCCCAAAAATGAGCATGGGAAAGCCTGGACAATGCTGGAAGCATTCCAAACAGAATGGTGGAAAGGACCAGAAGGTACAGAAACCTGCTTCTTCCTGAAAGGCACAAAGGCCTCTCTTTGCTTAGTTTTTCAGTGTATTTAAAGAGCTGATTTAACCACAGTCTCTAGATGTATACATAAAGAACAGGAAATATGATTTTTGAGAGTGAGGGAATCCATTGGAACAAATTACTAAGTGTTTTGGTGAATTCTTCATTATTGCGAAGTTTATTCAATTGCCTTCTGATGTGTTGGGAATTTTTTCCCTGTCCTTAAAACCATGCTTTATTCCAAACACAAATTATTGGGGGAAGTCCTTGGCTTACAGTAAACTTTATAGCAGATTGACACACACTCCCCTCTCTCCCTACAAAGTTATTCCACTGCCATCAGGCAAACATGAAAGTTATTTCATAACATGCTACAAAAACCTAACAAGCACAATCACAGACAAACAAAAGTTTCAGTCTGAAATTTAAAGTTTAAAAATATTTGCATTTGGAATAGAAGAGTTTAACCCATCCTGAAGATTGATTAATGTGTGTAACCTACTCTGGAAATGAAAAGTAGCTCCAAACGTGTCAGGAAGACCTCCATTTCTCAAAGTTCAGCACTGCTACAAATTGCCATTTTGATCAGAACTTATCTCTTTTTTAAAATAATTGAAAAGGCCAACATTAACATCCAATTACATGAGCTCTGAATGGACATCCAATTCTTCCAAGATTTAAAGTGCCATTTTTTTCTTGAAAGCAAAATAGTTTGAAAAATACCAGAAGTCAGCCAACAAATGCATCAATAATCCTTAAGAACAGACTGCTGCAAAAAAGATGCAGAAGTAACAGTGACTTGATTATGCAAATAAACAGTCAAGCTCTGCCAAATTCAAACATCTGGTGCTCATCTGTTCTTCCAGGACTAAGTAGTTCCATCAGAATCACTTATGGTGCCAGCATCTTTTAACTAACAAGAAAAATCTGCATATAGATTGAATAGCTATTTATAGCTCTATTATTACAGGCAAGAAGGACAGTTTCTGGCACAAGGCCCAGCCAAGAGCCAGAGCTGGACATGTCAGAAGACAGGACTCATCTCCTGCACCTCAGCTCAGCAACTCCCCTGTAACTGTGGGTGTTATTCACACAGTAGTTCTATGATAAACGCTGATTTTTGCACTGTTTACACTGCTCTGAGCCCTCCCCAAGCCCCAGCAGATGAGATGGGATGAGATGAGATGAGATGAGATGAGATGAGATGAGATGAGATGAGATGAGATGAGATGAGATGAGATGAGATGAGATGAGATGAGATGAGATGAGATGAGATGAGACGTACTCTGGCAGGCCTGGAGCAGAGGGGCAGCCGAGACCCAGCGCCGCTGCCGCGTGTCACACTGGGCTGAGGTGTTGGGAGTGGCACTGTGGAAGCCCTGGCGACACACGAGCTGGCACTGCTGGATGCTTGGAGCTTGCCCAGGGACGTTTTCACAAAGTACAGCCCCATTGGCAACTGCTGAGGCACCAAATGGCAGAGCACACTGCGGACCTGCAGGCACAGGAGAAAGAGGATGTGTGTTAGAGGCTTGCTGTGATGACTTCTAGGAAAAAGTCCATAAACCCCTCATATCCACAGATTCAAACCTAGACAGCAGCCTGTGCCTTTCCCACTCATCAATTTTAATCTGGTTTGAGGTCAGGCTGGTTCAGATTACTGAAGCTGATGGAAAGACACATATTGACTGTGACGGGCAATGCATCGGGTCCAGAGAGGGACGTGCGTGGTTTCTAGGAACAGATATATCTTGAACAGTCATGAATAAATTTAAGCAGGAAATGAGAAGGAGATTTCTAACCAACAGCAGAACAAACCTTTACAAAAGATATCTAGCGGGAACAGGCAGGGCCAAATAAACCTCATCTCAATTCCCTTTAGACTGAAGTTTGAAAGGTCTGAGATCAGGAGCTCATGACTGTGGTGTCTTTAGCAGCACAAAGATGTTTCTAGTGACTAGCAGGTCAATATATAGATATAGATATACATATACATATACATACACATATATATATATATACAGTAGTATAGAGCTTTAGAATTGGAGCAGTTTTCCCTGTCAACTCGCTCTGTATGAATACTGTCATTCAAACCCTGCTAGCCCACTGTAACAGACTATTACAGCAGGCTAATTACAATGATAATTAATTTCTACTAATCAGTACAAACCAACTGCTTCACTCAATATTAGCCAAATCTCAACTTAATTACTAAATATATCCAGTAATAATTAAACACTTATGAGTTCCAGAGCTACAAAACATAGGAAGAAAAAACAACTTCCTCACTTATAAATAAATATAAAGAAAAAGAAGTTATCATATCATACAATTCACTTGTTTGCTGTATATACAGATCATTTTCCAAATTGCAATGCTCAGATCAGTCCCAAACTTCCTGATCACTGAGGGAGGCAAACATTGATGATGGTTCAGGTCTGAGCACCCTCCCTCTCCACTTTTGATGGAGATATGAAGATTAATTCCAAAACCAAGCAGCCACTTCAGTTAAAGTATTAAAACATTTCAGGATGAATCTGGGATTCAGTGTGTGCAGTACATCTTTGTTTTCCAACTCTGAGCAATTCAATGCCAACAGAAAAGGCTTTCATAGCTGCCTCTCTGAATTGCCAAATGCATATTTTTTGTCCAAGTCTCCTTTATAGCAACTTTTTTGCAATAATTCAGTAAATGGGGCCACTACATTCCTTCTCTTCACTCATTGACTCTTGTAGCCAGACTCCTTCTCAGTAAAGGTGGAAACCTGGCATCCTTGCTTAACAACCTTCTAATAAATCTCCCAAGGTTTTAGGAACAAAAGACATCTCTGTAAAAGAGATAGTAATACTTATCCTGGCCATTCAATTACATTAATACATATATCTTTATACAGAGTACGTAAAAATCAGTCTGTGGTTTCTTAACTGCTCTAACACGTTTCTATACCCAGCAAGTCACATCCAGTCTCAGCTGAATGCTGCTACAATCTCTTAGTGCCCGTTCCAATGAGATTTGGTGTGTTATGTCAGGGAAATAACCAGCCCCCAAAACAGAAGTGATCAATGGTTTCCTGGTGTGGTTCAGAGGTTTCAGTTCACCATCAGCAATTTGGTCATTTATCTGTCTAGAGATGCCACTTCATTTACTATTTTTGTCAAACCTTCACCATTTTGTCACTGTCCTGTTTTTGTCCTGTAGGAGTGAATCAGAATCCAGCTGAATACTGACATTTCTTTCATAGATGTTTCCAAAGATTTCCACAGTTCTCCTTCTCAGCTCAGTATTTTAAAACAGAAAGGTCATTAATCACTATTAGTTGCTATTTTCTCTAGGAAAAGTACAGGATGGAGGCAGCACTGTACTTGTGGTCAGCTCTGCTTCTCTGGAGAGCTAAAAACCTGCCTTGGATGGCTATGTTCAGGTGACCACACCACCCTGCTTTGGAGCTCATCTCCTCAGAGCTCAGTTGGCATCTCCATACAACACCATAAGCATGGGGCAGATACAACCATGGGGTCTCCTTCTGGTTTTTTCATAAATTCCCATCCTCAGAACTCTATTGATACAAGAGAGTTCAAAGAAAATTATTTCCAAGTTGGCTGAGCAGTTGCCTAGTTGATAAAAACCTTGCAGGCAGTTGGGTTGACACATTCAGGTATTTTATTACAGAATTGTGGAATCATCAAGTTTGGAAAAGACCTGTATGATTATTGAGTCCAGCTGTGGACCCAGCACTGTCAGCTCCACCACTAAACCATGACCCCAGGTGTCACATCTACTATTTGGATGGGGAGCACAAGCCTGTGTTACTCTTCATATGGCAGAATCACAAAAGGAAACTGAAGCAAATTATGTGGTCTTGTTTCCCTAAATTTTTTTCAACCCTTCTCCCCCAAAACAAACAAACAAACAAACAAACAAACAAACAAACAAACAAACAAACACCAACAAAAGAACTATGAAAACAGCAGTGTGCTGCAGACACCAGTTAAAGGTTTTCTTTTTACGTCGTTACTGTCCACACTAATCATTACATTTTGGAGCATAGCCTTGTAGAAAGTTTAATTAATTTTTCTTCACTTCAGTGATGGGAAAATGCATAAAGGCCATCGTAAATTAAATTTATCCAAATGTCTCCCATTTGGATATCTCACTGGAAACCATGAGTGAATTCCAGTGCTTCACAGCTCTGGTTGTGCAGGAAATACTCTGTGAATATGCAATGTTTTGGCACATCCTTTTCACAATTCTGGTCACAAGCCAAGAGTCAGAATGGCAGAAGCATACATTTTTCAAATTTTGTTTTAGTCAGCTGAATGGTTTTTAATCCCAGAGCCAGCTCAGACTGGAGCAGGTTCAAGTTTGCAGCAAGCTGTTCAGATTGGCTTTATAGCTGGGTTTCATAGCCCAACTGGTTTGATTCAACGAATTTTATAAATAAGCAAAAGTCAAGGATTCATTCCCTTCTCCTTTTTCCCTGACAAAGCACCTGAAGAAAACTGGACATCAAGCCCAGGCAGGTCTGAAATGTGCTACAACACAAAGATAAGCAGGTTGTTTGAGCAAAAGTCTCCAAAGTACTGAAGAAATAAGATTAAAGTCAGCTAGGGAATGGAAAAATTTAGGATCTGGGTTAAAGTCCAGGCCTGGATTTTCTCACAAGTAAATTGCCTGAAGCAGGAACTCACTTGCACATTCTGGTCTTCCTCCGCTCACTCGAGTCCCTGGCACCTCTTCTCCATTGTCAAAGACACACCAGCAGCTCTCCTGGTCCTGGCTGCACTGCACGGGGGAGAAACTCCCCTTGGCCCCTTCACACTGGGGGATGTAGCCTCTGGCAGCTTCTCGTGAAACAGTTTTGGACTTCAGCATGTTACAGAAACTGGGACCTTTACAGAGAGAAATTCTTTGCAAGATATGGAACAGAAGACAACAAATTGACCTAAAGACTTTACCAGCAGTGCCTCCAGCCTGTTTTGTTGGTAGGAAGAAAGATGAGTGATCACGAAACCATAAATAATTTGAATCATTATAGAAACAGGGAATTTTACTTCTACTACAACACACCACATTTTTTCCAAAGAATTAAGTGCAAGTGATACGGTTTTAGAAAAATAGTTGAAAAAATACTGTTATTTATTTTTCAATTATATCTATTTTTTTACAAATGTGATAGTGTATAATTTATATGCTGATATTTAAAAGGCAAAAAAAAATCAAGTTATTTTTTCTAGTAAAAAGTCTTGATCAAGGTAATTTTAAATATAATTACATGATCATTTACATTTTAAAATAGTTGAAATGGTGGTAAGAAATCAAAGATTAAAAAATGCATAGAAGCCTGTTCATCAGTTTGTCTGGACTGGTTTATTTGTGGTGTTATGAAAGCAAAGGGTAACTATTTTCAGATACCCTTTCAATGTTGCTGTGCTTGTATGTACCCTGTCACTGAGGAATTAAACTACAAACGTCCCATGTTTCACAGGCAGCATTCTGGAAAGGAAAGTACCTGTGCTGCAAAGCATGAGGCATCACAGGCAGGGGGCAAAGCATTACTCACACTCAGGATTGCCATCCAAGTCTTTGCTGCCACGCTGGAATATTTCTCCTGACACAGGATCCACACACCAAATATCTGTGTCAGATCTCTGCAGCACAGTGTATTCTCCTGTCTACAAAGAATCAAGGACATGTCATTGCAGAGAAATGTATTTTAACACAGACACACCAAAACCCATACCCCAAAGATTGGTTAAAATGCTTTATTATAGTTACACTTGTCCATTAATACAACATGCTGAAAAGAAACACAAAATACAGTCCAACTAATTTAATAGACAAACCAGTCCCTGAGAGAATCAAGAATCATTTAGGTTGGAAAAGACCTCTAAGATCATTGAGTCCAACCATTAAGCAGAGTGCAGACTAAGTGTCCATTGAGATGAAGTTCTGATAAAATCCTAGTTAGAAACGTGTTCAAAAAATGTGTAGATGTGGTGCTTAAAGACATGATTTAGTGGTGGACTCAGCAATGCTGGGGTAATAGTTGGACTTGATCATTGCAGGCTTTTCCAACCTAAATTATTACGTGATTCCATAAGATAATGATTCTATAACATGAAATGTCTATTCCTTGCCTGTCTCTATCCTGCTCACTGCCCCAATTTGAGAGCATCCCAGACCCTGTTTTTTGGGATATCTGCACCTAGCTCCCTCTTATGCTGTCATTCTCTGACAGCTCAGGAAGAAAGAGCCCCCCAGGTGTCAGTTAATTAAGATGTGCCTTTCAAGCACAGCTCTGCAAGAGCACCAGGCAGAGCCAGCCCATGGGAGGGAAACATGGGCAGGCACAGAGCTTCCTGTTCCCAGCCTCCACTCAAAAATATTTAAATTCTGCCTTCTGCAGGGCAACACCTGCTGTTAGTTTTGTCTTACCCTTTTCTTTCAGGTTAATAAAAACACACAAGGGGTGCTTAAGGAGCATGGACTAAAAGTGTACATTACTTTGGCATGGTGTAAGCAAAACTGCTTCCTCCCTCAGTCATGTTAAATCACCTCAAGGCAGTTGGGGATGAACAGATCAGCTGTAGAGGTGTCCAGCTTTGCACTGCTCTGTCTCCAGCTGGAAATTAAGGCATTGGTTCGGGATCTCTGACATGAAGTCTGGCCTGTCAGAGGGAAAACATTTTTAAAACAAAATCAAGTTTCAGACCAAAGCAAGAGACAGGGTTACATCACCAGCTCCCTCACACATCTGCATTGGGCACTGCTGCAGTCTCAGGCAGGGAATTCCTGATGGGTGTTTGATAAAACCACAGAATGGCTGAGGTTGGAAGGGACCTCTGGAGATACCTGGTTGGACAACTGGTCCAATCCCCCTGCTCAGGCAGGGCCACAAATAGGAGAGGATCCACTCTCAAATCATGCAAGCCAAAATCATGCACAACGAAATTAAATGAATTAGCAAAATAAGAATAAAATTCCTTCTCCTTTTCTTGCAATGGTTAGAAGCAAGCCTTACGTTATGCACATCGTACTAGAATTTCCAATAAATATTAAAATTTGCAAGAACAGGTAAAGACAAATATTTAGGAAGAGAACCCAACTGACATTTGGGAAGTTCTGCTGAGCGTGAGACCAAGGAATCCATGACATAACGTCCTTTCTCATCCACACACCAGCAGTGACCTGGCCAGGGAAGAAAAGCAGCTTCATTTTAGATGATGTACTTCAATGCACTTTGTTGCATACTAGGAAGATTTTCATCCTCAGCAGCTCCATAAAAAGGGGTCAGTAAATCTAAGTCAGTGTTAACTCTGCTCTCCAGGGATAAGTAGATAACACCTGAGAGCAGTGGTGTGAATGGAAATGTAGCAGCTCTGGCGAGAATCCCCCACTGCAGCCCTATTACCTACTCCCAGAAATTTGGTATCATCCACAAACTTGCACTCCACCTCATCATCCTGGTCGTGAGTAAAGGCATTAAGCAATACCAGCCCCTGGGCCAACCCCCAAGGAATACAACTAGCAGCAAGAAACTGAATATCTACCGATTTTTGAGCCCCAAAGAGCTGCCACTTGAGTCCAGTCAATTTACATACATCTTGTGGACCACATCACTTTCCTCCAGTCTGACTACTACTGGTTTTCTATCCTAAATTAGAATCCTTCTTAGATTTTCTTTGTTCAGACAGCCCAGAGTGTCTCATGAATTGCTCACCTGTGCTCTCATAGCACTGAGTTGGCTCCCAGTTTCCCAGGCCATCACACTGAGGGATGTAAGGGAGAAATCCCAGGTGTGCTGCTTCCCCAGCAGAACGCTTTGAAGTAAAGTGGCTCTGCCAGTAGAAGTGCAGGACTATAAAAGAGAAGTAAAAGAAAGCTGCTAGTGAGCAATACAGGATATATTAGATGCACATATTTGCAAAAACCTGAATGTTCCCTGTACTTCTGAAGACAAATTAATAAATGTTTTAAGTACATAAAGGTTGGTAAGTGCCCAGATTTTATATTTGCACTGTGTCATACATATGAGACAAGGGAAATCAGTTCTTGGAGTGACAGGTTAATAACCCTAATTAATTACACCTGCTGAGTTGCACCTGCTTTTCAGCAAAGTTCCATTTGACATCAAGTGCTCTTGCACAGATTTTGGGCATGACTCCATCTAATCAAGTTCTCCTCTCCCTTCCACCCACCTGACCATGCAGCCAGCTGGAGGCCAGAGTCAGTGCCTGACAGCAGCTTTTGGGAGATCACTGCCTCCAGCCTGTCGCGCCCAGCGGAGCGCAGGAGGTCACCGTCCGTGAGCTGGATCCCCTTGGCCAGCAAGAAGCTCTCTCCAAAGGCAAACTGGGAACCATTTGAGGCCAGGATGAGCTGCTCTGCCTCCTCCATAAATTTCATGGCTTCCTGCTTCACACCTTCACATATACCAGGACCTGCATTAAAAAGTATATATATGAAGAGTATATTAATGACTTTCATCTAAATCCAGTAAAGGGTTGCATGTGAAAACTACCTGGTCTTTGTCTTTTAATTAGCATAATCTGTTTCCCTCTGCACTGAGTTTTGAATTGCATAATGAAGCAAGCAAAGGGCACTTGTCAGTGCTTAGCTGTCTAACAGCAAGAGTCTGAGAGTGCCAGGAGTTACACAAACATTCTCCATGTCCTGGGCCAAAGGCTTGATGAGTTTAAGTCCTCATTGGTTACAAACAGAGTTAATATGTCTCTACAGAACATTCCCTCAGTTGCTGCCATAAAAAGCTACGGAAAATCAGAAGTGAGAGTAGGAAAGGAAAATGGAGGTATATCCCTTGAGTCTGAAGTGGCAGCTGACACTTGGCCTGTCCTTTCCAGACATCTACTGACCCAGAAAGGGAAGTTCAACACACCAAACCAGCTCCATGAAAGCTGCTCCTCCAAAATAACTCTGTTAATCTCCCTCATCCCCTTTACTCCCCACTTGCCCACAGAACTAGAATCTCCAGCAGCTTGCCACTCATTGTCCCATCTCTTCCTCACAGCTGGAAAAATACTACGTGGCGAGAACAATTTCAGTGATGGCATCGATAATATAGGTCATCTGCAGGAGTAACCCCAAAGAGGGCCCAGCACCTTTGGAGGAGGTGTCTAGACAGAGAGCTTACTGAATTCAGTGCTGGCCTCTCTCTCCTCCTAGTGACTTCTAGGGGATATCTGTTACTCTTGACCACATAGCAAGAAACAGTAAAGAAAATCTCTCTTGCTTCATTCTAAGGCATTCTTGAAAGTCATTTACATCACAGTGTAATCCTGATTTTTCCATACAACTCTTCACACTTTCTAATATCCTTTACCATCTGGCTAAGTATCTTCTGAAAAAGCATTAAATGTCCAAAGTCCAAATTATAAAATCTACACAAACTTGATATGGAACTTTATTCCTCCTTACTCCCAAAGCTCAGGCACCACTTATTTACCAGAAATGAGTCACCCCATTTCTGATGTCCAGTGATAATGGCAGTGCTGATGATCTTTCTGACAAATTATTGTCTGCTACTTCACAGCAACTGAAAGGACTTGCCTCTCTAGTGGCATAAAGCAAAAGACCAGAAACACTACTACATACATGCCAGAAATTGTTACTTACATGCTGGAACCTGGTTTACTCCTGCCTTTGTTCCCTCCAGCTCTCTTCCTTTGCCATCAACACACCAACAATCACGAAGTTCAAAGTGGCCTAATGGAGTACTGAAATCAGCGTAGGGTCCTGGGTAATAGCTCAGCTGCTCAGTCAGAAGCTGCCAGAACGTATACGGGTCCAGTAAAATGTTCTCAGATGCACTGGTCAAGTTTCCTTCCAGCACTTCGGGTGGGAGATCCGTGAAGGAGGAATACATGGCAAATGCAGGGAAGACATTCTGGTGCCCAGCCTCATACAAAGCTTTAACAAAAGCTGAGAAGCCTCCAGAGGATGCCTCTTTATACCCAGCTATTGTGTTCAATAGATCAGCAAAGGGCAGGGGGTTGCCTTCGTTGTTCTCTGCAATCCACCTCTCGTACCACTCGAAGGCTGCCTCGGGAGGGCCGCTGCACTGCACCTGCCTCCAGCCACCCTCAGCATCACACTGAGGGAGCCAAACGCTGGACAGCTGAGGCACAGCACTCGGATCTGATAGCAGCTTCACAGCCTTCAGGAACTCCTGCCCAGCTGTTACTTGGCAAGCACTTGGGCCTGGGGAAAAGAAAAACATGCATGTCTTCTGAATGCACTGAAGATATACAATACCCCTACCCTCCAGTACAATAAACACCACTACCAAAACTTGGTCACCCATCCTAATAATAACAACAACATTCCTGGCCTGTTACTAAGAGGGCTTAGCAATATTAAGGTCACATGATGAATCAGGGTAAGATTTTCAAAGGGATGTGAGCCCTCAAAGATGAATATAGATATGTTTTTTTAAAATTTATGAGTACAGTATGTACTTGTAGTTCTTACTGGGGGCCAGGTGTCACTAAATGCCTTCCTGAATCTGTTTACACCCATCAGGTATTTTCAGATACACTCAGCAATCTGGTTGTTACTCCTTATTCAACCAATCTCTGAAAAAGAAACCATCTGAATAGTGGAATAATACTGGTTTTATTCCCCCTTGGACCAAACCAGAATTTTAAGATTGTGTGTCCTCTCTTCCTACTCTCTACTGGATACTGTTGCTGAATATAAAAATACCATCCCTCCAAACACTGGCGTGAGTTTTTTTTGGAAGCATTTTCTGCCTCCTCCAGAGCCAAATTTCACTTTGCCACCAAGCAGCTCTACAAACCCAGCCAACCATGGGAGCTCATCTTCTTTTGAGCACCAGAGAATTCTGAACCTTTTTATTTTGGATTATACTACAGATGGGCTGCTAGATATAAATCCTCTCTCAATTCAGATCATTAAAACAAACTCCCCGCTACTTCAGCAAACTGCTATTCAAAGGAGCTCCCTCACTATGCACCACTCTCAGCTGCTGGACACTCTGCTATTCCTCCCAAAATGAGAAGCAGGCTCTCATCTTGGTCTATTCTCCCTGTTGATGTGCCGTTTTCAGTTCACAGAAACTTGAAAGACAAATATTTACAGCCCATGTGCTTTCTTCTTCCTTCATATTCCATAAAGAAAAGGGCAAGGAGAGGCAGTTCATCATCTATCAAACTCATGTCAGAAGTCATTTGCAATTCACTTTTCTGGCCTGACTTTGTGACCCTTATGAGAAACCTATCAGCCATTGAATCCTTCTCCTATGCTGGGAGTCCTGTGATATCTTACCAAGTTGAGGATATATTCTTGAGCTAAAAAGACTAAATCAAGTTCATAGGCACTGAAAGGCACTGAAAATATTTAGTTCTTAGGAAAAGATAAGCCAGTGACTGTGCCCAGGTGATTTGGTCCTGGAAGTAAAAGGGCTTTTTCACTAGGCAGGGGTCACATTCAGTTCCACAGATGTTCCAGGTCTCCTGGGCATCACGGATGTTAGACACTCCAGCTGCACACTGAGGCAGAGACACACCAATGACACATTCATTAACCAGGCAAGACCTCAGGCTCCTCTGCTTTGAGTGTGCCCACTCTACACCCTGACCACCTTTAGGATTTGGGATATCAAGGTTGACACATACTGTATTTCCCACTATTCCCCTGCTGACTTGCTTTCCTGTTAGGAGATATTTGCATACATCATCCACTTATTTCCAGATGCAAAATCAGATAGGGAGAAAGAATCATGGAATTCCCATACAAAATAAAGCATTTTTAATTCCCAGTCCCTAAGACTTACATTGCATCGGCTTTCCAGCTTTCCCCCTTATTCCTGGAACAGTCTTGCCATTCAAATCGACACAGAAACAATTTGTCCCGTAACACTGGAGTGGCAGAAAGTCTCCATCCTCAGTACAAGAGGGAATAAAGAGATCTGATCCCGCAGGCAGGCTTTGCTTCAGGTTTTTCAGGTTTCTCCTTTGCTTCTCACACTCAGTGGGACACCTTGGGCGTTTGCCTTGACGTCTTGAGCCTGGAACCTCCTTACCCGAAGTGTCCAAACACCAGCACTCTCCTGCAAAGCACTGAACTTCCTCATACCTCCCCTCCTTGGTGCATGTTGGGACAAACAGGTCCCTTGGCTCCTCACCACAGTCTCTGGATTCCAGTGCAAGCTTCACCACTTCACCTAAATCTTCAGCAACACTTCTAGGGACAGAAATCACTTGTTGAAGAAAAGTAAAGAACTCTGGCAGCTCCAGGACAGAAGAAAGGAATTTCATCATATTCTGATTGTCCTGCAGAGTTACTGTGCGGCCAAAGCTGCCCACAAGAGGTTTACTCAAAATAGAACTCCCCTTTGATACCTCCAGAGAAAATGCCTCAGCTGATTCCAAAGGGCTTTGGCCATTAACCCTCTCTGACACATCCTCCTGTTGGAAAAACTGGCCAATGCTGTATTTCCCACTAGTGCCAAGTACCCCTGTGAAGTTAAACTGGATCAAATTCTTCAAGAACCTTCCTCCAAAGAGGTTTTCTTGGAAACGCTTTGGGTTGGCAGTGAACTGCAATGCCACTTGAGCCAGTTCCCTTGATGGGAACATCCCTGTGATGGCTTCACTAAGGGTGGTTTCTAGCTCAGGAGTCTGGCTGGCAAACGAGCTTTGTGCAAGTGGGGATGACAATCCAGAGTCCAGAAACAGCTCCTTGAAGGAGGGAGGGCAGGGTCTTGAGAAGCCATCAATTTTGTCTGACTGCTTATCTGGCGTGGAAAACAAATTGGACTGACTGAAGTACCCAGCAGGGCCATGGAGGAGCCTCGACAAGGCCCGTCGCCGCTCGGAGATGCACGATTGCTCTTCACCTACAGAAAGATTTATAAAAAAAAAAAAAGAAGAAAATTTTGGAACCTCCAGAACCTGTACCTCTATTGTTCTCTTTCAAGCAGCTGGGGCAGAACAAACATTAAAGTATAGATTAACCTGCTTCTCAACTATGCATCATGCACATTGAAAAGGAAATTTGAAATGTTAGTGCCTATGGTCTACAAATAAAATTCTCCAGTCAAGACCCAAAATGAACATTCCTTCCCCATGGCTGAGTTCTCTGATCTGTGGTCTTTTACTGGTTCTGTTGCTTCCCAATGTAAATCCTCATCCCTGTTCCTTTGGCTGAAAGAATGAAAAATGTCTTTTCCAAATATTTTAGCTCTCTAGTAGCCTGCTGTTAATGAAAACCTCCAATGATCCAGGTGAAATGTGTGAACCTAAGAACGAGAAACAGACTGCAGAAGAACAGAAAGTTATTTTATACAATGTCCACTAGTGAGGAATTAATGGAAGTTTCCTAACTAGATTTCCAGTTTCATAGTGAGATGTTCATTGCAAGAGGTTTGAAAACAAATTGTTAAAATTAGCAGTAATAGAGTGCTAAGGACCAGATGGCATTCACAAATGAGCTCGAAGGGAAAAAATACAGAATTTCAACAAAGATAGTAAAATGTCAGGGTATTGGGGGTACCAACAGTGGTCCTGGGCACCCATATCTTGGGCTGTGTCACAGGTTTAGCTGCATCCAGCCCCATCTGTACACTGATACACAGTCAGCAACGGCTCCAAGTTAGGATGAAACACAACTGTGAAGAAGGACTAAGCTTAGGGCTCCAAAGACAGTAAGAAAAGAAAAGACTTGGTAAATATGAAGACATCAAGAATCAGGCAGACAGGATGGTTATGGCACTGACTGCGTCTCTGGAAGGCACACAGCAGCTTGACTCATGTGCCACACACATTTACACAGTTACCTGTCTTTGAAAAGTAGCAGAATTATAGAGAAGGGATGCAAAAGTAGCAGAACTATAGAGAAGAGAGACAAAAATATTTTGAGGACAGAACAGCTTTTTCAGTACGAGAGAACATTCAGCCTGAACGAAAAAATATGACAAAGGTTTTTAAAAACAGGATTCTCCACATCATTCAAAATAGACAATTATTATTCAGTATTTCTCACAGTACAGAGAAGTCCAGATGTAGAACACATAATTACGATCATGAAATTTATTGCCAGAGAGCGCTAGGAAGGATAAAAGGTTAGAGGGCAATTAAGCAAATCCTTGGAAGTTAACCTCATAGGGGAGGGTTGAACACAAGGATCTGGACTCAGCCTCCAGTTTGGGGCATCTCCCATCTGCAGGAGGATATTTGGAAGCTGTGTGCATTTTCCATGTTTCTCACTCTTTCTCCCTCAGCACCACTGCTCTCCCTGTAGGGGACACGACCATGGATATGCAGCTTTAGTCTGCTCCAGCACGGCCTCCCTTGGGCTCCCCACTCCATCTCCATTTATTCCACAACCAGGCAATGTGATAAAGCAGTCACAAATCCTGTTAACAGTAAGCATAAAAGCTGGAAACCTAAAAAGCTGCTAAAATGATAAGCAAGTAATCTCATGTTCTGTGATTGACATCTTTCCCACTCCTGCTTTTGCACCCTTGTCCTGCTCTGCAGCTCCTGACAGGAGCTCAGGGTCCCTTCCCAGAAGTTTCTTTGTAAAAGAACTTTCTGTAGGATGGGCCCCTTCTGTTTTCAATGTTGGCTCTTGGTTAGAGGGATGAAGAACATTCCTCAGAGGGCCAATAAGTTAGTGTAAGCCACAATTCCACAAGAACAGTAATATGAAACAAATGTAGGATCACAGGCCATAAACACTCTCCCCTCCCACCCAATGTTGAATCAAATCAAAGCAGAAGAAAGAATAAACACAAAAGGAACTGCTGGGGTGAATCTACTGTAAAAGGTCTGAAAAGAAGCATGTCCCTATCAGGACTGCCTGGTGCCCCAGGTGATGTGAGAACCCCACGCCTATGGCCCTGACTCCTCCAGTGTTCACACTGCTGAGTGTGAGAGCCAAAGACATTAAAAAATCACAGAATAATTAAGGTTGGAAAAGACCTGTAAGGTTATTAGCCAATCATTAACCTGGCACTGCCAGGTCCACCACTAAGCTGTGTCCCTAAGTACCACATCTCTATGGGTTTTGAACACAAAATAAAACAGAGGAGAACAGGAGAAACATACATGGAATGTAGCTGTCTGAAAAAACTGCAGCTATAGCCTCACAAAATACCTTCTCAGGAGTTAATCTGTGAAACCTCCGCAGAAATCTTTCCCTGCCTAAATTTCCTGAGCCTGCCAATAAAAGCTGCAAGCAGCCTCAAGTCACTGCCCCCGCCTTTCTTCCCCTACTCAAAAAATTAACAGGAGGGGTCAACAAAGCATACTCAAAGAGAAAACAGCCAGTCCCAACATATGGCAAGGCCTCTCAGAGGTTCCCTCGCAATACCCTTGGTGATCAGCCTCGAAGGCACACTGAAGTTTTCATTTCACAGTAAGCCTGTGTGTGCCCAGAGCGCTCTGAGCACTTGGAGCCGTGGCACCTAGGGCAAATTCCTTCTTTTTTTGCTGCGTGGGAAGCTGTGCTGTGTCTCACAGACAGAGCAATTGCCTTCCCCCAAGGCAGCCCCCACACTAAGACCCTGTGCCCCAGCCCTCCAGCACAATCCTGAATATTTAGGTAGTGCACTTCAGAGTGAAGGTTTTTAACTTTCCTCCTCCCCTCCGGCCCCTGGACATTTCTGCTGTCATTTCCATTTGGGGCACCGATTTGATGGTGTATTCTCTGTGGAATCTCTCAAAGCACAAACCTATACACCTTTTCTGAATTGTTTGTTGGGTGGTTTTTTACAGGATTTGGTAGTTTTCATGGCAAAATATGCAGTGATGGAGTTGGAAAAAAAAACCAGTAAGGATGGGAGATGAAATTTCACAGCATTTCACCAAAGCAAGGAGATGAAACACAAAATCACCATCATTTGCTTCCTTATATTACCCCAGATATTCTCACTTAACACTCCGGTTCCTGGAGTCAAGAGCCAGATATCAGAGCTGCAAAGAAAAGCCTTGCCGTATGCAAAACTAAAAGGCTAAAGGAAGGTCATAACAGAAAATAAAAGCAGTATGACGTTTAATAATTTATTAGAATGTGACTCTTAACCACAGGGAGGTTTCGTGATCTTTGAACACCAGAACCTGTCAGAGCCGAGAAAGGAGCTGGTCTGTTCTGTTTCTTTCGAAAGACACTGAGAGATGGGCTCATTTTTCCTTTGGCAAATCTCTTACATACCACAGGCTGGGGGCTGTCCTCGCCTCCTTGTGCCCGGGACCTCTTGGCCCTGGGTGCCCACACACCAGCACTGTCCCCCCCGGTGGCACTGCAGGGGCGCGTAGCTCCCATCAGCGGCGCAGGACGGCACAAAGGGGTGCTGGAAGCGCAGGGCTGCGGCACGCTCAGCCTCACACCTCGAGGGGCCTGCAAGGAAAACAGTGTGCATTAAGCAGGGAAAGTTTAATGTTTCAGAGCTATCTCTGTTTGAGCCCATCGTTTGCCTATTTGGGAGAAAAAAAAAAATTAATTTCCTGATCGTTTTCAGTGACGCGCCAAGTGTCACCAGCTCAAAATGTGAATTCTCCATTCTCTTTTTCCTTGAAGAATTTGCCCCACGGTTTTCTACTGTAGGTATTAATTTCTGAAAACTAAACAGAAGATAAAACCAACACATTTTTCAGCCATAGTTGCAAGTAGGCAGAGCAGGAATATCTCTCCCAAGGAACCATGCTGGAGGCTGGGGGAGCTCTGGCCCTTAGTGCAAAAGCAAAGTTGGTCAACAGACACAGATGTGCAGCTTGGGGGACTGATTTGAAGGCAAACATCCATGTTTCACGAGAGAATGAGGCATTGCTTCTGCAACCAGGTCTGCACCTGACTGTGGAGATTTGGGCTGAGGCCACCCCATTTCTCTATTTCCCTCTGCAGGGATCTGAAGACCCTATTCCTGTCAAACTGGCCTTAGTGGCAGAGAAGGCAAAAAGTCATCAACTAAATTTTCTGGGGTATGACCTCTCCAATACAGGACTTTACCCTTTGAACAGGAATTTTGCTTGTTTATATCAACCTGCAATCCTAGAGCCTAAACACTTCTCACCTTCAAGAACTTTCCAGCTGCACCCAGCTACCTGTGAGAGGCAGTGAGAGCACCATGTCAGAGCAACCTGTTTATCCAGGGGACTCTGACAACATTCCTAATTTGAGTGGTTTCGGGTGACAGTGTGAGAGCTGCATAAGTCACGGGAGCATCCCCCTCGGTGGTTGATGAACGAGGTCACATCTCCATCTTGTGGCTGGTACAGCTTCATCTGTGCTGACAGCTGCTGCAGCCCCGGCTACAGTCAGAGCTAAGCCAAAACCACTGTGCAGTGCAGAGGGAAGATGCTTTCCAGACTCCCCAGAAGGATCAGCTTGTCCCAAAGCCAGAAAAACTGTGTGACTATATGGCCAGAAGACAGCAGTATCTGCTTAATATTTCTGGTGATGCAACTCCTTAGCAAGAGTCAGACAGCAATGTCAGAGGAGTTTGGGACTTTGGATGGGAGGCTGAAGTATCACGCAGGGGATTCAAACACTCCCCAAGAGCCAAGGCAGTTTGCTTTGGGCTCTGGTCCAGGAGGGAGAAGGTACCTGACCCCCGTTCTGCAGAGTTCATTGCCTGTAGGCAGAGAAACTCTCTCCCCATGTGCCTGCCCTGACCAGGGAAGGAATGGGCCCAAGGGCAGATCCAAAAGTTCAGCCTTGCTGGCTAAGGCTCTACAAACTCTCGTGTGGCCTCCTGGGAATGGAGAGTGTTGTGGTCAGCGTAAAATCCTTCCTATTTCTGAGTATACTGACATAAATTAGGGAGCATTTTCTCAGGCTTTTAATTTAATAAATCAACAAATCCATCTCCATAATCTCAGGGCAAGAGATACAGAGAGTTCATGGGATTTCAAATAATGTGATCTGCAGGCACGTGGGAAAGCACTGATCAGAGGACAGGTACAATCTGCTGGTAAAGAATGTACAATGCAGATGATAAAAGACAGCTGCAATTCAGGGACCTTGATTTTTGCATTGGAACTGTGATATTATATGTTTTTAGAGCAAAAAACTCCTAGGACAACTGTCCCCAACAGATGTCACATATAAGCTCCAAAACTGCCACCTGATTTAGAGGGCAACGCCTGGGTGCTACTTACACCTGAACTTGCCAGAGGTGGCCAGCTGGACCCCCAGGAATCGCCTCTGCAGGATCCGAAGGATGCCGGTCTCTGAGAACGTGTGGGCAGGCTCTGGCACGGAGAAAACCGTGTCGTAAACTTCATCCAGCAGCAGTTCCAAGCCTGGGAAAGACAGACTTTTAGCACAGGGCCTGCTTTTAAGACAGAAGTCATCTTTATACCAGAGGAGCAAAACTGGAGGACTCTCAGGAAAAGTAAATCCAGTTCTCTAAACAAGTCAAATGTGAAGTTATGCCACATAACCCTAACGCACCACACCCTGCACCCAGTGCTGGCTGCCCAGGCATCACCTTCATGCCTCAACATCTACCAGAACAAGCAGGAGAAACATCCCATAACTGGCTGTAGGCTGTGGTTTTGTTAGATTCAGCCTGCAGTAAAGATATTGATGGAATTTCGGAAACAGATGTTGCCAAAACAAATTACCAGTCGTTTTGGTTGTACAGTAAAAACCAAGACATTCAGTAGTTTCTCTGAGTGCACAGATTTCTTGAGAACTTCTTCCTTTTCTGGGAATTAAATGTTGAAGTTCTCATCTGTCATCTAAATTTTAAGTTATTGTGCTTTGTATTTTTCCCCTTTAAAAAAATTACAAATTAAAACTACAGTATAAGGAGGGTCTGGAAGTTCTCAACCTCCTCATTCCTCATTGCTGGAAAAAAGGCCATTCTTTCTTCTGAAGTGTCCCATCAACTATTAACATGCCTAAATCCTGGGGTTATGAGAGAAGAGGATGTCCCTGCCCATGGTAGAGAGGTTGGGGTGGATGTTCTTTAAAGGCCTCCTCCAACCCAAACAATTCCATGATTCTACCTGCTCAAGAAGAAAAGAGTTAATTCTTCAGGCCCTTTATATTCCCCTGGATTTGTTAATAGGACATATCAAATATGACAGAGCTTTCTAGTTTGGGCAGAAATTGGACATTCAGAAATCCTATTCCACATCCCAAAAAGGACAGGATTAGCTCCCAGGCACCAATTCCACTTGTTGCTGACTGGAGCTCTGCTCCAAATTGTGGGATTTCATTAGTGAGCTCCAGCCCTTCCCATGGGCATTACACTGGTCACAGTGGTCTTACCCCTCTCAAGAATGAAACCGAAGTTCCAAATGAAACTGAAGACTGATAGTTATTTGTCCATTCCCTTGGGAATTCAACACCTCCCAGATGAAAGGATGAGATGCTGGAAGGCACTTACCTGTGTCTGCTAACTCCCTCCCCAGGCTGTCCACGCAGTAACAGTACCCAGAGATCTCCGGGAACGTTTCCGTCAAGGAGCTGAATTTTTGGAAAGCCCTTGGGAGCCTGGAAGAAAAAGCAGCCTGCTGTGAAGAGCCCAGGGAGGCCCATCAACAACAACAAAGTATCAGCTGTTTCCTTCCTGATTTTGTAGAAGGATGCCTGCAGAGCACAAGGCCAGTACAAAACTCTTTGGTCTCCTCTTGGCAACCAGGCTCTGCCATGATCCAGGTTGCTCTTTCAGCAGGGTAACAACTCTCCTAAATGCCATTTTTTCTAAACAAACAGGGGGTAATCTCCCTTCAGACAGATTTCTGACCCTTCCTAAGCACGTACCCAGCATCTAACACTCATTTTCAATTCTATTCTCATCTTTGAGAGCCTGTCAGAGAGTGTAAAATAGACGGGCATTGGCTTAATGTTATTACAACACCCTTTCATTAGCTCCTTCCACAAATCTGCACGGGATGGCAGAACGCCTAAAAAAACAGGTTGCTTCCCCTTTCTTACATGCCACGTACGCTTTCTGCACTGAATTAAGTTCAAAAGCTGACAAAAACCTCACTAATATCTTTCATTTTCTGGGCACGGCTCAGTTGATAAAGGAGAAGGAGAAAGGGGTTTTAATGTGCTACAAGACTGACTTTTGCTTCTGGAGATCAAAGACATGGTTTCCAGTGTAATATTCTAGGAGTGACAACAGCCAGATTCCAGCAAAGCAATTATTTAAGAAAGAAACTTAATAGGGTTGGAGTTGGAAAAAACATAATAAATGTGGTCTTAACTGACAGACAACCTAGGGTTTCTCCAAGCAAAAGATAAGTTTTCCTAGTTTCAAAGTGTCAAGTTCTAAAACAATCATATTATTTTATAGGCACATCCCCTTACCCTGAAATACTATAAAGGTCTGGTGTCCCATATGCATGTGGCTTATTTGGGAAAACCTAGCAACAGGGAAGTGGAATTTTCTGCTCAAGACATTCAGAGAATTACACAAATTAGGTTTTTACTAAGGAAGGACACTCAGTAAGAAGAATATTGGTGGATTAGGCACTGATTAACTGCAAAAAAGCAGTTCACAAGCCACAGTGAAACTGTGACCAGGCTCAATTCAGTGCCACACTCCAGCAGCCTCAGGGATGCTCCAGCATGAGTAGTCTGAGAACAGCAGTGAAATGCTTGTCTGGCTCAGAGCTCGTGCTAAAGTGAGCCGTGCGGAGCAAGGGGCCTTTGCCACCTCCAAGACTCTGCCTGAATCATAGAACAATCTGGGCTGGAAGGAACCTTAAAGGCTATCCAGTTCCAATCCCTCTGCCATGGGCAGGGGCAGCTTCCACTAGACCAAGTTGCTCAGGGTTCCACCCAGCCTTGGCCTTCAACACTTTTAAGGATGGGGCAACCACACCTTCTCTAGATAACCTGTGCCAATGCCTCACCACTCTCACAGGAAAGAATTTCTTCCTAATATCTAAATCTAAACCTACCCTCTTTCAGCCCAAAGCCATTGCCTTCGTCCTAACACTACATTTGTTTAAAGTTCTCCTCCACCTCTCTTGTAGCCCCCTTTAGACATTGGAAGGTGTTATGAAGTCTCCCAAGAGCCTACTCTTCTCCAGGGTGAACTCTCTCAGCCCGTCTTTGTAGGAGAGGTGACTCCTGGGAGCTCTATCACCTCCTGTCAGGAGAGCTGAAGATGTTACTGCTTCCACAGGACATCAAAGCACAGGCTTGGGAATGCACAAAGCAGCAGCACCTCTGTCAGAGGTAGGGGCTGAAACTGCAGGGCTGTCCCAGTGTTACCCAGCAGTGCTCCTGTCTCAGAATTTGCACCTCCCTGTGCAGTGCTGCTTTGCTCTGGCACCCTTCCACATCTTCAGATTAAAAGTTCACTGACTCCCTCCACTTTGGATCATCAAATCCAAAATCCTCCACTGCTGACACTGGCATGCCAAGAGAGATCAAAATGCCACACTTCAGGGCACAGAGGGGCTTCTGCCAGCATGAAAACAATACAATTTAAGGTATAAACACACAAATACCATATTCCTAAGGTCTTCAGTGTACACATGGACATAAACAGCTTGGACTATTTCAAGGCCTTTCAGCTCCCCTGGATTATCAAGCACTGCCCACTGCTCAGTCAGGAATATGATCTTTTCTCTGCACTGCTCAAGTTCTTGGAGCTCATCACCTCAGCATCTGAACCTCTATCTCAGTGAAACAGGTTAAATCAAAAACTCTGCATCCTGCTTCTTCCATCCTCAACGTTAAGAGGTCACATGCACAATTATGCCACTTTGGGGCAGATGTGCAATCACATATTGTCATTCTGGTTATTTTTGTTGCAAGTTGAGAGTAAAGCTAAATAAATTACAAACAGATATAAATTAGGCCCACACAAACAAGAGGGCAGACCTTTTCTCACCTTGTGTGGAAAACTCAATTCTTATTACATTTTTTCTTTTCTCAGACTCTTTAACCACAGCCCTCAAGATGAGTAGCAATAACACAGAACTCCTCATTTATCAGAGCCAGTCCAAACCAACCGTGACAACGTTTAAGTCATGGATAAACTTAAGAGTGTCTCCATGTGTTTCAACAACAGTGCTCACACTCAAAAATACAGGAAAATAAATAAAAGTGATGTTGTTCACTTTTTCTTCAAACTATGAGTCTCTGCTCTTGGCTTCCAGCAAAGACAACTCACTATTGATTATACCAAGAAAGTAAAAAGATCTTCCTTGACTTTTGATTTTTTAATTCCCATCAATCTGCTACAGGGCGTTCTGTATGGCTGCCCATCCAGGCAGGACCTGGACACAGTCCATACAAAATAAGTAACAGCAGCAAAGCCCTCAGGTTGAGGCAGGAAATTTGGGCTCATCTTTCTTTTTGGAAGTCTTCTGTTTGGGAAAGTCTTAGATCTAAACTTCTGAGTTTCTCCATTTGTTTGTTTGGGGGTGGTGGTTTAACATACTGGCTTATTCTGGGATATTTATGAAGGTGTAGGGAAATTATTTGGAAAGAGAGTTAGGACGATATGTCTGGATTTCAAAAATCAGTCTGTGGAACCAAAGCAAGTCACTCTTCTGGTTCCACATGGATATAAAATACGGGTTTAAATCCCTGTTCAGCTACAGTCTTTCGCTGTGGAACTCATCCCTTCAACTCCATATTCTGTCCCAGTTTTGGGAAGGAATAATGACATTTCAGGCAGGAGTAGTATGAAAATAAATATATTAATGACCTGAAATACTCGGATATGATGGCAATAGGTTAAGCCAATGCCATAATTAGAAGGCAGACAGCTGGGAGTGAAATGATCCTGCTGTGATTAATTACATGACACGGACAGAAAACAAATCAAATCTCGCAGGTCTTTGCAGGCAAATCTCCCAGTGGGAGGAAAAAAATGTCAATTTAAAGCATTGATTTCTCCACTGTAATTGCTTTTTAAGCATTTCCACACTCCACAGACCAACAAACAAAAGAGCCGGATTATTTTGCTCTCGCCAAAATAACCTCTCCTGAAACACTGACAAATTGCACTGTGCATTCGGACCTGTCTTTCAGTTTTACTTAAATTGGAAAAAAGAAAACCCTCCAAACAGCAAAATTGACATTTACAACAAAATGTCTTTGCTGCTACAGAGCCAAGTCCCAATGAGATGTTATGTTTATTGCACTGCTCTCCAGCAGGGAAACTGGTGCTGACTGAGGTGCCAAGTCAGTGGCACTTCATAGGACACCAAAAGGTTCCTCTGGTGAGTCTGAATATCTGCACCAACACAAACTCCTCTCCCATCAGTTCTGCTTGCCCATCCCTTATGCCTCCATCACAGTATCAATTCCCAGCTCCTCCACAGGACAACAGCTTCCTGCCCCCACAGACAAGGATTTCATCCGGTGTTCTGAAACATTCCCCAACCCTCTGCAACCACCTAAAGCCAGTTGTGCACAGTGCAGCTTTTCATCACTTGCTGGTTCACCTGTGTGAGCAACCCTGGAAATTCATCTTTGCATGTCGCCACTTGTCCATCTGCTTTCATCTCCTGTATGGAATTGTCTTTCCTACCTCATATATGCATCCAAATTTCTCTCTTCCTTCTGTATTTATCTCATTTGCTGTTGTCTGTCTGTTTCAGAAGTAGCCCTGGATACTTTTCCAAATACAGATCACAACGTGGTATCCAGTGCTGTGTGAGGACACACCAATTAAACTGCAGGGATGGAATATCTGTTTTTTTTTTTTTAATCAGCAGATTTAATTCAGAAGAAAACGTTTTTTTTTTCACTTGGTCCGTTCTTCAACAGAAAATAACATCGTGTGCAGTTACAGAATAAGGGCTTCATGTGGCAAAAATCACAAAAAAGCAGTCAGCCGGTGCCTTGAAGGGGTATGCAGGATTACCTTCCTGATTCAGAAGCCTGAGCTCTTACCTGTTGTAACTATGAACAAGATCAAAAACACTCATGTCTGTTGTGTTGACAAACTTGCACTGGACAGGCAGGAACTCTCCATCTGCTGAGCACTGTGGTGGGCTCTTCTCCCCAAACCCGTGCAGGATGCGACGGTCTCGGATCTCACAGTTCCCTGGACCTGATGGGGAAAAAAGGTAATACTTATTTGTGTATTAACTTCCCACAAACAGCTGAATGGCCACCCTGTTGTTTAAGAGGGGGTTTCATTCATTACATTGAGCAGGGACACTGAGGTGCATCATCTTGTTTTTATGAAGAGCAGGGAATTGGACTCAATAATCTTACGGGCCCCTATTCACATCAAACCTTTCAAACTTACAAACTCATCATTTTGTTGAATATTACTTACACTGTGTTGGCTTTCCTCTTTGTCTGGTGCCATAAATCTCCATTCCTTCTGGATCTACACACCAGCACTGCCCCAGATCCATGTCACACTGCACCTCATCAAAAGCCCCTGAATCCAGGCACTGAGGGATGTAGGAGATACTGCTGCTGTTGATGTATCTGCTCACCAAGATCCTCTGCTTTTGCAGCTGGCAAAAGGACAAGCCTGAAGTACCAGAGAGAAGCACTGTTAGAGGAAGGTTCTTGTTGGGCACTGAATCATTTATTGAGTCAACAGCTGACTTTTCTTAGAACTACAAGTTCTGAGTCTGCCACCCAGGTGGCATGAGGACATTGATGGACTTGAGGTTACGAAAATTGGTAGAGAGAAGCCCACCACAGATGGGGTTGAAGCTCTCCAACTCAAAAGCCATTACACTAAATCAATCTTTTATTGACAATTTATCTTACTGGGACCTTCATAAATACAGACATCCAGGTGTATGAGGTTTCCATGATAAGCCCTGAAGAAACTCCAGAACTTCCACTAGAAAGACCTAGCAAATTACCACAAACTAGAGTCCATCAAAGTCTGGGGCTAGCTTATTCTTGATTTCAGCAGTTCCAATGCAGCTTTAAATGGCTCTTTACTCAATCTGAGCAAATATAGAAACTTTTTACTTACAAGATATGGGATATCCATTCTGTTTGCTTCCAGGAACCTCAACACCATTCTCATCTACACACCAACAGGAAAGACCATCCCTACTGCACTGGACTGTCCTGAAGAAGATCACAAGTAACTGATTTTATTTTGTGTGTGTAGAGTCCTCAGTCAGTACCAGACATAAAAAAAACCATAAAGCAAACCAAACCATGTCAAATACTTTAAAATCACAAATAATGGAACTGGCAAGAGCTCCATTTCTGGTGACTCTAATCAGTGGGAGCCCTTAATTCTAGTAATTCTCTGAACTCTTCGGGGATTGCAGATATGTGACTTGAAGTCATTGAGGAAGCAAGCAGGTTGGACAGAACCCTAAGTCTCATTATCTGAGATTCACCAAACACTTTGAGACAGTTTCTAAGTCAATTCTAGAATGGTCACAGTTGCCACCAGAGGCGGCAACAACAATAGTAACGAAATTACAATCTGTACTCAGCCTCAACGTTAAATTTTTAGCTTCTTGCACTTTGAGGTGCAAGAAGCAGCAGCATGCTGCTCCCTAAATCACTGTTCTCTGTGTGCTTTTTAGTTCCTCTACTGCCTTTAGAAGGAAACCTGACTGTGCCACTTACGAGGGTGGGTAAGCTCTCAGTCACTTGGCTGAGCTGTGCCAGCTGGCTCACACATTCACCCATGAGCACGTGTAGGAAGACAGAAAACTGCACCAAGTATTTAACATGCAAATAATGCTGCCAAGATTAGCCTGTTAATCTTAGATTGACCTCTTAACCCAGAGACTATTTCCAACAACAGGTAATTCATTTGGGAGAGGGTGGATCTGCGACATGGCTCAGTGAAGTCATGTCAAGTCTCCTGCACTTCTCATTCTCCAGTGCACGGATACAGTGGCTCTCCAAGACAGGCTAAAACTTTCATTAGCAATGAAAGTCACATCATATGGCAGCACGTTAGTAGCAGGGATGAATTACCTGAACTGGCCATCCTCTGAGCACTGAGGAACGAAGGCTTCTCCTGCTGAAAAAGCCTTTTCCCTCTGAAGTTCACACGGACGCAATGGTTGGGACTCGGTCTGATACTCTGAAAACAGCAAGAAGATAAACACCTAAGAGTGGTTTCACCACAAGCCCATTCTTATCAAAATCCTGTTAGTGCCACTGCTGGAGGGGAACAGTCCCAGGCTCAGGGGTCCTCCCTGGCTGTTTCCCCATCGCTCTTTGTGTGGGTTTCCATGTGGGACAGCACAGGGAGGTACTGAACAAACTCGCTGTTCTGCCAGCTGCAGGATGAGCACATGGCGGAGGTGCTCATGAACCCTTTCCCAGGCCTGTGTTTAGTTAGTCTCAGCTCTGTTCTGTACTGGCATGGCTATAATTTTCTGGTACTTGGGACTCTTTACTTAGTTGTGCCTATGACCACAAAAGAGCCCTTTGCATAACCATACACATAACTATCAAAGTTTCTGAGTAATTACTCTTTATTGAAGCTAAGTCACTCACTATTTCACCACAAGGACAGGTATTGCTTCTTAATCTCATGAAAGATTTAAAAATAATCAATTTCCAGCAGTAGCATCAGACTAATTCATATTAGGAGCATTCTGAATTTTCACTGGGGCAAATGATCAGCTACTGAAGCCACCTAGAAAATTTTTAATGCATTCAAAGCTGCATTTGCTGTAGTTTTAGTAGAATGATGAAATCCATTAAGTTATTTTTTACAGAACAGATTAGTTGATCTGACACTTTCTACACCCTCAAAATCTGATTAATGTCATGCTCTTAATACCACTGATTAGTTTATAAAAATACAGCAAACAAATCCACAGCTACAGCAATTTAGTCCAAAGGTTCACTGAAGCCAGTATTTGGTCTGAGCACAATCACACACAGCAGTGCAAATACATCGTAAGTATTCTGAATGCTTTTCAGCCTGAAATAATTTGCAACTCACAGAACTTCTACTGCTGCAGATGGTTCCTGTGCTTCTAACGCGTCTCAATCACATCTGTTTCTGTGAGTTTTTGCTGTGTCCCCTTAAGATCATGTGAACATTTTCAAGCGACTGCAAAATTTCAGGTGATCTCATCTATAGAAAACGACATGTAGGCAAAGTTCCCTATTTTCACCTCAAACATCAGTTGCTCCAGGATATGTGGAGATACCTGTGCACAGTGCTAGAGAGGGTCTACCAAGACATCTGAGTTAAATGATTAATTAATTCAGTGATTCAAATTGCTGGTTGTGCAGGACTATCAAACTCAGGCTAAAGAGCTGGGGATAGCACTCAGACTATCCAAAAACTTAAGGTTCAACCCTAATTTAGACGATGGCACACACAAGTAGATGTGATTGAGGACCTTCACAACACTGCAGCAGCACCTTTTCTTACCTAGGCTCCTTCTCTAGCCCTTGAGACAACGTTTTTTTTCCACCCAAAATCCAGGTGTACAAACTCAGGTACACCTGAGTTTGATCACTTAAAGATTCTTACAGTTTAGTATTAAATCTGGAGCCCAGACTCAGTTTGCACAGCACTCAATAACCAGCCAAGTTTGCAGTGTGCAAGATTCAAGATCGTTATGTATTTCATCAGGACAAAACACAGAGCAGCACAAAGATCACAGTCACCCTTGGACACCGGCAGAGGAGAAGGACAAGTGTACTTACCAAATATATTGGCTGTTGCTATGCTAATAAAGCAACAGAGGGTGCAAAATGGGATGGAGCCCATCTTGCCACAGGAGAGCCCCATCCCCTTCTGTCTGTGCACCCCACAGAGCTTTCACTGCCCTTTTATAGCGCCCATGACAGGGAGGGGTTCACTTCTGTGCTGGTGGCTGGGCACAGAATGGGGTGAGTGACGCACACGATGCTTCTGAGCAAACTGCAAGAGGCCCTTTCAGCTGGAACTGCCCTCCTGGCTCTCCTCAGCCAGTTCTCATCCCCGCTCCAGGGAGCACAACTGAGCCAAGCGGCAGCAGGCACAGTGGGTGGCAGGGGGGCTCAGTTATTCCAGCAAGTAAATTGAGCATATTGGTGTGACCCTCGGCAGAGCTCCGGCTGTCACCTGCCCCAGGGTGCAGCCAGGCTCTGGGCTCCCTAGTGGAAGTGCACATTTTTGCATTCCCAGAGAGCTGAGCCTTCTGAGGGACAGACCAGAGTTAGGCCTCTGGGTGCTGCACATTAGGAGTGAATAGAACTCATAATGTGGTTATTTATTAAGTGCAAAACAGGATGGATGCAGCTCCACTGACTAAAGCGAATTGAGGATCAGAGTCAATTACATTCCATCTTTTGCTTTTACTCCCACTTGCACCATGCACTTTAACACAGCCAAGTATCTGGCAGAAGCAGCTTCACTTTTTGGGCTTCATCCTCCAGCTGTAAGATCAGTATGACCATGAAGCTTGTTAAGTTAAGCTTTTTGGTACTAATTACATGCAAGATCCTCATATGGGAAATATTATTTCCTTGGTTCCAGAGCTTCAATTGCTCACTGGACACCTCTTATAAGGTGAGTCAGCATTTACTTGCACCAGGAATTATGAGAACTCACTCTCACTTGTACAAAAGTGGTTGGATAAATAAGCCCCAAATAATTACTTAAAGAATAACAGCACAGGTTTGAAGCTGGATTTAAGTTCATTTCAAGAAGGAGAGCAGCACTCTTGTTTGTGATTCATGGGTACTAGACAGCCTAGAAACAACTCTGCTGATACTCTCCCACAGACTAAGATCATGCCAGCAGTGATCCACGCATCCTTCTGTGCTGGCTGTAGACCACTGCCATGCCATGGTGTTTGATCAATATGGTAAATATGATCTCCAAGAACAGCACAAGCTTGCTTTAGTATGACTAGTCTTTTAAAAAATGAGTGGAACTGTATTTGGAATTACTTTCAAGCAACTTATTCTGGACTTGAGCAAAGTCAACAGTCTGCAGAAAGATGAAGCTGGGAGAAGATGAAGAACACATCGAGTGTGGATGAACAGGCCAAAAAAAAGGCAACCTTTAGAGGCATGAAGATGACAAATCCTGTAACAGTCCTGATCAAGCAGGCACAGAAGGAAACTGAATTTCTGGATTAGCATAGCATTTGTAGGGAAACATCCATGCAGAGTAGAAGAATTCAACTAAATAACCAGTATTAGCACTAGGGTGGCTAAATCAGGAGAGAAGACAAGTTTGACCATAACAAGTATTTCTGACTCAAGGATGCTTCAAGAGCCTCAGGTTTGTGTCTGACCCCCACATAGTGGGGCAGACACAGGGGAGCAACAAGAGAGAGCCCAGTCCAGTGCCACGACAGGCTCTGCAGGGGCAGCAGGGTCGGTTCTTACAGGTGCTGTGATATCTCCAAGCCAATGAAACATCTCCAGAGTGTGCTGGGGGATCTGTGAGTGATATTGATTTAGTCCAATTTTCTAAAGTTATTAGTAAAGTGTCATTCAGGTGCCTTACACAGCAAATGGGGAGAGGAGTTTATTAAGGTCGCTACTTACTTTCCTTCTTTATTCTTTGCTATAAAAGGCTGATAACGGAGTAAGGCAGACAGGAAAGCAGGAACTATCAAAGGGCTACTATTATCAGAAAGAAGCACAAACTCACAGTATATACATAGTGTTGATTCCAAAGATAACTCTTCTTTCCTTCAAAAACACTCAGAAAACAATCTATGAACTAGGTTGGGAAGAACAGCCAAGTCTTAAAAGTCTCTTATAAAACTGAGAAAAGGAATTTTGGCAATTGGCCTCACCTAAACCACTTCTAGACGTGCGTCAAACCAAGGTGGGCATCTTGGTACATGCACGTTCAAGGGGATGCAAGAGCCCGTGGATTAAAAAGGAAAAAAAGTCATTTACAATGCAGTATGTGGAATTCACATTCATCAGAGAAAAAGAGGCACTTGTCTATCTATGGCTGGTCAAATACAAAGTAAGAAAAGCCTTGCATAACCTTTAGTCAAGGGACAATGGAACTTACCTCTATCTTTAGCACCTGAGAAAAGATGGAGTAACCTCTTAAAGTAGCTCATCAATGAAGAGCAAAAAAGGAGTAAGTGGAAAAGGTCCCTGTGGCCAATATAGACTTAAAACTATCATGTCTTCAAAATCATTGCTCTAGTGCTGGAAATGAGGGTTTTGTTTGTTGTACACATTGGCAAAAGCTACTCAATCTATACTACAAAGTATAACTGTTAGGGGAAAGATAAAGGTCAGTGAGATGAGACACTGAAATCACAAACCTCAAGGGAGAAGCAGACATTTATTCATTGTTCCAGTTTTGCATACACTTTCTGAGCAGAAGAGACAGTTTGTGCAACTGCAATTTTATATACAGAAAGGCCTAGGGATAAATGATTCCTATATATAAATACACAGACATCTGTACCCACAGAAAAGTTACTCTTACCCAAATAAAATTTGAGCCTGAGAAGTCAACCTTAGCTTAAAAAATGAACTGGAGCGACTTTCCCGAATGAAGCAGCAAATTGGAAGCAAATTTTAAGAACTGAAAACATTGTGAAATTATGCTCACATCAATCAGTTCATTTATTTTAAATAATAAATTGTTTTTCTGTGTTAAATAAAGCACCAATGTTGGACAATCCTCTCAGACATTTTAAGAAAGCTACATAAAAACAGACTAACACCATTTATTACACTTACAGATAGAGAACTAAGGTTTACATTCAGCACATTTCTTTCAAAGACTTTGTAAAGCACTTATCTCTATCATCTCTGATTAAGTCCTCATGTGATGCAAAATTAAAAGACAACAAGATGACAGCCCCAGATACTACACTTCTCAGTGTATTCACTTCATACATGACACGTTCTTCAAACTGAAAAATGATGGGGAAGTTTCAGTAATTTCCATCCTAAACATGGCTAGATCAGAAAAGTGGGCACAGGACTTGTCAAATTGTAAATTATAATTTACCATTTGGAAAAGTGTCTTTGGTGACAGAAGGACCTAAAGAAGCCCATGTAAGAATACTTAAATTTGCATTTGTCCCTGCAGGAATTGACCATTTCTAGGACAGGAAAGCTCTTTTTCTTATTTATTCATTGAAGACAACAGTTTTCCTCTATCCAATAGTACCACAGTGATTCCAGGTAGAAAAAAACTGTATTTTATTCTAACAGCACCTGGGATGCAGATTGTTTTGAAATCCCAAGCAGGAGCCAGGTCTGCAACCTGCAGTGACACACAGGATTTGTACCTTGAATCGATTCAATATTTGACAAAAACCAGCTGAGGCAGTGAGAGAAGTCACCGCCAGTCACACAAGGACAGCAACAGGGTGCCAAAATCTCAGTGGTGGTGGGACAAAACTGCTTTGGGTCTTTTCAATAATGCAGTATTTAACCGTCTCTGGACTAAAGGCAATGGTGTAGAGCCAGTGGAGTCAGAGTGGAAGTGCAAGGACAAATGCAGCTTCCTGCCACACAACAAAGCTGTGAATTCAGTAAGCCACCAACGAAAAAAGACAGATTAAACTTGGGGAGCCCAGATCTGTCAAGTGACTGATAAAACCAATGGACTTCTTACAATTTTTGGTAAAGGAAACCTCAGTTTCCTAGAAGTGAAAGATACATTTAGGGAAAGGCCAATTTGCACAGATATTTCATAGTATGTTTGTATAGATCTGACATCCTATTTCTACTGCAGACAAGACATTGGGCTGGCCAGATGGTTGGTCTGACTCGGGAAACCTCTTCTTTAGGAAGTCTGCTAATTAAAAAAAGTGTTTCAGTGTGTTGCTCCAAGATCTGAATCTGGTCTTGTATCTTGAATTTGAGAGCCTGCTTTGAGACTGTCCCTTCAACAATGATTAATATGTTTCAGAACTAAAATGTTTAAGTTCATTACATTTATGGTATCTAGTTTTCCTGTGAACGAAAAGAAAAAAAAAAAAAAAATTCTGTATCAGTAGCTCAGTGAGATTCTGTCCAATTTCATTCATCTGCTGCTTATCATTTGTGCCTTTGCCCACAGGATGTCCAAATGAGCTTCCTTAGCATTGCTGGCTTATTTGTTTTCGACCATAGTAGTGTCTTGAACAATTTGTGGATGATATTAAAATAAATCACTGAAAGCAAAAACTAAAAGTTACTTTGTAATGACATTGTACAAAGGCACAAAACACCCTTAGAAGGCAGATGTCTGCCCACAAGAAGAGATGCCATCACTGGGAACATGCTGTTGAAAGACACTGACTGTAAAGAATGAAGTGCATTGCAAAACTCAAACCCTTAAATTGTTAAAACACCAAAATAGTTCAGAAACAGAAAAATCTTCTAATTACTTTGCCATATATAGTAAAGAAATCAGTACTGTAATTAATTTACTGATTGTATCATTTGCCTAAAGGCTAAAATACAACTGAAGATTCCCTCAAGCCTTGCAATGTAGAAAAATGATTTCAATGACTTCACATAACCTATGGACTACAGGCTCGACATGCAACTGATGATTCCCTAATGCTTTAAAACATACTCAAACACTCACTAGCTCACCAGAAGAAAAGTCCATGGAATGGGAGCCCAGGCATGTAACAATCTCAACAGACCTTTATTGTGAGTATTAGAATGCAGTCAACATTATTGCTATTATAAAAAACAAATCACAGAAGAAAGTATTTTGCTTCTCTCATAGAAGATTTAATCATAGTGCAGTGCTGCCTCTCTCAGAGTGTTTAGTGACAATACACTGACACACGTGGCTACAGCTGAACAGAGGAGGCTTGGCCAGTTTTCAGGAAAGGAAGACTGCTGTTTGAAGCAAACAGCAATTGAACTAGATTTAGTTATCGAGCCCACGGAGTAAGGGAAGGGAACTTCTGTCCTGAATGATTTTTCTTGCTAGTTCATTTTCTCCATGTGGTATCCAATTTTTCATTTGGGTTGTTCAGGCTGGTGCAGAATGGCTGCCAAATGCACAATCTGCACTTGGTGCAGTGTATTTTCACCATCATTACATGCTCTGTATTTGTTTTCCATATACAAACAGATATACACATAGTGTATAATATTTATTGCTAAAGACAGACTCCCACACCCAGTGCCCAGGACATAACAAAATACAACAGAAACCATTACTGAAGCATTTCAAACAGCCTCTGCAAAATCCTCACCTAAAGCCATATGCAATCAGTACAACAGAAAAAAATTGTGAGCTAACAAAATGTGAGAATAGCAATGGGCATTTCAAAAGTGATTAAGCCTCTGACTTTAATAAGCACTCCAAAATTAAGGTGCATATACTGAAACATTTTTAAGCAGTAGAGCAAAAACCTATAGTTCCAGTGTTCTGAACCATCCTGCTTGCAAATGAACGGCATCATTGCACACACCCCCTTAACACACCTGCACCTCCACAGAGCTACTAACAGGGCAAGGCAGCTGGGATGGCCTGACTGCTCTTTCAGCTGTGAAGCCCCTGCCTGCAGAGCCCTGCCCACCCTCCACTCATTGATTTTTACATGAAGCTCCAGTTCAGTTCAGGATCTGTTTTGTGCCTTTTAAAGTTCCAGTGAAGAAAAAATGGTTACTGTTTCCCTTCAAATACAAAGGAAAAATAGTGTGGTTTACAACATCAAACTACTTTCGTAACTTTACTGTAATGTTTGAATGACTCCTTTGCATCCCAATCCTCAGTTTGGTAAGGAGTGCTGGAGCCCAACAGTGCCAGAGGGGTTTTGCTGTAATATTAATTCAAGTCCAGTTAAGTTAGAAGCCAGACAGGAGCGGAGGGAGAGCAACATTTGCACAAGACAGACGAGGCTTACTTAAGGAACACGGCAAAAACACCTGGAGATTTTGATTATGGTGCACACACTCTAACTGTACACAAGTCCCAGGACACTCTGGAGGCTGTGGACAGAAGAGCTGAAGAGACCTTTCCCCATGGCTGCTTCCCACAGCAGCCAGGAAGAACTGGGCATGAGAACAGAGGAGTGAAACCCTCCAGGCACCACAGAAACCAGAACGCAGAAAGCTGAAGAACGAAAGGAAAAACAGATGCAAGCTGCAGAACAAACAGATGAGCACATGCAGAAGCTCAGAGACAAAATTAAGAGACACAGGTGGTTGTCAGCCATACAAGATACCTGCACCCATGGAAGAACAGTTTCAATTCTTTGCCACCCAGCAAACACAAGAAATCTATCAGAAAATTGCAACCCACCTTCTTTGTCTGTTTGAAAGAAAAGGACAGGCTTCTACCACTGTAAACCACTCCACAGCAGAAGATCTATGCATCTAAGGCCAGAATATCCAAAATATGGGCACTATTGAACCTACAGCTACCCAAGAAAAGGGTTAACAGGAAGCATCTTCCAACCCATTCCCTGTGATATGACCTGAAGTATGTCCATTTTGTAACCAGAACGTGGCAGCCCCATCATGTCACACCAGACCACAGCACCAACACTGCATTTCATTTATGAGTGCAGTATTGCTGTCCTGCTGCCACCACTGCAACTGAAACACAGAATTCCTGATGCAGATGCCTTCGGTATGGTCACAAGTAGGAGCAGGCTTTGAAATGAAATCACCCTGATACCTCCATTAAACAAACAAACAAACCCTAACTAACCCTCCGACAAAAAGCTGGGCATTCAAAGGCTCCAAAAGTTTGCCATTTAGCTCTGTGAAATCACAAGAGGCTTCTGTAAAATGACATTTCCCTTTTGTCTACTACTATTTAGAACTCCTATTCAGTGAAAGAAGGCTGCAAATTTAAACGTTTTGCCTTTCTGTGCACATATATCAAACAGTCCTTACACTGCTATATCATATTTTTTCCTCAGAGAGGGTCTCTCCCCTCCATCAAACAATGCAACCACAATTCACACCCCAATAAATGATGTTGCAAATAGACTGAGTGTACATCCCTGGCTTATTTAGAGAGGAAGCAGGAAGACAGATGGAAAATTATGCCTACAGGAATAAGATTCTCTTGATAAGGCCAACTAGGAAGAAATACTGGTAAGAGCCAGATCACACTGAGGTCGACTGGCACACGAGCAAAGCAATCAACTGCAGGTTACATTCTGTGCAAAACACTTAGCATTTTTATGGCACTTGACTTGTGTTTAAAAGAAAAACCTCTAAAGCATCCCAAACCTTTGAATATTCGAGAAACTGGGGTCAGAAACTAATGTCCACATGTTACAGACCAGCACCACGACTTGAGAAAGCAAACTCAGACAAGTTTGTGAAACATTTGAGCAGTACATGATGTATCATACATAGCATGGCCCGTACGGACACCAAGATTGTAGTTCTTAGAAGATACGAATGCCTGCAGGAATTTTTATAATACACGACTACACAATGAACATAAAAAAAATACTGAACAGATTGTTTTCGTAAGCATAGTCCATCCTGAACAAGGCAGGATCTTGACGGGTAAAATTACATATTCCTGTAAATTAAGAGGCCATTACATATACAAACAGAAGACACATTAAAGCTGCAAGGGCAACTTCAACTTTGACCTTAGGATTTCCTTTTCAGGATACCATTCCTCCATCTCTGTAGTAAGAATAAAACCTCTGTCCTCCCCCCTGAACTCTCCAAGTCCACCTTCACCTTCAGTAACATTTACAATTATATTACATCACACACATGCACACACATTGCATAATATTGCTACAGTGTATGCTGTATAAATTCTGTAAATACACTCCACTTTGTTTCAAAGTAATTCATCTGGATTTACACTTCTCTTATACAGTACACACAGTACCACATTCAAGGATATGCAGCAAGTGAAGTCTATAAAAAAGTCTCACATATCCACAAGCAAGTAGCTCACTCAGCTATTCATGTTTGAAGCAGTTATTTAAGCATCAACTTAGAGTATTTATTAACAGTTGCTATAAAATGTCAACAACTCCTCAGCTCTTATGTTCTTTCTGTATTATGGAGTTGCCAACCATTCCATAATTCCATGTTACCACGCAGCTCTGGGATGTCTCCTACAAGCTTGATGTGGGAAGACTTTTTAAATAGCAACCGCTCTGTAACAGGAGTTTACATTTTGCTTTGGCCATCAGGAGTGGTAACTCACTTCAGGTATGACAGACAGAGAGGAAAGGTCAGGCTAGGTTTACTTTAGCAACGAACCAGCCATGCTGCTTTCTTTCTCAATAATGGTTTTATCATGAAAGTTCAATGCACTGGTTGCAAAGTCTTTCCCAGATAATCCGTCTTTGGCACATTTTTCAGTTGTATGCATCCTTAAAAGGCATTCCAAGATTTTTTGATGGTCTGTACATAATAACAATCACTTCTTTTTTACATTTGTATGTAGATCAGGAAGAAAAGTGGAAAATGTAGAGTATGCAGAATAGTTTTAATAAACAGTTTTACATACAGTACCTTACATATAGAACAGTGTGTTTGCAAATTTAAATAATTTTTGAATGTACAGTGGCTTGTACTCTTATCAAAAGGTAAATTCAAGTTTACTGTCTATCGGTTCTAAAATGCATTTATACAGATAACTAGAACTGATAAACAGATGTGAGGCATAAAATGTTCAAGTATCTTAATGTCCTCAGTTAAATAGCCTCCTTTTAACAGTCATATTTTACAAATTTCAAAACCTGTACATACATTATTTTCAATTTTAGAAACTGCTTGTTAAAAGGTATCATGAACCACCAGTTCTTGTAGTCTATTGTAATAAAACTAGACATGTGTAGATAGAAACCTGCATGGTGTGTATGTATGGACATGTGCATCTATACACATATACATACACACACATACGGGTGTAGCACTGGGTACAGCGGAAACTTATCAGCACAGGAAAAGCCCTGGGCTCAAAATCCAACAAGAGCTAACAGAGCAAGTAGGTTGCCTTTGGTTTCATGACATTTTGCTCACTGAAGCTGAAAAATTTTATAAAAACAACTTAGATAAGGTATCTTGTGATTTTTTCCTCTAGTGGTTTAGAATATTCACAGCCACAGACAAGAGCAGTTTTGCTGCTCTTGTCATTCCACATCCCCACTGAGGATGGTGAAGTTTTCAGAGGGCCGACACCAGAACAGAGCTACCCAGGACAAAAATTGTACCTTGATTCCTGAATACTGCTATAGAACATAAAAAAATATAAACTAGATGCAATTTTGGATGGACTGCTGGCACCGAGTAGGACTTTGGAAAAAAACCTTCGCGTAAGTCACAATCAAACTCTCATCCCAGTGATTTTAATATTATTTGGCACATCTGACCACTATTTGCCACTTCTGTGTTAAAGGAGCCTAGGGGTGCTGTTCTAGGGATTTCTATTTAAAAAAATATTTTAAAAGGGAGACCATGACAAGTAATTTTTTTCAAAAATCAAAGCTAGTACATTTTTTTTCCTGAACATTCATAAGAGAAAGAAATAAGCTAAAAACCTTCCTTGTAGAGAAGATACAGCTCTCTCTGTATCTACCTTTCATTAGCAAGATAAGAGGATTGCATTTTTAGTCAGCTGAATTCTGCTAGTTTAGAAATGTTGTCAAGGGCTTCAAAATAGTAGCATTGCTCTTCCTTGAGTTTTTGTTTGTTGAATTTTCTTGTATCTGGGGACTTACTTGTTTAACGTGTTAAAATCCCGAGAAATTGACATTTCTCAGTATATTATATATAATTTTGAAGCCTGGACATTGAATGTTCATGTTTTCAATAAAACAGATTCCTGACTCTAAACTTCCTCTCTTCTTTCTAAAGCTTCAGGCTATTAATGTAATCAGCAAAGAACCAGATAAATGCTCAGCTTTTTGCTGTCTTCCTGTCAGTCTTGTGGCTAATAAGAAAATTCACTGTAAAGAACCTATTTTTCCTTCTTTATTCTTCCTTCTGTCATACAGAGCAAAGTGTTGCTATTTGCTGTACTTTTCCCATGTCAATTAAGAGTTGTTTGATACGTCGCTTGAGCTGAGGCAATCTTGCCAGAGGATCTGGTGGTTCCAGTTCTCCAGTGAAATCAAGCCAGCTTTCTAAAACTACAGAAGGAAAAGGAAGAAGTTGATTAGAGTAAGTCTTTGAGAAACAGTTTCCATAAAAATTACACTTTTCTTTCTTACTTTGTCTTTCATAAAAAGGGAAAATACACTGAGGCTGTGATTTTTATTCAACAGAAGAAATTTTGTTAGGGAAACACCAACTAATTCTGTATTTCTCTTGAACAATCCAATCTTCTGATTTGATTGTTGCTATAAAAAGATACCTGGGAGTAAATTATACCCTTGGCTCACAATTTACCCTCTACACACATAAAAGCAACTTCAGTTCATGGTCTTCTCTGACAGTTCTGGAACAGAAAATGCAACTCTTAAACACAAGGCTTGCTTCTACCACTTTAACAAGCTCCTGTGACAAGGTCCAGATTACAGAATGGTTTTCCAGTCTTCAACAAATGTTTTCAAGGAATTTCTCTGTTTGTAGAAACAGAGAAGGTAAAAGGTCAACCCTGTTAGTTTAGAAACACTGCCTAGGAAAAGCAGGGATACTGGAAGTAAAACTGCGAATAGAAATAAGACAATTTTATTTGTTAAAAGATTAATTAAGGATTCCTATGATTAGACTACAAGCTCCCTTAATTACTAGTTTCTATGACTGGCAAGTCATAGACACCTATGTGCTACAATATTCTTGTACACTATAATTTTATTTAGGTTTTCTCATGAAGACTGAATTGCCTTCATGAAACCACTTGCTTACTGATACATAAAAAAACAAAGTTGAAGGCACAATAAACACCTTTTTTTCCCCTAAATATTGTCAATTACTAGAACAATCAGGCAAAAATTGCTCCAGGTGTAGAAAATACCATCAACTTTATGATCCGTATCTGGACAAAGACTAGACAAGTTATCTAAGCTTTTTGAAGTATGAGCCTGAGCTCAGGGGTTCTGTGTGCTTGAGCTACTTTATTGGGCATTGAAGACTTGTGGAAGGGGATGGGGAGATCAAGGGTACAAGCTCTGCTTTTAATTCTGGGACCCAAATTTGAACAGAATACTTAAAAATCCATCCTCAGTGCCTCAGGTCACTTTGAACACATTAGTAATGAGAGATGCTGCTACAGGTATATTAAATAATCTGGCAATGCAGTTACCATCAACTTCTTTTTCAATCAGGTCCATTCTGCTGGTGACTTCATTCTGTACATTCTCTATATGGGTGAGAAGATTTAGCTGCCATTGAAGATGTGTGTCCACTTGTTCTTCTGAGCTTTTTCTCTCATTACAAACAAACACAGTGTTTCCTTCAGCAGAATTCTTCATAGGAGCAACAGAAAGAAAAAAATTGCCATTTAAGATTGTTTTTTGCTTTGTTTTAATTTCTGGTGTTGATTTCAACATTTGAGTCACATGATAAACTCTGCTGCCTTAGAACTGTACTTCTGTACACATGACAAAAAGCATACTCAAAAAGCCACATACCATGACACATCAACAGACTAAACCAAACAAAATGCAAATTCCACATAAATAAGCATCTATAGCTTTTGCCTCGTTTCCCTAATCCTGAAGTTTATCAGCTCAAATACTTTGTTCAATGTAGTAAGGCAGATTGTACTTCTGTGCCCTTTTTATATAAATAGCAACTTAAGTCATAAAGTGCTGAACTGCACAGGTCTACTGCCACCAAAACCAGGCAGAATCGTAAGGTTTGTTTCCATGGAAAACTCCCTACAATGCAGTAGTACCTAAGATGTCAACAATCACTACTTTGCACAAATAAGCCGGACATCCTATTTCACAGAATCCCAGAATGGATCAGGTTGGAGGGAACCACAGTGAGTCACCTGGCCCAACGTCCCTGCTTGAGCAGTGTCATCTCAGAGCACATGGCACAGGATTGTGTCCAGATGGTTCTGGAATATCTCCAGTGAGGGAGAGACTCCACACCCTCCCTGGGCAATCTGTTCTGTTTGCTGATTAAGACAAAAAACTTCTCTTCCTACCTGCTATGACCTCACCTACCTTCCAAGCAGAAGTCTGGGACAGAACTGAACGTGTTTGGGGACAGTAACATGCAGAGTTATGCAAACATAGTATCTGAGGAAGACTGACCGTTCTTTGAAATAATTAGTACTTTCACAGCAAGCCAGAGATAATACACCAGCTCCTAATCTTTCTATATTTGATGTTTCAGCTACTCAATGGAAGTAGACCAGATTTAATGTGTTAAAATGCTCAGCATCTCCAGTAATTAGCAGGGTTAACAGCTTCTATTTTATATCCACTGTGACTTCATATCCAATGAAATTCTTCCACTACTGAAGGTTCTGTTTTAAGGACTAGAATGCCGGATACATGTGCTCACAGTGTCAGTTCATGTCAAATACCAGAGCAAAGAGTGACTTTAATTGTATTAATACACTTCTCCGAAGGGCTCAAGCTAATTTTCCACACCATGTAAGAAAGAAATGGTGTTAGGTCTGTTATTAAAATATTTCTTTCTCCAGTCAAGCATGGGACAAATGAGAAGAGAGGTAAAGAAGAAAATAGGAACTGATGGATTTTAAGTTACTACTTAAGCAAAAAAATCCAACTTTCATTGTAAGATTAGGGTAAGACAAAACAGTATGGAAAACCACAATATTCAAGGCTCTGAAGAATGCTAGAAAGGACAATTCAAAGCCCCAACCAAACTTTGACAAGGAGAGGAGAAAAGGCACCTTACAGAGAGAAGTCAGATAATTTAAAAATGGTCCTTCAATGTCAGTTTTAAGGTGAGTGCAAACAGGCTCATGGAGGAATCAAAGAGAGCTCTTCCATGCCTATCATGTTTAGGCAGAAGCCCTTATTTTATTATCAAGGCTGACTACTGGCAAGGTGATTAAGGTGTCTCCAAAGGAAAGAACACTCTTAAACCAAGAAGAGATCTGTTTAGGACAGTATCAAACAGAGAGCACCCAGCTTTTTAGATACATGCTTCAATCTCTGAAGGAAATACTAGTTCTGTTTCACTGCTTGTGCATATTTCCCTTTAATTCTAAACGTCTTTATACTATTCATACTATTTACAATGACAATTTAAACTGCTTTTGAAGGCAAGTGTATTTGACACTGCTGCATGTCTCCTTACCATAAACCTGAATATAGGTGCAATTTAGCATACAAACAGGTATTTCTAACTTGAATGAGCCAAAAATTACCCATTCAGACTATACAGCTTACATGCCACGTTTAGAACCAAGATTAAAAAGAAAAAAGATGTATCATACTCATTTCTTCCACACCAGAAACTGTACTTCAAAAGAGGGACGAGTTGGACGATTTATCCTCACACAGTTGGTATTGTAGAAAACAGAAAAGTTTGGTTCTCTTTGGTTTTTGCTCAGAGAACTCTTCACTAAAACCAGATTAACAAGTTTCAGACCTTTTTCACCAGATAACCGATTCAAACCATGAATGTAAAAATGAGAAAGATGTTTAAGCAGCAAAATATAATCCTGACTAAAAACGTTTCATTAGAAGAAATAGGCCATAGAGAAGAATGGAAAGCAGTTGCCCATGAGGTGAAATTAGTTGGTCCGTAAATCATTACTTGTGGATGGCATTCTAGGTAGTGTTGCTATTAAAAGAAGAACACAGTACAATAATAAACACTATTAAAAAAACCTTGGTTTAACAAACAACAACAAAAAACCCCCTAACACATGTAGATAACCAAACTCAGAAAAAGGGAAACCTGTCCCATTTTCCTCACCTTGAAAAAACCACGTAAGCTGTTCCAAGACCCTGCATTTTAAGAATAGGGTTCTTTTCTCTCAAAACATTAGACTGAGAATAAAATTTTAGCATAGGCAATACTTTAACCATACTTTGTATTTCATACACCAGCTGAAATGAACATACTTCACCTGGAAGTATTTCAGTGATCCAACTTTGCTTCCAGTAATTTCTGCTGATTAATTTGATAGAATATGTCGACTTACAGCAATAAACGTTTTTAAATACCTGTGTGTACTTCGGTTTTATCAGATTGAACATACTTTTCCAAATAAAGTTTCCCAGATGAAGAATGATACTTACCTGCTCATTCATGCCACCATCTTTAAAAGAATATTGTAAACAGTTTTTATTCTCTGTGTGATATTCCTGATCTTCCTCAAAGCTACTTGTGTCTTCATCATCTGAGCTCATAGGGTCAGTGACTGCTTTGTAGTCTTGACTAAAACTCTGTGGTTTTTGGTAACTGTGCTCACTTGTGATATATGTTTCTTCCATCTTCTGGGGTATACTGGGTGGCTCTTTATGGTTTTGACTATGACACGTCCTTTCAGCTGGATTAACAGCATCCTGCAAAGTCACTAATTTTTTCTCTACCCCAACAGTTCTTTGTTCTTGTTCTTTTCTCATCCCTGAATAAGCCCAGAGATGAAGGTCTGGGTGATGTTTATTTCTGCAATGAAGGGGAGGAAAAAAAGCAAGTTATAGATAACACCATTTAGGGCACTGAACTATCTAGCATCCAATTCTCCTACATCTTAGCTACTGGTAAGTACCATTATCAAACATGAAGTATTCCTAGGTCATTCATTACTTTAAGATAAATCTAGAATGTCCCTTTAACACAAAATTTACCAAAAAAATCACCAATCCCAACAGACCACACCTGTTTGGGTGCTGAACACCTAATTCCCACTGAGGCAGAGGGTACTCCATATCTTACACTTGAATTACTTAAAATATTATACAAGAAAGAACTTCAATGGGAGAGAAAAACGGGCATGGAATAACGGTAGTCTCTGCCACCTGAATATATAAAGCTGGAAAATAAACCCTGGACTGATACTTACTTCAGTATCCCAATCTTCAGCTGCAATCCATGCAGTATTTCAGTTACCCCATATACATCTGCCAGTAGGTGATGTGTTGACACGATCTTTTTGGCATTAAGATGAGAGTAGTTCTCTTTCAAAAACGATAATCCACACATGTGTCCATTGTTTAGCCAGTCTTTGTCATAGAGATATTTGGCACTCCACCTCTGTCCTGGGGTAAGCAATAAACAAATTGAGGGCCATCTAAAGCCTCAGCAGAATTATATTTACAACTAGAGTGCTATAATTATGTGCTGTACTTGCCTAAATATCTCCTAACATCCATGAAAGGATGACTCAAGAGCTTGCTATTAATACATTAAAATTTACTTTTTGTGGATTAAGAGGAAAGTCTTAAAACTTATGAGAACAAAAATAAGCCTGAAACCTCAAGACCCCTCTAAATGGCATTTGAAATTAACACCTAATTACCTTTGCAATCAAACTATATGATATTAAGATCTGTGCTGTTATCAAAATAACCACCAAAAAAAGTTTACATTGGGATTTTATTTATCTAAATACTGCAACTTGCTCTGTTTTTTAAAAAAAAAGAAAGCCTAAGTTGCCAAGAGAAATGTTAGAGAGTGGATTTTATATGGACATATCCAAAACACTCAGTTCCGTTTCTAAAAGACAAATGTTTTGCTTCAATACTGAAGTCAGTCTCTGCTTATTAGAAGCCAGGAAAAAGCTTCAGGAAAAGCAGATATTTCAAAGTTATCTGACAGCAGAGCTCTTACACTCTCCTTTGAGGTGCCTTTCACCAGACTTCTACAGAGGGTATTGATGTATGTGGGCCTCAGGTCTTCCCTCCTATGGGTAACAGCCCAACCAGCAGGAATGAGTATTTAGCTAATGCTTCTACAGTAGCTAAATAACTACTATAAATCCCAAACAAATAAAAAAAAACCCCATAAGAAAACAAAAACCAAAAAGCCCACCCAAAACTAGAAATGCATAATGCTAGTTATTGCAATGTCATTGTTTACAACAAGGAACCCAGACGGACTGACGGCAATATCTTACACTTGATTTCAAATCATACTATCATCAAATACAGAACAAAGAACAGGTTGATGGAAGCCCTTCATACCTTTCAGGAGAATACCCTGTCTATCTCCTTTTTGCCCATTATCCCAATACACTTTAAAATACTGACATTGAGAATGACTTTTTTCTCCTGACATAGAAAGAAAAGAAGTAATGGTTAGGAAGGGAGAGAAGATAAAAATTAGGGACACAGACTCTGCATAGCAGGGGAAAACGAAGTACCTAATACAGTGCAGGGAAAGAACACAAGACAAATTAGCTGGGTTTAGTAAGAAAAAGCTGGGCTGCTCAAAGAGACACCACACAGAACTATCAGACAAGACTCTCTACCACCAGCTTTGATTCACACTGGGGCATATGGAACCAGCTCTATTTTCCTAATATTTAATCTCAAAAATAGCTCATAAAAACTCTGCAAACAACTTTGGTATTTCACTTCTTAAATTTAGAATGAAAGTAAATTTGAGGTTGTAGTCTCATTGCCCTTTTGAAACAACTGGAGTGATGGATATTTCACCAGAAGGCAGGTATGTGCATTTGTATCAAGTGCCAGAAGAAAATACAAAGAACTTTGTTCCAAATTCTTTCGTTTTTCTCCAAATAACTGTTAAGAAAAATGGGTTTATCACAGAATGATTTTTAAATCAACATCTTCCTAACCAAATGTATTCCATTTAAAAAAAAATAGAGTTTTCCTAGTTCTTGCAAATTTAACCTAACTATCTGAAGTTCAACATATGCTGTTTGAGCACTATTGTTTACTGTGAGATGTGCTAGATTTTTCTATATTTTAAATATTCAGTTCCACACTTTTACACAGTATTGGGCAAATGTAAACATTTAAAACTCCAATTACTATGAAATGCCATCCACAGCACATTTGAGTGTACTGTGGCACTGAGTCCTTTTCCTCTAAGAAAATATTTAAATCAACAAATGTGATTCCAAGTATTGGCAAAACAGATCCCTGAACAAAGATGATTTCTTTAGGAAGGCTTTCTAGACTACACCAACATAAAAAAGTGTTAAGGTCTGTGGGGGAATTAAGTTTCAACAAGTAAAACAATGGTAACTGAGGTCATGGATAAGATTTAGCACAGCTGACCATGATGTTACTAACACAAAAGTAAGTTTCTGCTCAGAGCCAAACTTAGAATCACTTGCCCCAAAGAAGCGTTACACATAACACAAAACAGACAGAGCTTGAACAATTTAAGCAAATTCGTAACATATCTGCTCAAAAATCCCAAGCAGGGCTGCAGATAAAGGAGGTTTAATCGTACCTGGTGGGTCTCTGCAGATGTAACAGATGTACTGCTCTGGAATGCTGTCCTCCAACAGTCCCATGCACACACTGTGCTGCCAACACAAGCATTCTTCACACTGACATCAGAAGAAAACAACAAAAGCAAAAACTAAAACTGAGACAAGTAGACGCAAAAACTCAAAAGCTACTTCTTGTACCATCAAAATGCAGAGAACAGCAGTTTAATTTAAATAGCTGGTTTGCGCAAGATTATTTTAGTTGGGCAATTTGTGTTTGGGTAGAAAAAGACATCACGCTAAAAAAAGAACTCTATATCTGAAAGTTACCTCAACCACAAACTCCAGACTGGAAGAAAAAAAAAAACTGAAGATGTAATATTTAATAGTATTTTATTACAACATTCAGTATTTTAGCACCTACATATTTAGTAGTGAAACATAAGACAGGAGTATAATATTATAGTAAAGTAGAAAGATAATGTAATACATTACAGCATAACAGTGAAAAGTAGAAAACTCTTCAGTTTAATTATTTATATTTACAAAGCATCTCTCCAGTGCGCTAGAAAGATGTGCTTTTAATATCGCACCAATGGAAAATCTAAAAGAAAAAGAAAATGAAGAGAAAATGAAAGAGGAGAAACAAGAGAATAAGAGAGCAAAATAGAAGTGGTAAGACATGAGAGCCTAGAAACAGCAAACTGGTTGCTCTCAGTAAGACAAGCATGAAGAGGAAAAATCAGGCTGCCATTGGACTTCAAAAACAGGCAGGAAACTACTTCATAAAAAGATATTTCCCCTTCTCAACTCTGTGTTTGCCAGTGTGTTAAATACCTGCTGGCTCACTGCTGAAAATCTCCCGTCTTTGCTTTGACATGCCTTTGAGCATCAACCTGTTCAAAACACCGAAGTCACCTTTCCTCCCATCACTACAGCTATAATATCCTCTCCTGTCTTCCAACGATTGCTACACCAGTCCATTTTTCCACATTGTTACCACAGCCAACCTCCTGCTCAGCTCCTCCAACACAGCACTGCAAATCAATCTGCTCCCAGAGAGATCCTGTGTGCCTTTCATTGCCAGGGCTGTGTCAGTTCCAGAAGAGTAAGTCCACTAACACATGACAGCCCTACTTGTTTCCTTTAAATCTCAGCTAAAAGGCTCCTGTCAACAGGAACTGTAACACAGTAATAGTTGAATACAAACCTGGTTTTTGAATGAGGGTAAAAAACACAGGAAGTTCATGACCTTTTTAAAGTTATTGACAACTGAGTTCTCCCTTGCTGCTTCTTGCATTTGATTTAATCACTGCATTATAAATTCCCTGAGAAAAAAACTTGAAATTACTCATGGATGGGAAGTGCTCTCCTCATTGGAGTACAAAGAAATAAGCAGCAGGAGTTACAGCCCATCAACACCTGAAAGCTGTGCAGACATGGTATATACTCTTCTTCCCTTTTATCTGTACCAAGTTAAGATGTAAATTCTCAGCAGTTTCTAAAACCTGGTAGTGACATCCAGTGTGAGAGAAGTGCTAGTCTAAAGGTGAAACACACATCACAGTACTGACAGTATTTAGCGTCTGCACAGGAGACATTGCACACAGAGGGATATTTACAGTGAGCAGAGAGGTTTCTACAAGTGGTACTGCAAAGCACAAGAGCCAAGCCAGAAGGGCTCATATAATCATGATGGTCTGGGGAACAAACGCAATGGTTTGTGTGTGGCAAAGGATACTTTATTCCAAATTTATCAGCTGACTATAAAGAAAAAGGTACCTTTCCTTACAAATTTGTCCTATGTATCAAATTGCTAGAGACATCCCATCCTAGAGCAACAGCTCTGCATCCATTGAACAGAGCCAAACCAAGTGCAGAACAAAGAAATATTTTGTTCTTGTTCACTTATGTATGGCTCTCTACATAATTTCAGTCTGCGACACATCAAAAGGGCACCTTCACAAGCAAAACACTCACATGGAAAATATAACTTCACACTCCAAACTTCTTTACCTGAATCATAAAGCCATTTTCTTCATCAAGTTCACAAATGCATCTAACAATTTCATTGAGAGCATCATCTTCATCCTGAGACTCTTCAAAGTTAGTTGAATCAAAATCCTGATTGTATTCGTCACCACTAAGTAACAAACTCTCTGTGGAAGAATCATCCAAGAACTCCACATCTGAAAGGTCTAATAAAAATAAATACACGTGAAACTGTGTGTGGAGAGACAATAATTCACCGAAATACAGGGAGTTTTGACAGCTACAAATCACTCTCAAACACACTGCTGGTATATGAGATTTCAAGATGAATTCTGTAAAGTGCCTTTAATGTGCTCTCCTCAGATGCAGAGTAGCAACACAACCAAAGCAAGTACAATGTAGAACAGCTTGAGGAGTGCAAGCATTTTGATTTAAAGAGATGGAGGATAAATCAGTCACTGTATTTATAGCTACAATCCCAAACATAAACCAAATTATTTCCTTTAAAATTTCCTTTCTTAACAAATTAAACCTATAAACTAAAACTTGCTGTTCATTCAACCTACTTTCTCCACTAAGGTCAACGGACAGGATAGCTCTTGGATACTGGTATGAAGTGTTCTTCTCTGAGAACATGCTGCGCAGAGTCAGAGAGCTGCCCGAGGACCGCGTTAAGGGAGAGGAGCACCTGTCCAGGAATTCAACAGAACTGTCTTCATAATCCGAATAATCTGAAAAGTTAAAAGAAAAGAAATCACTCTTACAAAAGTAAAATTCATGACAAATGCAAAAAAACCCCAAAAGAACATTGTGTATAGATTACACTGCAGCATTATATTGACAAGTAAAGAATATCAACGCTGAAACTGTAAATACGAAATGGCAAAAGCTCTTCATAACATTTTATTAAAAAATTTCCAGTAAGAAACATAATCAAGTTTGATAGATAAAAGAAGCATCACCAATTGTAACTCCCCCATCTCTGAATGTACAGAGGGGTAATTTTTCCTAGAATATTATGCAGTCTTCTTTTTTCCACAATTCATCCCACACTATCTGCTATCCTTAGAGACGCTGTTGGTGCCTCTCTCTTTTGCCTTAGGCCTCCTTGCAGCACTACCAGCACTGCTACCTAGAAGCAACCACAGATGACCCTGTCAGTTTAAGTGATAAAAGCTTGTCTGCACCCCTGCAGAGGAGCACAGGGGGCCCAAAGGAAAACATCTTTGGATCTTCCCAGGCCCATCCCAGGAGACATCAACGGGCCAAAAGGTCCTGGGATGGGGCTTGGGAGCATCTCAGGAGAGTACATATACACAGGCCTAAAGGAGGAGCATGAGCAGGCAAACAACAAACACACGCTGGCAAGGCCCCTCTCAAACCTTCCCAGCAGTGCCATCACCTCCATTATCCATGCATGAAACCCATCACGATGTGTTACCCACAGCAGCTCTCTGGATCATCTTCTGGGCTAAGAGCAGTTGCAGCCCAGTGGGCTGCCAGTGGGGGACACTATGGGATCTGGGGGAAAACCATTTTGGGTTTGCAAATGACTTATTATGAAATGTTTAGGGAAGAAAATAAAGGTGGGGAAAATGGATGGACTGAAGTGGTTTGGGGAAGAACAATTATGGGGAGAACAGGGGAATAACAGGATACAAAAGGCCAGTTATGCATTAATAGTTTTGTGGTCAGTACACTTGTCTGGCCATGCCCTGCATCCAGTCTGTGCTGGCAGAGGTTGTAAGTCTCCCTCCTTGGAGCCATTGAAAAGTTGTCTGGACATAATCCTGGGCAACCAGCACCAGAACAAGGGTGTTGGACCACTGTATCTCCAGAGGTCCCTTCCAAACTCCGCTATTCTGTGATTCTCATTAAATCTCATTTCCGTCTCTCACACAGGGGAGGAGCTCTCCATTCAGGGCTCACGTGTGTGCATGGTCTGTGTGCCAGCAAATGGAGCAGCACTGCAGGTTCAAAGTTCCATGTGTCTGTGGTGCCAGCACTCAGACTGCAGTGACAGCCCCATGCCAGGGATCTCTGGTCGCAGAGGCCCAAGAGCTCACGCTACAGCACCTGCAGCCTGTCCAAGTGTCTGATCAAGCTGGACCAGCTGATGAGCGGGTGAAATGGCCTGGGAGCAAGGGGTCAGTGGGTCTGCAAGGGCCAGCTCTGGGTGGAAGTGTCTCTCTAAGCAGGAGAGCTGGGGTGGGGGGCTCTGGGGACCTGGGTAGTCCTGGCCAGTGCTGGGAGTGTGCGAGAATGCGCACAGAAGCGAGACTGTCTGTGCTGAAGTGGGGCTGCTGCCCCGTGAGCTCCTATCTGCAGGCACCAGAAACTGGAAAGACTGGGATCCAGAGGATCTATTGGGCAGCCAGTGTCTGAGCCCACATGTTGCAGAGATCCCCACTGTACTTATATACATCTCTGTATTATTTTCCTGCTCAGCCAGAGAGAGGAGCAGGATGAGGCTGTTACAGCACACACACAAGCACAGACAACACCACGTGCTTCTGCCTGCTGGTCATACAGTGGTACTGACATTTATATTGATACCAGCATCACATCTTTTCCTCTAATATAAATTATTTTCAACAGTCTCAAGAAACACATTTGCTACCCTGTCCCTAACCATAACGACTGGAGAGACTGTCCTAGGAAGTCATGTAATTGCAAATCATTGAATAGTTAGGGTTGCAAGGGACCTTAAAGATCATTCTGTTCCAACCCCCCTGCCATGGGCAGGGACACCTTCCAGTACACCACATTTTTCAGAGGCCCATCCAGCCTGGCCTTCAACACTTCCAGGGACAAGACATCCACAACTTCTCTGGGCAACCTGTTCTGGTGACTCACCACCCCCACAGAAAAGAATTTCTTCCGAATAGCTAATCTAAATCTACCCTCTTTCAGGTTAAAACTGTTACCCCCTTGCCCTATCACTACACTCCCTTTGAAGAGTCCCTCCCCATCCTTCCTGCAGGTCTCCTGTAAGTACTAGGAGGCTACTACAAGGTCTTCCCCCAGCCTCCTCTTTTCTAGGCTAAACAGGCTCTCAGCCTTTTCTCACAGGGGAGGTACTCCAGCCCTCTGACCATCATTGTGGCCTTCCTCTGCACCCACCTGAGCATGCCCATGGCTTCACTCAGTAATTATGAGTAGCTACCCATAAAACTTAGTACTTCAAATGTAAGCAAGTAATCAGATTACTGCACTTTCATCCTTCTGTAGGAAGCACTCCTGCTTCTACCTGTAACTACAGCTTTCCTGCTACGGGTTCCACAATATCCTCTCCTAGATAACCTTCCATTAAGTCACTTTCCCCTTTACTGTCTCTGTCCAAAGCACACTGTCTCCAGCATCTCCCAAGTGTATTCATTGTAGACAACACAAGGAGCAGCTGAGTTGATTACTTCATGCTGCATGGCTTTCAACCTCACTGCAACAGAGCAGCATAAATAACAGGCATTACCTACCTTCTGCTACACATGGGTTTTATACAGTCAGTAAACCATACACACACTTGGAACACAAAAACCAGTTTTTGTTGGGGTTTGTAGGTTTGTCTTAAAGCCTTGTGCAAAACTTATCTGAGGCACACAACGTGCCAACTCCCTCTTCTTCCCCAAGATGCCTCAATTTGATTTCAAACAAAAAGAGCATGCCTCACATCCTTACACATCTATCCACACCTGGAGTGGAGTGACCTAGTCCTGGAGAGAAAGTCTATTTCTTTTGACAGATGGGCTTTTTCAGGGTCAGCCACTGGACTCAGAATCCAGAGTATTTTCATTTTTTCCCCAGTTAAAAAAAAATCCAGATTGAATACCTCTGGATTGCTAAACCCAGGTTTTCACAAGATGAATTTGCAAAGAATAAAACACTCAAGTTTTACTCACAATGCTTTTTGCATCTGGATTTAAGATCTCTATTTGATGAGGCATTGGGCACATTTTCTTTTCATATTTACAAACACTGGATAAGACTCCCATAAATTGGAACCTAAATATGGTACCTCTGCCAAGCTTTTAAGTTTCAAGACAAGCTGGCAAAAACACCAAAGGAATAAAATGAGATAAAAAACAAAACAAAACAAAAAAAACCCAAAAAACAAAAACCAAAAAAAACCCCACAAAAAACCCCAGCCCACAACAAACCACCTTATGACCACAAGAAGATAAAACCAAAGAACAATACTGGGCACATACCTAGCATTTATCAATATCTTCTTGCAAATACTTAGATGCCTTCTCAGCGTAAGTAAGAAGCTCCCAATGATTTTTAGGTAAAATAAGCAATTGAAGTTTATAGCTTAAAATTATATTACTCCAGTATAAAGATGGTGAAGTACACGAAAACTACAATATTGCAATTCACCCTCAAGCACTGCATGATCTGGAAGCATTTTCATGTTATAGCACAAATTTTGGACAGAGAAACACATAATCCACAAACATAATCCCCATTTGTCAAGGCAACAGACAAGGCTGTTACAACAGAGATGCCAACCTCAGCTGTTAAGGATTAACTGTTAAAGAGGGGGTGCACTGGAAACAGTAAACCACCGAAATTCAGCAACAAACTAGATACTAGAATAATTTTAATGTCCAAGCAAAATAGGTAGGACATGAACACACAGCTTCAAATGAAAAATTTAAAGAGATGAAAACAACAAGCATATCCTTTCAAGGAAGAAAAAATATCTATGAAATACGTGCGTCTATCACATAGAGACAGGCTATAAATTCAAGGAAAAAAGAAGTCACAGACCCAAGTGTCTTCTTCATATTTAATGCTAAAACTTACTCTTGGACATGTTTGTAAACAATATGAATGTAAAATTTCAGACAAGTTTTACTGTCTAATGCTAGAAATACATTGGGTGGTTTTACTTACTTTAAAAAAAATATAATTGAACTCACCATGCTGTTTTGATTTCTTCTTTTTTTTCTTCTTCTTTTTCTGTTTTGGTTTATGATCTTTTTCCTTCTTCTCCTTTTTCTCCTTTTCTTTTTCTTTCTTTTTAGCTGAAATAAAAATTAAACAATTTAAAGCAGCTTAACCCAAACAAGGCATTCAAAATCAAGTGCTCTAGTTGTCTATGCAGATCAAAATGATTCAGTTAATTTAATTGATATCTTGGGCACATATCTTATTAATAGTTGGTATAATGGTTCAAAGAAATCTCATTTGACAAATAGTATTTGATCATTTTAAGTAGTTCAAAGTAAGATATCATAGCTATTTATATGATATTACATATTTTGTACACAAAATATGTAATATCATATAAATAGCTCGTAACTTCGATTTTACTTACAGTTTATGACAAAAAGATTTGGGCAAGAGAAAAAGCTTTCACAAGTGCAAAATTCCCAATTATAAAGGCTACACTGTCCTAAAACCACATATTAGGCCTACAGAAAGACATTTGAAGGAAATTTCAGTATCACAAATCTGCTGCTGCTGTCAGCACTCTGCACTATACAGTGGCATCCTCATAGAAAACTGATTCTGACTCGAATTCGACACATTTTTTACGCTGCAGTTCACTTTTAACCACTGTTGGTATACACACGAGGACGAGTACTTTGACTCTGAAAAATTCTTTTTATCCTGTTAATTCTCCCCATACAAAATACATCCCACATTTTCACTCTATAATAATTTCTTAAGTTATCAGCATGGAGACAAATAACAAGGAAATTAACTTGCTACAAAAAATAAGCCTCAAAGTCAGGATTGTTTCCTGCACACAGATTGGAGCAATCTTATCTTCTTGAGGAACACAGAGACAAAACTTTTACCTCCAGGAAAAACAAGGCAGAATCACTTCTGAATTCTTGCCGGTCTCTAATAATTTATTTTAGTTTGAACACAGGATAAAACCAGAGTCCTCTTCAATTCATATTTTATTTCACAAATTGTCAAATGTTTTGCTAGTAATCCTTGTTTGCTCCTCTCATTTCAAGTCTGACAGTACAATGAAATAGCCAGTATTATTCATTCTACTAAAAAAAAACCCAATCAAATGAAAAACCAGAGGCAGTGGGCCTCTTATAGGCACTTTAGGATCCCTCAAAATCCTTGCTATGGGCACTTTCATTTTATCTTATAATATATTCTTCTATTACAAACCTGTAATATAAAACATATATGTATATCTTTTTACATAAAAACTCTTTTTAAGACCTTAACAAACAAAAAGGGCAGCTGGGCCCAGGAAATACTTTATGCTTTTACATCTGCTCTTCAGAGACATGAAGTGTTAGAGAATTTTTCCTTTTTTCCTAAAAATAATATTGCTCTCTACATACCATATGTTGAAGAACTTTTCTCTTCCAGTTTTCCTTTTCTTTCCATTCTAGCTGCACCTGCAAATTGAAGAATATATGACATAAGGCCAACGTCTGGCTGATGACCTACTTTCTTGTAAAAGTCATTAGACTGTAAAAAATCCTAATGGCACACAATAATAAGAAACATACAAACAATACAATTATTTTTAATGTCATTTTACAATTATTTTTATTGTCTAAAGCACTGGAAACAAAAAGTGTTGTAGTTTACCAACTTCTGAATGCTTCTCCTTCTCAATCACGTTCTTTAATATTTTCTCCTTCAGACTCTCAAAACATTTCTCCTTTATGGGCACAGAGCACTGTATCTCTGTCCCTTCAGAGCTCACTGATGTGGAAGACCTCTTTTTTTTACTATTCCCTTTGGGTAACTTGAGACTATTGGTTAAAGGCATTTCCAGATGCAAGGCATGTACATGGGACGAGGGTGCTGAAAACAAGAAGATGGATTTACTCGGCATTCCATAAGGATTGCAGCCAGCCAGGGCTGGGTCAGATCACCGAAATGTCAATATTGGTCACATCATCATCACACTGAACACATAATTACTGCACATGAATGCCTAGATCTTAGTCTTACATACAAGACAACACATGCCCCAGAAGGTTTCTTCCTATGTTTTGGAATTCGCACTCGCTTTTAAACTGTCTGTACTGGTTAAAATGTGCTTTTGCTGACACTTTTAAGCCTTTTTGTTTCCTTTTTTTTCACTGTAATAGAAACTCACAACAAGAGTAACAGTTAAAGGTGCTGACACTGTCAATATCATTTAAGTTAATGCTCCATTATGTTAACAGAAAAATTAAGCTCTGGTAAAACATTTTTAGTCCTATGTATAAAACATTTCTGGTAACTGAATTTTCCAATGATTTTAATATTTAAATAATTCACTTCTATTAACCCACATTTGAATTACATGCAAAAGTACTGTGATTTGTCAGAATTCAGCATCATATACTGACAATTCTTATCTTGTACTATTTAGAAAAGTTTATTCAATGAAATACCTAGTTGTTTTTTTAGCTCTTTATCTGATGGAAGTTAGGAAGTAACAAACTGAAAACAAACCAAAACTGAAATTATAATTTTTACTGCTAATATTTATAATCATTTTAAAATAATCAAACTAGAATAAAAGTTATTTATAAAGAACATTATTGAGGTAATTCAAAACTCTCTATTACTGTGTCCATCAGTATTGTGAGAGCTTCAAGTTTCATCTAATTGTAATTAGCAAAGCCTAATTTTTATCAGACCCTTGAGGACATTTCAGGACCATGCCAAGGACATACTGTACAAAAATGCAGCTCTGTGAAGTCATAAGGGGCTCACGTTTTTCCACGCCAGCTGTAAACACTTGGAGGCACCAGTTACCTTTGGTGTCTTTCAGCAGAAGAACCCAACAAAAGCATTACCATGGGGAAAAAAAAAACAAAAAAAACCCCCTGCTATTGGTCAAGATATTCAACAAGACAAAATATGGAGCTAATCTGGAATGCATTAAATAAGCAGCATTAAGATAATTTAGTAAATTCATCAGTCATAAAAAGACTCTGGGGAAAAGGCAGTAACACTGCAGGGCTGATCCTGTAAAGTGGCCTTCCCGACTTGGACAGAGCAACCCAATTCTACTGGGATCCAGCACAGCTCACACAACACCCACTCCCACTCCTGTGAGCCTTCCTGGGAACACAACCAAAATGCCACCAGTCAGAAAGCCACAGGGCCAGCAAGAGCAATAGGAAGTGTTGCATCACCTCTCACACCACACAGCACTTTTAAATGCCAGATGTCCCCAGCTGCAGGACAGCTCTGTACCGTGCAATCCAGGCAGCAGCAGCTGCTCAGTTCTGGGCGCTGGCTCCTGCCACTCAGCGCGAGCTGCATCACCACGCCTGGGGCTACCCGAGTCTTTCCGGTGCCTCAAATCAACCATCTCACCTAAGACCGTAATCCTTTTAAGACTAGTTCAGGCTCTTGCCTTTGTCTGTATTACAAGACCATTTAGCTTGCTGGAATACTTATCATCGACACAAAACACTATGGAAATTATTCCTGTCTTGGGTTTCCTAATTACCATTTGTCTCTGTTACAGGACTGAACTGCTCTGCCATCTGTAGAGCAATAATTTAGCACATTAGTAAAAGAAAAAAAGTGACACTTTCCCACATCATCATGCTATCAACGTCCTGTCTCATTTCTAAAAAGAGCGCAAAAGGATCACCCAAATGCACATAATTCTGTTAGGTCACTGCCATTTTGATGAAAAGATGTGAGAACACTCCATCCAAACAATCTCAAGAGAAATTTAGTCTCAACATTAGATGAATTAGTATTTAAATTTTATTATTGAGAAGAAATCCTGACCTGACATCCAATTATGATTTAATACCAACAGCCACAACACAACAAATTTCAGTATCTCAGTAATTTTCAAGACCGGCATATCTGACAAAGTAATCAGTAACTGTTTGAGGGAACACTTATATTGGGCAGAAATCTGCTCCAGTCAAGCAAATACCCATCTTGCTGTCAGAACTCTGCAAACTGCCCTTCTATAGTAACCTGAAAATAGAAATTGCTATTATGCCTGTATACTGCAGTGTTATTCTTGGCTTTTACTTTTCTTCATTGAAAATCATTTTAGATTAAGAATCTTAAATTCTCAAATCCTACATAAAGTGTTAAGGCTTGCAGTCTACTTTTCAACTGTGCAATCACTATGCCTTACACATAACCACAAAATTAGACAAGGTAGTCAGTCAGAAGGGTAAGTAACAGGCCAAATACTACCAGAAAAATATTAGTTCCTTTATGGAAATACTGCCTTTTTTTTTTTTTAACTGCTACTTTTAATTGCAATTTTATTCCTGTTAAGGAGTCTAGCCAGCCACCTCCCACACAGTGGATGTGGGAGGTCTGCAGTTAACACTCGGCACAGAGAAAGACAACCAGAGATTAGACTTGGTAAACTACTGATTTTGTCACTGTTCCAAGATCAATTTTATCACTAGAAGACTAATTTCAGATCATGGGGAAATGCAAACCACAGCATTCCCAGTCCAGTTAATGACATGTTTCCAGTGCTACTTATCCTGTTATGGCACAGGGAAGTGACACAAGCCCCCTCACGCAAGCACAGGCACAGGACAGGACATTGTGCCTCAAGTACAGCAGCACAGCTGGCCTTGCAGTGCTACTCCTTATTGCAATTCTTCAAGCTCAAATAAATTGTAGCAATCTGAGCAATTAATTTTGTTGACTGATACTCTATTTCATGGCTTTCCGTGTTTCAAGTAATATCATAAATATCATTATCTGCATTAATATACAACTTAAATCGTATTGTGATAGAAACATCATCATATGTTGGTCATATTTAATTTAGTGTTTTGAATTCCCAGTGCATAGGATCAACTTTATACCTAAACAGACTTTTAATTGTATATCACAGATGAATACTGGACCCTGCCCCAAATGATGTCTTTAGGAAGAATAAGCCCATTAAAAGGTTCTTGCTTGCCTCATAACCAACCCAAACTGGGAACTTCTAGGTAGAGATTAGAATGGCAGGCATTCAAAATTAGGGAGTTACTCTGATGGTTAGTAGATGGTTGGAGTAAAACAAACAGCCTCAAAGTAACAAGAGTAAGTAACAAGATGAACAATAGTTCATCCCTCTTACAAGCAAGGTAAAGTACTCAGTAACACTGGCAAGAGTTTTTAAAAAGCGACCTATATTATTTTCTGAAGATTTTGTACATCAGCTGTTTCTTGTTCCTGCTGCAGCAAACCTGTTACCAAGGAAATTATATAAAAGTATGCAATGTTTTTTGCTTTTAGTCTTAAATGCAAATTTTTCCCATATAGTTAACCTAATGTTACCCTACTAGCAAAACTATCTATAGGTGTTAGGTTAGGAAATAACAGCTAGTGATAATAAATTGTATTAGCATTACAAATATTGTATTGTTAGATTAGTAAGTTTAACAATATTTTCCTTTTACTTAAACTTCAAAGCCCATATTGCTTGCTGAAATTACGTCTGCTCAATATAAAACAATTAAACTAACATAAATGGTGCAGTTACAGAAACCAACAAAAACTACCAAAAATTTAAAGAGAAGCAAAACTAAAGAAAGACCATATTCAGAATGGCAAAACTACAGTGTTTTGCAAGTATTCTGACTGTGGATCTACAGTCTTTGAAACGCTGAAGTGACCAAAGGCCAGCTATCTGCATTTTAAGCAATTTGGCAAATGAAAGCAAAGATTCTTAGTTATGTGTGTGCAGTATCAGGTGATCACAAGTAGGACCTCACAATAGTTTAGGCAAAGCAGTACCTCTGTTCAATAACTAATGGGTAGTGCACAGGAGTCTACCCAAGTGCACAGTACCACGGAGCCTTTGGATTGAAGGAATTATCACAGAGCTTTTGTTTTGCCTTTAAAAAACGATAAAGTGTTCATTTTGAGCAACGATTTGGCAATCTCTCTGCAAATACTATGAGTTGCCATTTATGCATCTGCACTTCAGTAGACCTAGTCCTTCTCCTCTGAAAACAAGAAGTCAGTAACTTCTCAATAAAGTCACTAAAATGCATCATTTTTAACAATATAAAATTATTTTTTCAATTGACTCAACTGATAGCCTCCATCAGAAGTCAAAACGTGCAACACCACAAATTGCATCTCTGGGCTTAAACCAGTCCAGCTCTGTTACAGAAGGGTCAGGGATCAGACCACGCTGTTCCAGGCTAAATACCATCGTGCAGTATCTCTGAAACAGTTATCTGCTTCAATGATTACAACAACAGCAGGTCTAACTTAAGTGCACTTAACAAAATCTGTTGTGATATCAAAATCTAGAACTCCAGATCTGTCCGGATTGTGTTAATAAAATCTTAACAGCAGAAATACCAGAAACAGATGTAGATTTATAATAGTTCTTTCAGGTCAAGAAAACCCAAATACAGAACAGTTTGGATTTTACACCAGAGTTCTCAATTTGTAATGTACAGAGTCACAATGCATACACAATGGTAAACAATGCAGTGTATGAAATTGCACTTAGGCAGATATTTCTGCATAAGCCAAATTAACTTTTCTCAATTATTTAAAGAATTGATAGGAATGAGGAAAGCTTTGGGCACCTCTCCTGTATATACTTGCTTGCTGTTGTTTAAACAGATAATTAGAAAAGCACTGATAAATAGAGTGGATCCTATTAATTTTCCTGAAGCATGCAAGAATTTGGTGTAAGTACGTGTGCTTCAGGAACATGACTTGAGAACCTGTGCTGTTTCAAAGGCAAAACCATGCCTTCTAAAGCAGAGAACACAACAAATTTATTCATCTAAACTAACTCCAGAGGTTTCAAACCTGAACTTTAAATCTACATTTTTCTTTTTCTTCTAAGATTATGAGAAGGATAAACATGTTTCACCAGAGCTAAAAGACTGAGATGAACCCAAAACAAATATGACTTTCAGTTACAGAGCCATAGTGATACCACTGATAGAGGCAGATAGCTCCAAAACTTGCTATGAAATCTGTGAATTAAAGATATCAAATTGTTAGATTAGTCTTTCAGGCCACAAAGCTTATACTCAAGAAGCTGTTGGACTAGATGCTCGAAACCACTGAAAACTTGTAACATTTGGACAAAAAGTCGGTGTGAAAGCTCAAGACACAGTTCCATTTATTTCATGAAGGAAAACTGTAACACATGAAAATTAGGAACAAAACAGACGTGTCTGGAAGGTAAAAACCCAGAAAACAAAAATGTAGCTGGCAAATCAGTTCTTTTAGAGCTTATAAATCTTAAAATAATACAGATATGAAAAAAGACTCATTAAGCTTTATATACAGTGTAAACTCTATCCTCTGGTATAGGCTGCAAGTGCTTCCGGTTTCCCACTATGGACTCAAGTAGTAACAACAGACAATTTATCAGGGAATGTTTTTCCCTGACACAAACTGTGTGGACATGTCACATAATTTTGAGTCATTAAATAAAGGTGGCTCTAAATGAAACTTATTCTTTCTTTTATTGCTTCAGCTGTGGCCAAGACCAAGACCCAGCTCAACAAACAGGTTCAAAGTGCACTCCTGAGTGCTGGCTTTAGAACCAGCTCACTCTGCCCTGAGCCAGGCCCATGACAGGAGCAGGCAACTTCCAGCATTACCAACCATAAATAAAATGAGCCAGAAAATATATCAGAAAAGCCAGAAGTTAAATTCCTAGTGACTGAAATTAGTTTTACCAAACAGGAAACAGATGGTTGTTGGAAGCTGCTGCTTTCTTTTATGATCTTGTTCAATGAGTGGGCAAATACACATCTCCCAATAGCACTTCTCTTAGTGGCAGAAAACATGACATAAAAAGGGCTTTTATAGAAGTAATTTTCCAGGAATCTGTAATTCTACTGCTATGCAATGTATCAAGGGCAAATGAAGACTGTCACGTGGTTTCACTCAAGTAATTAAGTAATATTTTAATTTTAATATTTTAAAAAGCTTAAGTGGTGGCTGACTAGAGATACCCATATCCCTTATTTTGACAAATTAGTTTAAGAGATTCATAGATGAATAGACTAAAATATAGTTTAAGTATCATAACTCTGTCCTTAAAGGTCATGTTGTCCTCCCTTACTATCAATCACATTTATCAAAAACTTTCTGAGCAGAGTATAATTTGATTTTTTTCCCTTCTTCCTGCCTTTCTAAACAATTTTCTCATAAAACAAAACAAAACAAAAATTTATAAAAAAAAAGGTTTTAAAAGAATTTTTTCTTGGAAGCCAGTTAAAAATGGTATGATACCCACATAAGACACTTATTTATAAAAAAATTATATGAACACCTAGCATACACTGGATGAAAACATCCCACTTTTAGGGTCTGCAAACCACTATATCAATCTTTCCCCAAATCTCTTGGTTACCTCTATCCAAGTGTTTCACATAAACCACAGTAAACAATAAACTGTTACAAAGGGAGAGGCAGCACAGAGTTGCAGCGCTGGGCTCTGTGCTAATTCTGAGGGTGACAAGTCTATATAGAGGTTTTTGAGGATTTTTCAGAAATATTTTTAAGTAACATCTTGTAGCCAGCAAAGGACAGAATTTCCGCTGCAAACAGAAGCAAAGCAGAGGAGTGCAGACTGTCTTTGAGAACATCATTGTTTTAAAGCTGAAGCCACAAATTAGTATGTTAGTAAACACTTCATTAATTATTTTTACAACTTTTAGCAAAAATATTTTTGAAAGAAATACTGCTTACTACATTTCACACTCTCAGATTCCCCTTAAAGCGTGTTAGAAGTGCTAATGCAGCTCTGAGCCAGTGAAGACAAAGAATATGCAGATGAATGGAGTCCAGAGGAGAGGCAGGTTTTGGAGTGTGCAGAAAGGGAAATAAAAAGTATCCTCTCTGTCTGTGGGATTGAATACACACACATTTTAACCCTACAACTATAAATCTCTCTGGTTGTATACTGAATCTCTTTACCTGACGCTGTTGTAGCTACTCTTCCATCAGTTACTGCTTTGGAAGAAAGATATGTAATCATCTGAATATCTTCCTTGTCTTTACTGGGATATTCATTACGGAAAGTGGATTCTGTGGATAATGGTGCTGTAACTTCCGAACTACGGCTTAAATCAAGAGGGAGACATGGTCCACGCTTCTCAAGTGACACATGAGCAACATCAGGTACTACATAAAAGAAAAAATTTCATATTAAAAAAGATACATAGGTTCAACAAACAACAGTCTGGATTGCAGCGTTACATAACATAGGAACAGCATACAGCTTTAGCTACAGCAAGTCAAAATATTCCATTAGTTGAAAACCATGAAAGGTCTAATTTTTATGATTCAATTTCTCTTGGGCAGTTCTTTATTAGATTAAGATACATTACCCTCCAATTTTGATGACTGTTGGTTTTGACCACTGATGGAGAACACTTTTCCATCAGTAACTGAAGAGGGAGAAGAAACTTTTTCTACAGAATCATCAGGCAAGGAGCAAGTGGCTAAACGCTGTGATCTTCTTCTCCGTTGGCTATTTTTGTAGGATCTAGGGGAATTCACTGGCTGTGATGGACCTAAAAAGAGATCTTTCAATGTTCATGAAGCAGAGAGATACACCATCATCTTACCGCAGCATTTGAGATCTAAAGATGGGGAGTGCTTAAAGTAGCTCTTATTTGCAAAGCTGGTAGTCGCAGCAAAACTGGTAAAAGTAATTACAAAACTGTGACTGCCAGAAGCAAAGAAAGATTTATGCTCAACACATGATTCTGGTTTTTGCTCATTATAAATTACTAGGGCACCTACCTCCCAACTGGTAAAGGTGGTTGTTTTAGGCAAGCAGTGTATTTACAGTAAGCAACCCTCCCCATACAACCCAGGCGGCAGGCTACTTATAATGGAAGGGGGCAACAGGATTTAACAATAAACAGAACAAATGATCACAGTTAAAGATCTAATAAGTCATGGATAGTGTTAACATACAACTTGAAAAAATAATCGAAAACAGTGTTTAATTTTATATCCCACCTCCTGCCTTCTGCTAACCTGATATCAATACCCCAACTGGAATTCAAATGCACACTGCCAATGCATGGCACAGTAAAAAGGCTCCAGAACTTTATACTTAACAAAAAAAGAAAGGGGGGGGGAGGAGGATTGATATAGGTTAATATAGGCCTGATTCATTAAAAACAAAAAACCCACACTCCCCTACACCTCTCCAGTATTACCCAGTTTTACAAAATTTTGCCTTAGAAAAGCATTTAAGCCGCTATTACACTGCAAATCACTGTTCTTTCCTTTTTGTAAGTAGTTTTTAGAGTCAGATATACAGATTTAAAAATAAAGATACAGCAGAACTAACTTTCCACTAGAGGCAGAAAAACCTTGGAAGCCAAAGATTAAAAGACAACACTAACAAGATCTAATCTACTAAGTAACCAAGTTTTAAATTAGCTATTTTTAAAAAATATTGCTACAGAGAAGTCCAACTTAATCCAAAATATAAGCATGCTCCAGGAAAACTACTTACCATTGCTCTAGGGGTGGGGATGGAAGGCGTATTACAATATGGATGACTGCTAATATTTTGTGGGGATAAAATACAATTTTTACCAACATGTACTGAATAAATAAAGAAGGCTGAATTTGCGCCCCTCTCCCACTCATTTAAAGTTATCTGTGAGCAAAGATTAAAAAGAAACTTATGAGATAAATGAAACTATAAAATCAAGGTTAAGGGGAACACATGATGCAGGTTGAATCTTCCATCCTCAATCACTATACTAAAAAAAAAAAAAAAAGTAGCTTTTGACTTACTGACACCTGCATTTATTTTAACCTTTGGCCTCATAATTTAATATTCTTTAGGCAAAGAACCTGACACTAAACAACTCTAAAAACCTAACATAATCTCAAAAAAAATGTTATAGAAATACCTTAATAGTCACAAAATATAGCATACTCAAGCATGCAGCGTAAAGCTTTCCCTGTTCTTCTGATAAACAGTATTTGGTATTTGGCAAATCAGTTACATGTGTTAAGAAGCTGAACACCCATGTGATTTTTCTGGGACAAGGAAACACAATTTTTTATATTTCTCCACCACAGATCTTGAACCCATCTTCTCTTTCACATCGTGTTTGGAGGAAATATTACATAAGGTGAAGAGTGCCACAGCCAACAAGTACAGAACGTCAGCCTGCTGAAGGTGAAGTTTCTCAGAGAAGGAAAGGTCCACACCAAGGTGTACGTCTTTTCTTTTTAATGAATCAGGCCCTTTTCAGAAGGGAGGTTTGATTTTTCCTGTATCACTGTTAATGCTAGTGTGAAGATTTATGCTAGAGGGAAAGCCAACCCTTAAAAGCCATGACTCTATAAATATCAATATATTATTTAAATGTATTATTTCTGGTAGAGTAATTCAAATGCCTTATTATGTGACTTGACTTTTAAATAGTGAGCTACCCCTAATTCTCCCGCTTGGACATTTTATTTAAAGCAGATTCATTTTTAAAAGCAATAGCCATTTACAACCAAAGAAAATTTCTGTATATCTCTTATAAGTAATTACGGTATTTTTTTTAAAATGTCTGTGCTCACTAGTTTTATTTATCACAGAAGAAGGAAGCTGAGAGACCAGCGTCAAATCCTCGACTTGTATTAATTCTGGGGAAAGTGGTGATTTAGGGGGCTTTATACACCCGGAAGAATCTCCAGATTCTTGTTTGCATTTCTTGCTGCGAGCCTTTCCTGAAGACAAAGTTGAGGATAACAGTGCAGGTTTCTGAATGTTGGCAGAACTGCTAATATCAGCTTCATTTTTTTTCTGACTTTGTGGTTTAGGTGAAATCTCCTGAATAAATAATAAAAAATTGATACTTTTATTTCAGTTTCTTCGCTGTAGTTCTTGTATTCTATTTTGATCTTTTTAAAAGCAATTTTAGTACTCAAACACATATTAAAGCAACATTATTTTAAGTACAAATGAAAACTATTTAAAATGCATCACATTAAATTTTGCTTTTTTTAAAGGAGCACTACCAATTTTTTTCAGTATTCAGAATGCTCAATTCTTACTATTTGGAACACCTGCAAAAAGCCAGAAAATAAAGCAATTTCCTTCTATTCCCAATTTAAAAACTCAACAAAGTATTTCTAGTTTTCTCTTTCATCTTCACCATCAGTGCAGTCTCCAAGTACAACCTGGAGAGCATCTGTTCCCAGCCAGAATGCACGCAATGATGCACCATCACAGAGCATCTCACGCTGGAAGGGACCCATAAGGATCTCCAAGTTCCCCTCCCTGCTCCTCACAGGGCTGCCTGCTGATGAATTATGACTGGGAGTGTCGTCCAGACACTCCTTGAACTCTGGCACTGCTAACAATCCTTCCTCAGAGGATTACAGTTCCAAAAAAAGTTACCAAGGTTTTCCCTACACAGTCATTTCCCCAACTAGAGATGAAAAAAAAAAAAAAAAATAAGCCGTTCCTCAGGAAAATTATATTTAACAAGGAATTTGTATTTTTGAGAACCTGAAAAAGTTGATAATGCTCCTTTAAGGAATGTCTGAAAACAATGAAAAGTTTCCAATACTGAGCACACTCTCACACAACCCCTTTCAGTGCTGGGAGTCTGGATTTCACCACATTATATGTTTGTGCAAACATGAAGAAATCACAACTTCTAGCACCACGGGGTTAAACAGATTGCTAACTGTTGGGGGAAAATGAGCAGATAAAGAGTTAAAATAGTTTTTGAAGGGAAAAAAGTCAACATAAAATGCATCTCTCCAAATCCCTCAATTTTCATCCTTAACACAAATTGTGCTATTTTTAGACCGTTAGCATGCATTGACAGACATTAGCATTTTAAATTTTTGACTGGAAGTTCTTCCTACATTACCAAAACTGTGCATGTGTTACAACTTGCCTAATAAGGGCAAACTACAATATCTGAACATAATTTCTCAGGCCTGTCTCCCTTCTTGTCCCAGTTACATCACACAGCATAGCACCATCTAATAAAAGCATAACTAACAAAGCAGAGAGGTATGTCTAGAACGTGTGCACCACTTTATCCAAACTAGAAACATCATATCTCTGGTGATTTGAGGGCATTATTGAGTTTTGTTATAAATTGCGATTTTATTTTCCACTAGAACTTTCCATGTTCCAATGGAGGAAAAACAAAAAAAGCAAAACAAAACCCCACAAGTGCACGTTCTATGTCTGTAAAAGGGCGCCCCTGAATGCTACATGAACAGCTCGCTGGGAGAATCCTGTAAAGATCCGGTGCAAAGCATCCCATTCAGCAGACATCATTTCTACCTTGAATAACTCCATTACACATGTACTAAGTGCAGTTTATTCATTTAAATAAAATATTCCACGAACTGTAGAGTATACCTATGCTGGTTATGAGAGGTATTACCAGAAATTAATTAGAGTCGTAACTTGTAAATAAACAATTTTATTGTTCATCTTCACAGATGTGAAAGACATACTACAGCATCCATTACTTTCAAATTACAAAGTTATTTAAACAAGATTAAAAAAATTAAATTAAGATTTTGATAAGGTGCTTAACCTCTTAACAGGACAAATTAACATTAAAAATCTTAATGAATTAATGTTATCCATCTACTCAGGTCTTGGTCAAAAGGAAATATAACATGACATACCCTAATACAATTAAATAAACTACTGTATCTGCAACTAATCGTCTGAGGTTTTGGGTTTAAGACAACTGTAAACTAAAAATGTATAAATATAAACAAAAACTTTCATCAACAGAGTCAGTTTTCGGCTATTGGCCTGAATACTTCTAACATATTCTGTATTACATTATTAAAAAAACCTACAAGATATTTTAGTCATTCAATTTTATAGCAGTAGCAGACAAAGCCTCTAAGGAATGTCAGCTTCGCTATTGGAAAACCTTTTGGGGAGGTTTATAACTCGGCCATTTTAATTTGAGTTTGGGCAGGAAGTTAGTGAAAAAAGCTTTAAGCTCAAAACATTTCCTCCCCACAGTCAAGCATTTAAATGTTTGTGAGGTTTCTGGTTTTAGTTAGAAGCAAAGGAATAGGACAAATTGGGATTTTAGATGCCTCTTTAAAGGAGCTTAACTCGTATTTCCAAAAATGAGGTTTTTCAGACCATTAGCATGTAAACAATGACAGAGACATCTTGTTTTTTATATCTGATCAATAAAACAGGAACAGCCGAGTTACTAAGTCTAAGAAATAACAAAAAGGTTATAGTAAATATGCACTGCAGTTTATACTGTTGCATACAGAGTCTATGTAAACCACAAAGTCCCATTCACCGCAATGGGATTCTGCATGGCAAGATTTACATTGTAATGATTCTCCCAAAAACAACATGCTGTAAGCCATTTCACAGTTTTTTGCACATTGAAAATATCACACACAGTAGCAAGAAAATCATAGCATCTTTAATATGCAAAAATTTGAGAAATGGAATGTCATGTCAATACACTGTAAACCTTTATGCAAAATATCGGTCAATGCATCGGCACCGCAGTGGCTCCGCCGGCCCTGACAGTGACAGCATCAAAAACAGAAAATCAGGTTCCACTGACTCTCATCCAATGCAGCATCAATGGACAAACCAGAGCAATGCAATTATATATCAGCTCTAAAGAACCAGTACAACCAAAATACCAAATCAGGTTTGGGGTAGGGACTGTTCATAGAGTGTGCCGGGGCTAAAGAACAGAAGTGCTCGTTAAAGAATTGCAGGCAGCAAGGCTACTTTGCTCAAATGCTGCTGTTAAAGAAGAATGAAAATGCATACAAAAAAGCTGTATTAAAACTACATTAAGGCTCTGATTTAAATAATTGGAAAACAAAGATGTCCTGAATCAAGACTACTGTTCATCCTTAGCTTGCTTTACCATGCTCAGGCATTCAGCCCTTTTTAAATGCAAGATAATGCACAACTCGGAGTCAAGCAATGCCTGAACACGGTGCAACAAGCCAAAGACAAAATGGCAGCCTCCAGATCCTGCCAATATGCAGGTTTAAAAATCAGACCCTTAACATTATTTAAAAGTTTCTTTTTTGTATTTATTAAAATACACACCCTTGCAAAATGTATGGCTCATTGAGCAGTTCATAAAACACATACAAGCCTACAACACCAAATTCTTACAATATAAAAGAAACTTCTTTTAAAAGAAGTTCTACGTGATGTCAAAAACCCTGTTTCAAACACAAATTAAATTTGTGTAAGGGCCTGTTTCTAAGCCAGTCGTAGTTCCAGCTATAAAACTGGACCTTGGGACACTGGTCTCCTCATATTTGTTGCACGGAGACTTTATTTTATTTTGTTTTCTGTTAGTTTTCTAACACAAAAGCTCATTATTGAAATTCAAGTCAACACTGTGTTTAGAGACAATTAAATTCCATACTTCTGGCTCTGCCAGAAATGTAAACATAAGATAAATTTTCAGTTCCCTGTTATATCTGAAGGGGAAAATTTTAATGTTGTAGGTACTACATCTCCATGGCACACTCCAGTGGGAACTTTGCAAAAGAATCAAACTCTACCATTTCATACCTGCTCCAGGACTGGAGCTGTTTCTTTGTTGCCTTCCTTTTTTTCAGCACCATCTGCAACAACAGCTTTGGATGCCAATAAACCTTAGGAGAAAAGTTGCAGATATTTTTAGTTAGAAGAACCTTGCAACAAGAATTTGTAGAAAAAGAAGCAAAACATTGAGACAGGAAATATGAACTGCATAAATCTACAACAAAAATCTTTCTGAAATGGCTCCACAAAAAGCTAACACTTTAAATTAGAGGAAACAAGAAGTTAAAGGACATTCCAACAATGGCATCCTGACATTGGAAGCATTTCTTTGGCATTTTCACTGACAAGATGAAAATCAAATTATCAATTCTAAAATAAAGCCTCACCATCCTTCCAAAGCCCAAGCACTTGAGCTTTTAAACCAAACCTATGAAAACTAAATTTTGAAATCAGAATTATTTACAAAACTTTTCTCTCTCTCCCCTTTCCAATCTTCGAGAAATTCACATCAGAATTTGTATGACTACTTCGTAACTGTAACACATGCAAACCTTTCTTAGACATAATATAACAATGGATTTAATTTCCAAACAAATATTCTCAGCAGTGGAGCGCCCAAATTACCTCAATAAGATAACCATATTGGGAGCAAATAATATATTACAATATGTAACTTCATTCACAAATTTATGTATAGTATCGCTATTACAAAAAAATCTGTAAAAGACAAGGCAATATAAAAACAAGAAAGCTTTCTGTCAGCAAAGCATATGGCAACAGCTTCAGTTGTACCTCACACAAAAACTTTAATTGCCTAACAATGCAGAGGCAGAAGAAGTTCCATGCCATTAAGAAAAAACAGAACTGAGAAAACCTGAAAAATATAAATCTGAATAAAAATTACTATTACACTCTCTGGGAATGTTAATATTGGGGGTGAAGTGTTGAAGTCCTCAAAAATAACTTGATAAATTCAGAGGAAATTTCTATTGCATTCCAGGAAAAATTAGATATGCCCAAAATTAATTTAAGGTGCACAATGCCCAAGGAATTATAAATTAGTGAAGTTTGGGCTCTCAGGAACTGTTCAGGACATTAAAACAAAACAAAAATATTTCAGCATTCAACAGTAAACACCAGGTATTTTATCTCGTTTACTATTTATACATTAAGTTATGCTTCAGTTTAGGTTAACTGAACAGCAGAAACTTACTAAGTCCTATTAGACAAAACCAAGTATTATTATCAGGTAAGATTTTAATTCTGCATTAGACTACATAAAAGATTTAGGTTTTATGGACCTAAACAAACATTTTAAACTCAAATTATCCTATTTAAATCAAGTTGCAAAAATCACGTCGCTCTTTATCTTGGCAATCATGCATTTATATCAAAAAGCATAAAATTATTTTCAAAATAAAGTGAAGTTGAATTTTAAATACAAAACCAGCGCTACAGTTGATGAGGAAGCTTTTGTGCTTCTATAAGTCACAGGTTGCCCAGAGTAGAGTGCCCCATCCCTGGGAGAGTTCAAGGCCACTGTGGATGGGGCTGTGAGAAAGCTGGTCTAGTGGATAAGGTTGGAATTAGGTGACCTTTAAGGTCCCTTGCAACCCAGACCATTCTGTGATTCTCAGATTCTCTGATTTTTAGTTCTAGCTAGATGATCAGTGCTCAGAAATTCAAGCCAATAAATGAATCCAGATTAAGATCTGTCAATATATAATCCTTATTATTTCCTTTTTCTCTACCCCATGAAGTATTTTTCTAACCAGGCACCATGCCTGTAGGACAAAGCAACTTCACAAGCTACTACAAACCAGGACTACAGGTTCACCATCCTCTGTCTGTAAGAGCACCTAACAAAGCAAAAGCATGGAGTGGCCCAGTGAACCAGGAACCTTTTGTTCTGTAAGCTCACTGCAGATATTATCTGGTTTTAGGTACCAACACAGTGGTAGAAGATGTGGAAGCAAATATTCCAACAGAGTCAAAAACTGATTGGAAGAAGACGTTGATATGTGCTTAGCAGAAGATATTCTTCACCTTTGGGAAATGTAATTTCTACCAGTGGTGGTAGCAAAAGAAGGAGCAAAGGAAGCACCTTTTATTTTGTTGAATGGTGAGCAAAGAGCACCTGATGCAGCTGTGGGCCTTCCAGCAGACAAGGAGATCATTCTGCATCAAATGCTGAATGCTGAACTGAAATCCAGGAAATAGTTCCCTTCAGACAGCCTCCTGCAACCACAGGCTGTGCACTACCTCCCCAATACAGCTGTAAGAACCCAGTAAATGTTTTCCTAACAGCTACAATGCTTTGATTCTTTTGTAGCCACTCTGATAGGCATACTAGCATGATTCCCAACCTTCCTTCAAATCTAAAAGCTTGTGCTGGAGACAAAAATGGCACAATGCAAGTGTATACAGATATACAATATATTGTATATACAAGTATTTCAAGCATAAGAAGTAAATATGTGGCAAGAAAATGTTTGATAATCAGCAGTCACATTTGCAAAATGTACACTAAAAAGAAACTTACTATGGTATGAGCTGCAGAAGTGTGTTAATTTCAGAACAGATACGCAAAGTATCTACCAGGTAAGACAATTTTCTTCTTGTAGTTAAAGGATTAATACACTTTCACTGAAAGGTAACACATCCTCTGCTAGCCAAGTATGTCTTCGTGGAGACAGACACACTGTTTTTAAAACGGTAACACAGTCAAGGGCTGCAAAATCATGGTTTCTGATTATTCAGTTCAGTCTGTATGAATCTGTCTCACAGCTATGATTCTCATAAAGCTCCTGAGGTAATGAGAATGTACCCACAAGCACAGGCAAATATGACTTCTACAGGTAAATGTTTTTCAGCTGATTTTGGTATCTTCTGTTATTAACTGCTATTGGAAAGAAACTAACAGGGCTCTGTAAATATACATCACTAGTCTCTACCTCTTATACTACTACTACTCATGGCAACAATTAAATTGGAACTTAACTGAGGATGTATGTAGTACGGAAGAGTAGAAATGGGGCTGATAAATTTGATATCCATTAACAAAACTTGCAACCAAAGGAGCCTTCCAGGAATGACAATCCTGGAGGCGGAAGATGGGGTTTTCTAAAGACTGCTTCCTTTGTATGAAAAGAACAGATCATTTTCATCCTTTCTTGGATGAAAAGCTGGACAGTGGACGAAAAGCCAGATGTAAGCTGCCAACACTTTCCTGGGCTGCATCAAAAGCACTGTGGGCAGTAGGATGAGGGAGGTGATTCTGCCCCTCTGCTCAGCTCAGACCCCACCAGCAGTGCTGTGTCCAGCTCTGGAGTCCCACCTCAGGAAGGGCATGGACCTGCTGGAGTGAGTGCAGAGGAGGGACCCAGAGATGGTCAGAGGGGTGGAGCACCTCTCCTGTGAGCAAAGACTGAGGGAATTGGGATTGTTCAGCCTGGAGAAGGGAAGGCTCCAGGGAGAGCTTACAGTCAAATGCCTAAAGCGGGTATACAAGAGAGCTGCAAAAGAACATTTTACAGGGGCATCTCGTGATAGGACAAAAGGGAATGGATTCAGACTTGAAGAAAGTAGGTTTAGATTAGATATGAGGAAGGAATTCTTTACTGTGAGGGTGGTGAGGCACAGGCTGCCCAGAGAAGATGTGGATGCCCCATCCCTGGAAATGTTAAAGGCCAGGTTGGATGGGCTTTGAGCAACAAGGACTAGTGGAAGGTGCCCCTGCCCATGGCAGAGAGGTTGGAAGTAGGTGAACTTTAAGGTCCCTTCCAACCCAAAACATTCCATGATTCATATCATTTTATTTTCTACTGACTGAGAGACTGAAACAGAACCATGCTCATAAGAAAACTAACTAAACATCCTCCACTGCAGACCAACAAAAGGCTGATAAGCCAAATCCAGTATGAAAAAACCCCTCACTACGCAGTTTAGCAAATTAGGTTGTTTTTGTTTTACAGAAACAAGTAAGATTTTTTACCTACTTCCAAAAAAAAACCCACGAAAAAAAGCCCTCTCATTTGCAGCACAGAAAAGTCTACCAGCCTTCCAACAAAATATTATTTACTAGAATAATGAGTGGAATGAGTTTGTATCTTACAGTGTGTCCAAGGGCTCCTCTGTTAAGGGAGGGACTTCAGAACTTTCTTCAACCCAGCTTTTGAAATGCATCTGATACTTTCCCAGCACAGGCACAAACCTATGACTTCGTCCTAAATACTGACAGGATCAATGCTTGCAACAAAATTTTCTTATTAGGAGGAATACAAATTGAAATATTTTTTCCACAGGTAAGTAAATTTCTATTAAATTTTGGAATAAATCCATTTTTCAGCTTTTAAAGATAAGACCAATTATTCCACTTCCTGTAGTATAGAATGTATTCTATAGTAACATCCCTGTTTTCCATTAATACCTGTGAGCAATAAAGGTAGGGAATGAATGCCTAGACACTGAAAAAAGAAATTTCAGATCTTTATAGCTTCAATTTGTAGGGGTGTATATTTCTAAATGACAAACTCTTTTTAGCAAAAATTTCACTTTATGGAAAAATATTTTCTGTTTCTCCACAGCTAACCATAGCTTTATTTTAATATACAGTGGTGGTATGCAATTCACGACATTTTAAAAAGTTGTATAAACCCCAAATTCATCCCAATAATGGAGAAAACTGTAGAGCTGGAGGTTAAAACATCCTCAAGAAATTCATCTGTTCAGGATGGCTATTGTCCTAAAAAACTAAAAAGACCAAGTAGAGTCTGCAGCCAATTTATGAACCAGGTAGATTTTACCATTTATGGATTCCTTTAAAATTCCAAACAAGTACAGACTGCAGTGACCATCTGCCTCATGAATGTGCTTCTACGCAATCTACTTCAGCACCTTCTTTACAAGCATGAACATTTCACTACATGAAAAAGGAACAAAGTCAACGACAAAAAAAGTCTTTTACCAGTGATCTTGTTTAGACGAGCTCTCTTTGCCTGAAATGAGTTGCCTAGATTACTTTTCCTCTTGTGTGATAACGTGCTCTCTGCCTGCACAAAGGCCATCTTTGGAACATCCACTACAGGAAATCCTACTTCTAAACACAAGAAAAACCTCATTAACTCACATTTGATAAATGCATAACACCCAAAATACTTAATAAATATTTCAGAACTGCTAGTGGAATAGCGCAGTAAAGAAAACTTTAAATGTCTATAAAAAAGGAAAATGACACATTCTGAAGATCTAGAATTACATACCGAAACAAAAATGCACATTACTTCAAAACTTGCAATTTTTACTTAATATTATGAGAAATAAGCATTAAAGACTTAAAATGAACAAATCTTATCAACTCAGATATAGTTTCAAGCACCCCTGAATATGGATATATCATGCATACTGGAATTATTTTTTTTCCTTAGCACAAGAATCAGGGATTATCTCACAGGTAAGAATGAAGATGCAGTAATATGAACCAAACTGTACAATGAAATCACTAAAAATCTATGTTCTGCTCTTCATTAAGCTAGTCAGAAGTTTAGCACAAGGAGTAAATGCTGACTAAACTAGAATTATCTGATAAGAATTATTTCTGAACCGATTATCATTATGTATCACAAAGTTATAATAGCAAATGAGACATTTTCCTCTAGAAATATTGGTTATTACTTAATTGCAAAATTAGCAACAGGAGTTCAACACTACAGAAAAACCAATTTTATATTTATAGAATGTGTTTTTACCAAACGTGTCACTAGATGTAGGCTCCTCTTCCTTTTTTTGGACTTCCTGCATGATTGTAGAGGTTGAGGTTTCTTCCTTTTTTGAAGGGACTTTTAGCCATTTTCTGTCCTCTTTATCTTTATTGCTGTTTGCACTGGTTCTAGGTTTACTTCCTGCTTTGTTCTTGGCTGCTGCTGCAGCAGCAGCTTTGACCAAAGCTATCCAATCCTCCAAAAAGGAAAAAATGGTAAGTAAGTATTATCAAGTACCTAAGACTCAAACAGAAAATACTCATAAACCCAGCGAACTTTATCTAGAAATGTTCAAATGAAATTCAATTTGTTTTTACAGTTACTACTCAAAGAGTGGTAAAATTGAGTTTCCCAAATTGCCCAGATAAACTTGAAGTATTATCAGTATGTCACGTGGATAAAAAGAAAAAAAATCTTTCAAAAAAACCACTGTATGTAGAATTCTGGCTGTACACATTCCCTGTTAAATTAATTTTGTGTCATTGCTTCAGAAACCCAGGAGCTCCCAATCCTAGAAGACTGACATTTTTCTTACCCTTCTGGCTCTGAAACACAATTTCATAGTTGTTGACCTACTATGCAAAGCTACAATCACCTCAAAGCATTGTCCAGCTGCATGGAAATCCTCCTCAACTAAATTGATAAACCATGGATAACTCCTATCTCATTACACTTTTCTTTGTAGAATAATTACAGACTCTTTTACTCTTTCTGTATTACATATTACAGGCTTCAGTCACTAACTTCAATAAAGTACTCTATAATATGACTGAATTTCACAATCTATATTTAAGGTACTTAAGTGTCATTTTGTATAATTGCTTATTTTGACAATATGGAAACATTCAAGGGGTGAACAATACACCCCAATCTAATTTACTTTTTGGCATTTAGACCAAGTCAAGCCCCCCTACAAGCCAACAGAGAGAACTTCCAAGGCTGAGCCAAGCTCTTTCCACTAGTTTAGAGCGATGAGACTCCGGCCTTATGTCTCCTGAATGTCAGGGATCAATCTGACTGCAAAAATTGTAACTTGATCCTTTTGACTAAAATATTTTTTCTAATTTTCTATAATATCAAGGTACAGAATTCTTCCACGGAGAAGTTTTGTGCAGTATAGAAGGCAGTAGAAATGATCAACCAGTCAGAATTAAGCATCTGAGTGCTCGGAATTACAAGTACTACCACACACAAAAAAAATACGAAAAAGACTATTTTTGTCTACTTGCTCATGAGTGCTTTACAGATAGTACTTTTTTTTTTCCCCAACAGCATACAGACTATTTTATTCTGGAATATGTCCTTGTTGTTATGTCATCACAGGAGATACCCAAAGTAGCTTGTTTCTATGAATCTTGTTCCAGTGCAACTTTTTCCCCACTCATTACATATTACAAGTCTTTCACATTTCTGTTCTACTGAGGGTTTCTTTGCCTTCTTTGATGTATGAGGAAATTATAATGCAAAATACAGAGCGTTAATTCTCCTTGCATTATGCTTGTCCTTTTCCATAGTTCAGTACTTTTAAATCATAGTTCACTACTTTATGTAAGTTACACTTCTTCTTTGCACCAAGCTATGTACTTAGAAACAACAACCGTTTTGATTCCTCTAAGATAAAGTGTTCCATGTCCACACTGTCCGTGCAGAGATGCAGACACTCACACTAGCCAGCAGGAAAGTTTGGAAGCACTTTGGCAATGCTCACACAACAGGCAACTACTGAGGCCACTTGGTGACATGGCAGGTGACATGGCAGGTGACATGCCAGCACAAATGAGCGTGTCTAACTGCCAGCTGCATAGTCAATCAAAAGCACACGTTTGCTCTGTTTTGGCCAGCCAAAACGAGCACACCTATTAGCTCCAGTCCATCCAGAGCCTTGCCCATCCAGCAGGACAAAAAAAAGATTGAGCTATTTGTGGTGGTGAGCAATTAGGAGACCTGAGAGTAGAAGTCTTACACTGTACCCTGGCCAAGGGATGAAGAGGATCAGTAACATGGCTGGAGATTGGATCTTATGATAAAAGTGGGAAGGGGAAGAGGTGCAGCCTGCATCAAAATAGCTTCTAAAGAGCATTCTAATTTTCAGTCAAGCTAAGCACCCTAGAATCAAAAGCTTCCAGAAGATATCAAGCTTCAAAGGACCACGCTGAACCAAATATCCTGGTCTAAGGGCAGCTGGGGCAAAATGGAAGGAGGTTTTGTGGTTTTCTTTGTATTTTATTTCACTGTTGGGATACTGTTCATAAAACACAGGGTTTACAGTAGCAGGACACGTAACAATGAAACAAAGATTAAACATTCAGAAGCCAGAGAAGAGACACATTCATTATGGTGACAGTTATACTTTTTTTCTAGATTAACAAATAAATTTAAACCCAGTGAAGAGAACCTTGAGCAGTTGGGGTGGACATGATTGTATCAAGAGATTCCTTCCAACCTAAACAATTTCATGATTCTGAATTGTTCAGAAACTGTGAGTCCATTTTTATTCTGGTTCTGGAGTAAATATACAGGCACTAAAGTGAAACAGTTAATTCCTGCTTTTTAACCTGGAATTCCTGCTGAGTGACTGCTCAGCAGCACAGCTCCTGACAAGTGAGAAGTATTTAGCATCTAAGATGCTAGGGTGACTGTATTTCTTTTGAAGAGCACAGGAACTCCTCCTTCAAAACGATACATTTGTGTCTTTTTCAGAATTTTTACAAAAAAAATTAACAAAACAATTGGAGAATAACAGTGGGATCCTAAAGCACAATAAATTCTGACATCTGTCTCAGGCTAATAGTATGATAGCTATTCTATCAACCATAATAGCAGGATACTAAATATCATAGATATCACAGAAACTAGCCACAAATTTTAATAGTAAGACATTTTCCCAGATCATACAAAGCCAAGGGCGCAAATATGAACAATAAAGTATAAGCAAAATCCTCCTAAGAGGAGTTTTTCCTACTTTTCTTTCATTTCCTGACATTGTCTCTCTACTGGAAATGGTTGTGTAACTCTGCTCCAGTTACTCTGCACCATCCAGCCTGATTTCCCACTTCCCACAGTATCTCACTTCAGTGAGTTTCTCATTAACATATGTATCTTTTAAAGAAATATAAAATAAATCAAAAATGTGTATTTCCTTCTTTTTCATTCTTACCAGAATTCATCTTTCAAGTAAGCTGAGAAAATTGACAGGAGAATAGTAATGGCCCACAGCAGTTAGAAAACAAAACATTACTTTATGACTACTGAAGAAAACTGTCATTATGCTAATTAGAGTCACTAAATCAAAACACAGGAAATTGCACGAGCGAGAAATACATCAGTAGAAATTACCCAACAGCCTTACACATCAATTGGCTAAAAAATTCGTGTAACCTTGATCCTGCAACAGTGGGAAGGCAAAACCAGAATAATTTCTAAAATCCAACCCTTGCGTCAATAGCAGAATTCACACATACATCGCTCTCCCTTCACCTGCCTACAACCACCACCTTTTTGCTTCTCCACAGTACTAAAGATTCAGCTGGTTTTCCTCTTCCGTCACATCGTAACTTCCAACTCCCACACATTCATACATACACATACATAAAACATGAATCTATTGACTGGCTGATTCCACATCAAGCCTGGATTCCTTACCCTCACCTTTCAATTCTACAGTCTGCCCCACCTACATCTTGGCTCACATTGTCTCCTGTCACATCTTCTTTTTTCCTCTGGCCCATTCGCAAATCCATGCTTTTTCCTCAGCTTCCTCTTCCTGTGTGCCAAGTCCCCTCCCTCTCCTTCAAATCCCTCCTCAAAACTCACTTCTTTTGGTTCGATTTCCGTCACTAATCTCAGCTCCGGCGCTATCTGCTCCCTCTCGCGCGCCTGATTACATCGAAGATAAAACAAAAAACATGAAACAGAAAAAGTAAGTTATCCAAATACTTCATATGTGCTCTCACAAGGGCAGTCTCAATATCCCTTTGTTCCCCTCTCTGTACTACGTTGGTCACAGTTCTGTGCAATTTCGATTAATTTGTGCTTCTCTGAACCACAACTGAACCTCAAGACTCATTGCACTGAGACACACAAATATTTTCCACTCTTTAAAAATTTTGCCTTTCCACCCTCACAGCTGAGTCGTATTAAAACACACTTCTGCTGTAACTCAAAAATAGTTTGTGTTATGGCATTTACAGTCTCTTCCTTCGAGTCACACTAAGCTAAAATCAAAGTATTAACTAATCTCTATCTTTCAAATTCTGCATGCTTAGCACACACCTTCCACAAAGATCTTAACATTTGTTAAATTTGTTGATGTACTAGAACTTGAAGTATCTTAACCTTACACTCATCTCTGGAAATGTATTTTTTAATTTGAAAACAGACAAAAAACAAGTTATAGATTTAAATGAAGCATGAAGTGTTGCATCTGACAACTCTACTATTTTTGAAATCAGTTTACAGTCTTGGCAGTTTTGTATGCTTTATATAAATTTTAGTAAATATTTTCTTATAAAATAAATAATGCAAAAGAATGAAAACATCTGTGGGAGTTTGAGGCTTAGACAAAGCTCACTCTCAGATAACTGATTTTCAAACCAAATCTTAGTTCATGTTTTTATTCTGAAATAACATAAAAACACTTAGAAAAACAAACATTTTTCCATAGTATTATATGCGAAAAGAGTTGCAAGAAAAATTGTATCTTTGCCTTTGAAAGCTACAGACCTTCACGCTTATTTCTACTTTTGCAGGGTTAAATGCTACAACTAGTATCAATTAGCATTACAAAAAGCACAGCTGGAGGTGTTCTTGCATCCAGACAACTTAAAAATTCTAAATCCGTCTCAGGAAGTGTAAATTTGTCCCGCTTATTCGTTCTCAAGATTTCATTGAAGCAGCCTGCATTCAACCCCTGGGAAGCATAAGTGGCACCATAACTCTCAACTACTGAGAAAAATTAGAAGTAACAGATGAGCTGGACTGCCACCAAACAAGTCTGGACAACATAATGGTTGTGAAGTAATGGATTTACTATTTTTTTTTAAGCTGAAATTGCCGATGGCCTAAGAGTAGTAACTCGAGATTAGACACAATATTGATCCCTAGAAAAAGCACGGGACAGAATGAGGGAGCTCTTTCCACTGTCACAAAAGGCTTACTTCTTTTCAGTCACAACCACATTACCCAAGTTTTGCTTTTTATGAAGTGAAAGGAAACACTCTAGCTTCCTAACTTACTGTCATACTGACAGTATTCCTTGAAATACTACACAATGGTTCAACAGAGTTACTGTAAGACTGTAGCAAGAAGCCAGGGTTAGTATGACTACAGATTTCAGTTTAATCTCCTTCAGGAAAAACCTTTTAAATAAAGCAGTGGTGTCTGCACTAAGTTCCAGTGTCCCTTGCATAGAGGATCAACGCTGCTATACAGCTACCTTTACCCTGGAGGCCAGGATGTGGAGATGCTTTCAAGCCAATTCAATTATCCATCTGCCCTGGTCACAATATGGATGGCTACAATGGTAATTATGAAATATTTGACATTTGCAAAGTTAGGAGTATGCTGAAGAAAAGTTAGAGCAAATAAAGAGCAATTTCATGGGTTTTGTGTCAAATAGTTTCAGTGGAGTAATTTCTCATTAACTATGAAAACACAGTTACCATGCAAGATAAATGCAATGGCATTTCCACTGAAAGCAAGTAAGACATGCTCAATTTTCAATGTTTTTCTTTCACAAGTAAAGACAGGCCTAGTGACTAAATCATGTCCTCTATTTTACCGTCTCCCTCTGCTTCTATTCAGCCTCTCTTCTTTAACAGCAACTGGATGTTACAAGAGGTAAGAAATACTTATCTGCCTGAACGCCCAAAAGTTCTGATACAGGGGGAAAAAAACCCACAGTCACGTTAGTAAGAATACGTGGGCAAAAAGCTCTCAGAGCAGCAAACAAGAGACACGGGCACAGGGTGGGGAATAAATAAAATTAAAAACAAAAATCAGCAGCACAGACTGCTGACAAGCTAAAGCTTTTTTCCTGAAAGGACACCAGAAGGAAAAGTAATTGGATGCCCCTGGTTTTGTAAACTCTGTAAGACAAGACTTTGTGAACAGATTAGTCAGCAGTGGAGTGTCCAGCAGCCAGACATTTCAGAGAGGCAAGGCCACTTGAGCAGCGCACTCTGAGGCATCAGCCACAAACTGGTGAAGCAAGGCAGTGCTGAATAGAGACTAATCTAAACCTAGTTGTGCTACTGACACTTTTACCGTCTCAAGATATGAAAAAAACAAAAAACCAAACAAAACAACAAAAACCCAAACAACTACACAAAACCTAACAAAGCAACAACTTCAAATACTCTTACCTGCCCTTTTGCATCCTCTGGCATAGATTTGATATGCATCCTTTTAAGACATCGAATGACACCATCATAGAATTGCACTGTGAATGTTCCTAGAAATGAGTAGTTAAGAAACAAACACACCTTGTTACTATGAAGGCTTTATGTTTTGCATGTTACTCTGTATGACAAGAGTAACCAGGTGTTACCAATAGTCAGGATCAAGAAAGGAACAAAAACCATAAATGATAGCCTCAATGAAACCCTGCTTTAATACTGTTACTCTTTGTCCAGCTGGACAATTTCAAGCATGTTTAAGCTATTGAGGCCCTTTTGCTCATAATTTATTGAAACAATTATGTAACATTTAAGGTACCACACTAGGGAAACAGTTCCATTTACATCCAAATCCTCATTTGCTCTCACAAATTTCAACTTTTTATATTCATCAGAAATATCACCATTGTGAAGTATTTAATCTGTGTTCCTTTATTTTCTTATTGTTTTACTTCAACAAAGAGAACTAAAACAATTCCGAAAATTTAAATATAACAGTAATTCAAATCAACAATAGTACAAAATTGTCCTAAGACTGTGCACAGGAGATTCTGATCAATGAAACAAAGAGACAAAAAAAGCATTTTGTCTTCTAGGAGAAATTCCAGTTTTCAAATTTCATATAGATAAAAGATAAACATTTTACTAAATTTGATAAACAGAAACATTTTCACTTAATATTGAGGGAGTGAGGAAAACCTTATAGACATACCACTTTTTAAAGCAGATTAAATCTACAGCACAGCATTTGCAAGCAGACCTTACCAACGGACCACACACACATACATACCCTCTTTATTAATTGCTTCAATCTTTGCAGGGTAATATCGACAGTCTGTCCAACGAGCTAGAACTTCTTCTCCAGGTTTAAAATCCTATTTTAAAGAAATTTAGTCATTAATATTTAAATAATTTAATTTTTTTCCTAAAAAGAATTAAACATTATGTGCTAGAGATTTAATGTAGTAAACAGTTTACAAAAGCCTAAGACAAAATAGATGTACCACTTACAATAAATTCTTCATCATCCTTCAGCCCCTCTTTCCTTAATGCTGGTCGTTCCAAAGGTCGCAACCTATTGCTGTCCCAGTAAATCCACTCATCGTAGCGATGGCTCCAGCGTTCAAAATGCACCAACATCTTTCCCTCTTCATAATCTATCTTCTCAATTCGAGATGGATACCTGGAGTGGCAAACACAAACCAGTAAGTCTCAAGGGTGTGTTTCTTGGTTTAGATACAACAGTGTCTACAGGACCACTCAGAAAGTTTTATTAACACTTTGTACTGAAAACCCTCCAGGTCTGAAAAAGGCCAAGTAACTGAAGTGATAGGATAATACTTAGTTCAAGAATCTATGCACAATAGTGAAAACTGGAATCGGGCAGAATTCAGCTCCTTCTGCTCTTCACAGAAGTACTGAAACAGATTCAAAAGTGCAAAGAATCTCCTAAAAAAAAGGAAAGTTAATTAAATCATTAATTTTTTTACCAGCATATACTAGGGCTCCTCTAAAGTTACCAACACGGCTATGGAAAAGAAAGACCACAGGAAAATGACAGCTACTTTTAACTTTCACGACCTCTTTTTCTAACCAAGTGCTACTGTGGAGCAATAGTAAAAGAGCAGACCTTGAGCGACCAATTTCCAGTCCTACTGCAAATTCTTTAGCTAGAAAGGCAATTGACGTAGACAGCAAAACTTGTCAACATAATCAATTTTGAATACCATCTCTCCAAAATACTGATTGTGCTGTTAAAGGAGTCTCTAACACTATATTCTGATTAAAATGTAAGTTTCCAGGAAGTTCAGGCTTTCCTTATTTCCTAGTGACTCGACCTGCACGTTAAAACAAAAGGTGTCAATCACAATTTGCTCCTTCTTTTCTCCTGTCCTACTTCTTCAACTGCAGTGATGTATACAGCTTCCTAACATTTAAATATCTCAGGAGCTGCTGATTAAGAAAATCTCTCTGATTTTCTAGGTTACTACTGCAGCCACATTTCACCGTCACATCAGAATTCAGAGACAGTGCAAGCTCTTGTTGCATTTCTGTCATCCATATACTTCAGAAATGGTAAATATTTTTATACCCATTCTTTAACATCCCAGCTTTTTCTCAGTGAACTTCAAAAAAACCCCACGAAGTCTTAGTCTAAAACTGCAGACTCATTTTCCACTCTACTAACAAAATCTTTTTCAAGACACTTTCCCAAGACTTCTTTCAAAGAAACAAGATCAACCTCTCTTCCCCCTCTGAAGCAGACTGACAACAACAATCTAACAAGAATGGTGAAGCTGATGATCTACTGCATTAAAATAGAATGTAAAACTCATGGGTCAAACCTGTATCCCAGCAGCAGCTGGTTTAACTCTGAACAAGGCTTCAAGAAAATAAGTCAGCCATGAGATGGTTTTCCTAAGCCCTGCCTCTGATTATACCTTCTTTTTAAGTCTACATGCTGCTAGACTTAGAAGTTGTATTATAAAGTTTCTAATTTTTTTCATTTTCCAGAGTGTTCCAGTTTCAGACTTCTTATAACTTGACACTAAGCCTCAACACAAGCAGGAAGAGAAGCAAAGCAGAGGAAAAAGTAAAGCTACTGTTACTACAGCAAGTGTTACCTAAAGTAGGTCCAAGTAAAAGGATGAGACAGAATGTATTTAACAGAGGGAAGGAAGGAAAAACACCAGAAAAGCAACAAGAGAGAAAGTTCATTTTGCAGCAATAAGAAATGAGAGCTTGTGCTGCAGTCGTGAAATGGAAGCCAAGAACGGTGGTGCCCTTTCCCAGTACAGTTTGAAATTTTAGGTTTATCACATGCCAGCCAGCCAGCAATGCAAAATTATGGTTGTTTTACAAAATTCAGGGTCAACCAGCTAAAAGAGAATTCTCCTTTTCCTACACATCTCCAGTGCAAACACTCTGTTCCCATTATGGCATGTCCCTACAGCAGTTCCCCTGTTATGGCCGGGAGCTTTCTCTGGTCAGCAGCAGCCAAGTCACCATTCCAAGCACTGTGTGAGAAGACAACAGAAGGGATAAACTGGGAAAATACAGCACTGTCCTGAAAAGAGAAGACCACGTAAGAGGGGAAAGTAAACTACAGAACACAGTTTAGAGGCAAATATTTTAAAATGAAGATAATTATAAAGATGATTCAGCAAGCCAAGAATCAAGACATTAATACAGATACAAAACCAAAAGAGAAAAAGTTAGCATCAGTTAATAAAAGAATATATGCAAAATATGAATTATTAGAGATCACTTTTGATAAGAAATGAAGCTCAAGGTATTTATAGGTTAATTTCTCTTTGCTAAATACAATTTCTGCTGTCAAAGTCTTTCTAAAAGTCCATGATATGTCCTTAGAGATGGAACCGCCCCAGCCATATGCAATTGGTTATCAGGCAACCCAAACACAACTTTGCATTTAGCAACAAGCTATTACCCTCAATACCCACTAAATTTAGCCACACAATGTGCCACAAATATGTACAAACAGTAATATTTCACAATACTGAGCCCCTGTGGAAAAGAGCAGAACATAGGTATTGCAGAATTTACTCTTGCAAATTATCCCCTGTACAGAAAGATCTTTCTGGTGTTTTTGTACTTTTACTGAAAAGAATCAATTTCATAAATTAAGAAGCTTAATATGAAGACAATTGCATCTCATACACATCAGAAATTTTACGTAGAAGTTCCTTCCATCGCAAAGTTACAAGCAGGTATTTGAAGAAATACCACAAAGGGGATACAAACATCATTCTTTACAGTACCAAAGCATAATAATATCTAAGGCCAAACCATCTTTCCAGTCAGGTTAATTCCCCCAGCAAGTACGCCACACTCAGTCATCACAATGAAACTGATATACAAACAGATTTGCCAACATTTCATCAGCGCAAACCAGAAAAACACTAAAAATTTGAGGGAAAAGTCTTCACTTTTTACAAAAAAAAAAAAAATTGAAATTCAATAATCAAGGTTCCTTTTATGGGAAGAAACAATATCCTGCAAATTTTGGGTGCGCTTTTTCAATAGGGTGCTGAAAAGAGTATCTAATAATCACAAATGAAGTTACATCCAAATTTCAGGGGTTTTTTTTCTTTTTTTTTAAAGAGAGAACAAGAGAACTGTTGTTAGCTAATGTTATCTGCCCAGTTTACATATTGCATTCTCAGGTTCCAATCTTAGTGATTCCAACCCATTAGAATTATGCAGCATTTTTGGGAAGTCTCAGAATTTGATATGGCTTAAAAAACTTACACTATTCAGCCCTGGTCAGGCAACAATAGTGTTCTAACATTTATACAATAAAAAATAATTGAAAACTTCCCACTTCACTTCTTGACTGCAAAAAACAAAAAAACAAACCCAAGTTATTTTTTCCAAACCACTCAACACACATTAATAGCAACACAGACAGCACTTTTCATTTGGACATCATCCTTTTAACCCTTCAAAAGTGACAAAAAGTCGTGAATTGCCCTGTGAAATGGGACAACAGGCATTTCAAACTGTAAAAAAGAATGCAAAAACATTAGTAAATTTGCCCTAGTTTGCACCTACGAAGTCTACAAATACACATATTTCTTGTCTTTGCAATGCTGGTATAAAAAGTGTTTCCTTCTACCTCACAGAGGAAATAAAACCTCTATATACATAAAACCTCAAATACCCTCTGTTCTGACATCTCACAAGTAGTGTTCTGGTGTCTGCAAAATCCGCAAACACTTACTTCTAGGTCCCCACATTTATTATACATATATTGTATTAAATATAAAGCAGAGTCTTCACCTCCCTTTCAAACACCTGTCAAGTAACCCAGTCAACTGAAATCCAAAGTAAGGACTGTACCAAGTAAGATTTCTCAAAGTCTAACAGGGAAAAGGCTTTCTCCATACTGGGGGGCAAAAAAAATCCATCCAGATAATCAAACATACCAAGAGCAAGTACTGTTGTTCTGACAACTAACCTGTTTTACAGAGCTGTTTCCATTCCAGAAATAAGAGCCATGTATCTGTACTTCATTACCTAACCTAAGAGTTTAGATTAAGCAAATTAATAAAGACTGTGGTCTCAAAAAAACAACAGGGTTTTTTTCAAATCAGTATCTGCTGCTTACAGGACAACCAGTAGAGAGCTAGAGCCAAAAAAACCACACGAAAGCATTAAAAAGGAAGAGATGCATCTTTAAATACATCAGCTTTGCAAGGACAGTAGCCTACTTGTGGGAGCTGACAGCTTAAGAAATGTCTTACACCCAGACATGCACTTGCAGGTATGTGCAGCTTTACTGCTTTTTCATTTGCTGTGTCAGTGAGAGGCAGAAGGGGGTGCATGCACATGTATCAGTTTTTGTATGAGATCACAGGGGAACTCAAACTGAAAGCAACCTCAGAAAGCCTCTAGTCCAACCTCCCACTCAAAGCAGGGTCAGCCATGGCAACAGGCCAGTTTTCCAGTGTTTTATCCATCCCAGTCTTGAAAACCTCCCTTGCTGGAGACTCCACAAACTCTTCAGCCAATCTGATCCACTGCTTGACTGTCCCATGGGGAAAAATACTCTCCTTGAACCCAGTCTGAATCCCTCATCTCAGTTTTTTGCCTGTTGTCTTGTCCTCTAACTACTTGTAGGGTTTGGCTAAGTCTTGCTGATGACAGCCCTGTAGGTATTGGAAGGCTGATACTGGGATGTCTGAAGCCTTCTCCAAGCGAAACAAGTCATTTCCTCACTCTCTCTTCATAGGTCATACACTCCAGCCCTGATCATCTCGTATATTTAATAACTTTCTATTTTATATTTTTCAATCCCATCTCATTTATTATCTGCTGACAGATGATCATATCAGTTTTGATTAGAGCTGCAGTTCACAGTTTGCTTTAGTGAATTTAAATGGAACAAGTGGTACAAATTCTTTATGCAAGATGATCCCCTGCAACAGTGTAACTGCAGTACTTGATAAAGCAGCAATTGCAGTTACCCCCACAATAGAGCAAAAATAAACACACTCACTGACAGCCAGTCCTTGCTGACCAGTTTGACCAGGCTTTCTGCTACTCTGTCATGGTACATGACAAATGATACCAGTGATCCAAACACTGTCTGCAAAAACTTCATTTAAAACTACAGGGCTTTTAAGCAATAAATAGTCAAGGTACACCGATGACATCTCAAAAGTTTACAGAACATAAATGAAACACCAGATGCCATGAGCTGAATTTCAGCAGCTAATACACAGTTGAAAACTTAAGACCTGCAGAAGTACCTCAGAAAACAAAAACATACTTTACTGTATTTTTTCCTACATCCTCTAGAAGCCTTTCTTGATTAACATTTTAACTACTCATGATCATTAGATGACAGCAAGCTTTCAGAAAAATGAAGAAAAAAAATTAAAACCCTTTCAAAGGCTATTTGTCAGCAAGTGTTCTCAATTTGTCACTTGTAGAACGACTGAGCTAAGCAATACCAATGCTCTTCAATTTGGCTTTTGTTAAAAAATAATACAGAGATTTCATGTAAGTTCAGCAAGTTTATTTTCTTTGAAGTATGTATTTCTGCATGCAAATGAGAGGAATGCATACAGATTATATATAGAAAGAATTTAAAAAACATCCACCACCCCCTTATGCAACAGAAAGCCAACTAAAAAAAATCCCATAGACTATCATTGCAACCCCTGACACCCTAATAATAGCACAACACTAGAATTTCTGTCACAAGCTATTTGGTTTAGCATTATTAGATCATTTTGTATTACTAGTTCATTTGAAATAGAGTCCTGTTTTCATTGTTGCTGCAACTGCTAAATTTTCATATTAACTTTCTTCTCTATATGGCACCACAAAAGTTTACATACATTTAAACTTGACCCGCGTCTACCTGGTGGTACAGATGATGAATCAAATCCTGGAAAGTTCAGGATAAATTCTATTCTTCCTGAAAACACCCAGCAACTCAGCTGCAGAGCTTGTGACATGGCTCATGCCTGACAAGCCAAACCTAGACAAGAACTCCACCACTGACATACAACACTTCCCTGTGAAAAGGCTGGGCAGGTCTGACACAAACTATACACTGGATATTCAGTGACATTTTTTGATACAATTCAGCTGAAGCTATTTTTACATATTAATTTTTGTTACCCGATTACTTTAACCAACTATCTCTAGTCACAGAAGATGTTACAAAAAGTCTTATTGCACTATTTGGATGTTTTCCTTATCCTGCCATTCAGTGACAGAATCAGTATGCTGAAAACCCACTCTACAGCAACAGGTAAGAACAAGAATGGTTCTGTAAACCAAGTCCTTTAGGGTACATTTATTAAAACAAACACTTCTCCTATAATTAAAATCAAAGCTCTACAAATAAAAAGTTTGACCCAACTTTTTATACAGAGCATATAACTACTGCAGCAGACATATCAATATGTCAATAATACAAAGACTTCTCTTTCACATCACTTGGAGTTAACAGGATCAGACATTTACAGGAACATGCTGAGCTCTCCAGGAATGCAACAGAAAAGCAGGTACACACCCCTAAATTTCCCAGCCCTTATAAATCAGAGACCAGCTAAGAAAAAACTTAGTAGAAGCATCAACTACTTCTGTCACCTACTTTAACAAAACCAGGGATTTTTCAAACAAACTAGCATGGCCAGCACACACAATGAAATTAGCCTACTTGCTTTAATAAAATTTTTACTAACAATTTATTTCATCAGAACAGCTCCTATCACAATACACAGGCTAGGCAGCATGGTCCTTGTGCTCACAATTTCCATTTTATAGTCTTTGAACTCACAATATGCCTGGGTGGTTGCAGAGTCACAGTTTTAAGCACTTCACTCCTCCAGCTGTTTGATACAAACATGACTGTACCTGCCTATCCCATGAACTCCAATTCAGGATGTGGGGGGTTTTTTAGAATCAGTTTTGTGAACCTGTCAAGTGTGACAACTGAATACAAAACAACTCCCCTTGCATGCCTTCAAATGAAAACAAAAGAAGTCTTTGATCATGAAGTTCGCACATTGACACACCACCTCGGCCATGACACTGAATTCCACACTACTCCAGAAGGGCTCTTCGCTTATTACAGCTGCACAAGCCACTAAGAGCAAATAAACAAAAACCATAGGAAAGTTTAGCTCGATTTCTGAAGAGATAATATTTTCCTAAACGCTAACAGTTTTATCAGACTTAGCTGGAAATTCATGAAGTTCACACGTGGAAATTGTCAATTAATAGGTGCACCGATTCTTATAGTAAGTTATCAAAGCACACAAACAACACAAAATAATTATGCTCTCAGCAAATACTACACAATGTCTTCCATACCATTTTTGTAAATAGTCCAGTGCCTCCAAACGAGCACCAATCTCAAATGTGATTCCAGGACGATTTGGAGGCTTTTTACTCATCTTGATATTGTCTTTTTCACCACCTTTAAAGGAAAGAAAAAAGTTGCATTAAAACACATTATGTTGTTTAAAATGTGTCATTGACAGCAAATATATTCCAGAGGGTGAAAAGATGCAAAATTTTGATCCTGACTTTGTGTTAACTGCTTAGTTTACAGAAATACAGTCAAGGCCCAAAAAAGGCATCAAAAAACATTCATACGTACTTTTATTCAGATTTCTTTCCCTTAAAAAAAGTCTGTTATCAACCTTAAGTCAAAAAATAAGAAGAAAAACCCCATAGTGCTCAGCTCTGGAACTGTACTAAACTGTAATTCCTTGGCATCCTTTTAGAGCAAAGTTTTAATTTACCTTTAGTCAACATGTGTGCTCTGTTCAGGTGTGGAAAAGGCAAACCAAGAAAAACTTACCTTACCAAGAACAGATAAACATGGCCTAAAGGACAAGTAAGATTAAATTAGCACAAACAAAAATAAACAAAAACCCATCTTGAGTCTTTCTATGCACTCTGGAGTCGCAGTCATAGCACTAAGTTTCAGTCACAACTGGCTTCTAATTTTATTTTGTAGCTCAGTCGCTACCAAAAAAATCACTTCTCTGTGCAACTACGGTCGCTATCACCGTGACTTTCTGCTGTGCTCCCTGTACCCCACTTGCCGAGCAGGAGTGCCAGGATGCGGGGTCGGAGCCTCCCTGCTCCGCAACGCGGGGGAGCGACACCCGGCCCCCCGTTCTCCAGCGGGGCCCCCCCGGAAGCGCCGGGAGCGCGGAGACACAAAGGGTCCAGCCCAGCCGGGCTGGGAGCGGGAGGGCCGCGGCCCGGCGGGGGCTCAGCGCTCGGCACAGCC
>VWZT01013823.1:324642-431263 GCA_013397055.1 Pachycephala philippinensis | reverse complement strand
GAGCGAGACAAAGAGCGGCGGCCGCAGCGCCGGGACAGCGACAGGGGGACAGCGGTGTGGGGACACCGACACAGCGTCACCGCCTTCCCTGCCGCCGGCATACACTGCCGGCCGCCGCCACGGAAATAGGGGAGAGCGGAGGGACTTGTCCTGCAGAGGGCAGAAAAGGTGGTTAATTAAGGGACTGGAGCGTTTCTCTTACTAGGAAAGGCTGAAGGAGCTGGGGCTGCTCAGCCCCAGGAGAGGCGGCAGAGAGGGAACCTCGTCCAGGAGCATCTGAAGGGTGTCAGGAGGATGGATCAGGCTCTGTTCGGTGGTACCAAGTAATAGGACAAGAGGCAATGGGCAGAAACTGATGCGCAGGAAGTTTCACCTGAATGCAAGAACTTTAGTGTGCAGTGACTGTGCACTGAAACAGCTTGCTTAAAGAGGGTGTGGAGTCTCTCCACTAATTCCAGTGGACACAATCCTGTGCAATGTGCTCTAGAATGACTCTGCTTAAGCAGGGAGGTTGGACCAGATGACCCCCTGCTGTCCCTTCCAACCTGACCAATTCTGTGACTTTGTGATCTGTGAGTCTGTGAGAGGGAGAAAAAGATTCAGGGCAGTCACTGAGATGGTCATGGAGGCACCACAGCCTGTGGTAGGGGGCCGCAGGACAGCCCAGGCCAGGCAGCAGCCTCACAGTGGCCCATCTTTGCCTCTGTTTTTTCCTTATGAAACCAGCTTCATCTGACCCACAGATTTTCTCACTTTTATTCATCCCAGCCTCACCCCATGCTGCTGAAAGCAGGGTGAGTGAGCAACTGGGTGGGTGCTTGGCAGCTGGTGCGACCAGCCCACTGCTGTCCCTGTGACACCCAGTGTTGTGGTGACTGCTCTGTCGCTGTTTGCTGTGCTGCTTATCACTGTGTTCTGCTCTGCCTGAGAGACCCATGATAAAGGCAACAACCATGAGCCAAGTCTGGTGTTTGGCCCCTGCATTGCCACCATCACAGTGCTCGGGGAACCATCTCATGGGAGACTTTCCTTCTCCTCCAGGACAGATGTTCCCAAGCTTGTAATGGCAAGATCAGCATCATCACATCCCCATGGATGTGATCAGTAAAATAAATGTCAAGTTTCCACCAACTAATAAAAAGGCTTTCCTAGGCATAGTGTATTTCTGGAAAGTGCATATTCTGTGTAACAGTCAGCTTGTGAGTCCTTTCCATTAAGTGACCTTTAAGAACTTTTTAAAGTGTTTTGAGTTTGTGTGGCAAGATTTTGGTAGTGGGGGGCTTCTGTGAGAAGCTGCCAGAAGTTTCCCCCATGTCTGACAGAAGCAATGCCAACTGGGTCTAAGATGGATCCACCACTGGCCAAGCCTGAGCACATCAGTGTTTTGCCTCTGATGGTAATTGATCAGGGGAGTGATCTTGGAAGTGGCCCCTCCTTTTGCCCTAGGAGCCTTTTGTTATATTTTCTCTCCCCTGTCCAGTTGAGAAGGGCAGTGACAGACTGGCTTTGGTGTGCAGCTGGTGTCCAGACAAGCTCACTAAACAGCAGCAGGACAGACAGGTCAGTTTGTTTGGTAGCCTTTGGGCCTGTCTGGAGAGTACCAGCTGTGAGAAACTCTGTGTTCACCTGAAGCCCCTAACAGAAAACACCTGGAAAGACCCAAGGTTGACCTCTGGGGTTCTGGAGCTGAGGGTATCAAGGGTCTGAGATGTACTAGATGTTCGTAGGAAGGGGCACCTCTACACATAATGCAACTGAAGCTACATGGAGTAAGCGGGTAGGATTGATTACACAGTGGGCTCAGATGAGGAAATCCTGTGCCCTTGAATGCTGAAACAGGTCACCATTGAACCAGGAGGCAGAGATTTCAGAGCATCATCTGAGGGGTGGCTCAAGCCCAAAAGTATAATAAATAGCAGAAAGTGAAAGGCAATATGCTCTGTTTATCAATGCATCCTGTTGTGTTGTGTAAAACCATCTGATGTGGAAAGCTACTGAGTGGAGAGCAAGTCATGGACCAAATTAATTGATTGGACTTGTATGGACATTTGGGGTATGTCCCACAGACTAAGGGAATGACATCCATGCATATGTCACAGGACAAGGAGCAGGATCATGATTGATGGTGGTGTTGATAACACACCAGTGTGGTGGCTGTTGCTGCATGACGCTTGCACAGCATCAGGGCTNGTTGTTTGGTTTAGGATTATTTTCTTTCCTTCATTTATTAAACTGTTCTCATCCAGATCTGCAAACATTTCTGGGGGTGCTGGTTGACAGTGGCTGAACATGAGCCAGCAGCGTGCCAAGAAGAACAATCAAGGCATTCTGGCTTGTATCAGAANTGGACATTTGGGGTATGTCCCACAGACTAAGGGAATGACATCCATGCATATGTCACAGGACAAGGAGCAGGATCATGATTGATGGTGGTGTTGATAACACACCAGTGTGGTGGCTGTTGCTGAATGACGCTTGCACAGCATCAGGGCTTTTTTTTTTTTCACTCATCTTCCTCAGCAAGTAGGCAAAGGATGGGCAAGAGACTGAGAGGGGACAGAACTAGGACAGTTGACCTAAATTGGCCAAAGGGATATTCCATGCCATAAAACATTGACCTCAGCAAGAAAACGTGAGGCAGAAGAAGAAGAATGGTGGGACATTTTTCTTCCAAGGTGACCATTGCTGGGAGATGGAGGGTATAGGTCTGCTGTTGAGAAATGCTGAATGCTTGCCTTTGAATTGCTTGGGGTTTTTTTGGGTTGGGTTGTTTGGTTTAGGATTATTTTCTTTCCTTCATTTATTAAACTGTTCTCATCCAGATCTGCAAACATTTCTGGGGGTGCTGGTTGACAGTGGCTGAACATGAGCCAGCAGCGTGCCAAGAAGAACAATCAAGGCATTCTGGCTTGTATCAGAACTAGTGGGGCCAGCAGGACTAGGGAATGAAACTGTCCTTCTATACTCGGCACTGGTGAGGCCACATCTTGAATCCTCGGCTTAGCTTTGGGCCCCTCACTGCAAGAAAGACATAGAGCTGCTGGAATGTGTCCAGAGAAGGGCAGCGGAGCTGGGGAAGGGTCTGGAGCACAAGTTTGATGAGGAGCAGCTGAGGGAGCTGGGGGTGTTTAGCCTGGAGAAAAGGAGGTTCAGGGAGGACCTTATTACTCTCTACAACTCCCTTAAGGGGGCTGTAACCAGGTTGGGTCGGCCTCTTCTCCCAGGCAACAAGTGATAGGACTTGGAAAAGGCCTCAAGGTGTGCCAGGGGAGGTTTAGATTGGATATAAGGAAAAAATTCTTCACAGAAAGAGTGGCCAGACATTGGAACAGACTGCACAGGGGAGTGGTGGAATCACCATTCCTCAGAGCATTCAAAAGCACATGTGGATGTGGCAGTGGGGGGCACGGGTTAGTGGTGAACAGAGTGGTGCTGGGTTAATGGTTGAACTCAATTATCCCAGAGTTCTTTTCCAACCTTAGCGATTCTATGATTCTCACTTTTGTTCTCCCCATTCTCTTCCCTATGCCACTGCTGGGGGAGTGAGCAAGTGGCTGTGTGGGCGTTTGGCTGCTGTTCAAGGTCAACCCATCTGCTTCATTTAGTCCCCAGGAGGCTGCCTCCCACTTAAGGAGTCTTTATAGACAGACTGTTCAGTAGGATATTTTAGAGTATTTGCTATGATATTTTTTTTCCTCCCTAGATTTTCTCTTGTTACCATTTTCTGGAAGGTGGTGGCAAACAGAAGAGACTGAAGGAAGAAGGAAGCTTGAAGAAAAACAAAGGAAACAAAATAAGAAAACAAAGAAAAAAGAAAAGGAAATGAGAAGTTTTTTTTTTCTTTTTTCCTGTAAAAAAGTTGCCATTGCATTCATTTGAATTCTCCAGCTCTTACTACCCTGAGTGTAGTTTTAATGCAAGCTTTGATTTAGAGGGTTTGTTACAGGATAGTGAAGGTTGTGTATGGAATGAGCTCTGTTTGAGTGGCGATGAATGTGCGGCATCAGGGTAGTTAGAAAAGTGGAGGTGCTTCTGTCCAAGGCCAGGGAATGGGGGAAGATAAAAGAGACAGTGAGGATGGGGCTGGTTACATGGGGGTCACTGAATCATGTTCATTACTGCTGGAGGCTGAGTTGTGCCATGGTGTGAGATGGGCTCAGAGCAGTGTGTGGCACCTTGGGCATCACCTCGCTGCTGAGGCTGTCGGGACAGGGAGGCAGAGCTGACAGGAGATGGCAGAGGCACAGCAAGCCCCAGGTATTGATTAATATGGACTAAAAGCACATCTGCACACACAAAAGAGCACAGGAGGACAAGCCCATGTAATCCCCTGCCCTGGCAGTTCCCAGGAGCAATCAGCCCATCAAAGGCCCATATGCACAAGCTCAGAGGAGCACAGGGACAAATGGCAGGTGAGAACCAAATTAAAGACTTCGAGGAAGGGACACCCGATGCAGGGTGCCATGTGTGACTCCTACCACACTGCCTTCAGAACTGCACAAGTCCACTTGACGACCAGCAGTACAGGGCAGCATTTCCTTGCAATATTATCAAAACACTTAGGAAAACAAGGAGCCCCAGCCAGCGTCCCTGTTTCTTTGCTGCCATTTCATGTACACCCATCCCTGCCCTGCTGTAGCCCACAGGCACCCACAGCCCCTCCGGGCCCTGGCTTGCCTATCCCAGTGCCTCCCCACCTCTGCCCATGGCCCAGGACCCTGTTTCAGCTACACTGTTCCACCATCAAGCCAGCAAGGAGCAATTTTGACCAAGACGGTTTTTTTAGTCTTTTAGCACAGGACCAAATCCGATATTTAGTCTTGTCTCCTAGGAAAACAGGGCCTACATTGCCTGTCTGCCTTCCATTTTCCCTTTCTTCACTTACTCCTAAAACTTCTATCTTACTTCAAACTTGACACACAGAGAGGGACATCTCATCACATTATCCCAGCTTTTCTGTTAAAATGCTCAGCTGGGAAGGGGAGGGTGACTGAGTTGACCTCTCCATGACAGAAAGACTCAGTGATTATTTTCCTTCAGACACCAGAGCATGACGAGACAGAGATGCTGGAAAAGATTTCACTATTTCTGTTCCTCACAAAATTTGATGTTCAATCTTGTCACGAAGCATGTCTTCAGCTTTGTCATGAATATACAGGCCATAAATTGGAAACCAAACTGGATAGGAGATTTTATATTGCCAGTCAGTGAGTCACTGAGACTTGGAGGGGGGGGAGAGAGGATTTCATAATCAGCTGAGCATGAGCTCATGATGTGCTGTTGATGCTGAAAAGACTAATGCAGTCTTTGCAAAGCACATGCACATGGAAACAGAGAGTAGGAGTAGAGAGGTGACATTATTGCTGCACTTGGCACCAGTACGTTGTTATTAAAATAACTAACTGTTCAGAAAACCCGTCCAAAAACTGGAAGGGTTCAGGAAAGGCCTTAGAGAATGATCAAACACCTGGGAAAAGAAAGATATTATGGTGAGAAACCCAGACATCAGTTTGTTTATTTTGCCATTTGTTTTTTCTTGTGGGCGATTTGGTTAGTCTGTAAAAGAACTACTTTAAATGTCAGGTATTGCAATTGTGAGGTGACAGTCAACAGAATAAAACTTCATTGTTGTTTTCACCCTTATTATAGTAGAAAGGCATATTTAAAATTACTGCTTGTGCTTGTATTCAAACAGTGTCTGCACAGCCTCAGTCTAGCAAACGTGCAGCAGCACCTCTTCCCTGCTCTATCCATCTGCATAGGTTGTGGCCTGGCTCTGCTCTGTCGTTATCTGTCCTTTTCCTGCCACTTCCTTCGTCTATTTTGGCTCCATATCTGACATCAAGTTGCTATGGCCCCCTCCTCAGTCTCTCTGCCCTTCTTCGTCTTTCATCCCAGAAACTCCCTCCCCTCCAGAAATTCCTCCCTCCTCCTGTGAATATTTCCATTATCTCAGCAAACACTTCTCTTTCCCTTTGAAAGCCCTAAATTTTCCAGATGGTGGGAAATACCCTAAAGTGGATGAGTTTTGCAGCATCTGGCCTTGTATGAGAAAGGAAAGTCACTAACACCCATTGCCATGGACACCATGGCACACAGTAATCCTGTGGGTTTGGGACAGCAACCCCATCTTTTTCTAGTTTTGAAGGGTACTGAAGCTGGACTGAATTGCTCACTGGTTCTTTGCAGAGTGCCTTTAATTCTGTCAGTGGTTTCTCTCAGAGAACTGGCTCTTTGCTCACAGGTGCTATGTTTCACTGCATGCTGAAGAGGTGACATGAAGCTGTAAAGCAGAAGTAAGTTTCCCTACCAGCAGTATTTTAAGGATGAAGTACAGTAAGGTGAGAATGCTAAGGAGCGAGACCTGGTAAATCCAGGTGGGTAATGAAATTTGCATTTAGCAGGTGACATTAGTGAAAGGGTCCCAAATCCATGCAAAGAAAGAGAAGAAAGAGCAGACACTGACATTTGATGGGGTTAAAGGAAATCCTTGAAGCAGAAGTTGCTGCTCACCAGAGTGGTACCTCCTGATGCTCTGCATGGCTGGAAGGGAGCAGCTCCCTGCTTTGGATGCTGGCAGCTTTGCTGTGTCATGTTACAGCCTCACCAAACCACTTTCTGTGTATCATTTGATATTTCTTGGGGGCACACAAAACATTCACCATGCTATGAATATTGTTTTGCAATGAATGTTAGACCTCTTGAGATGTAATTGTGCTTTTGCCTCAGAAAGAGTGCTGTGCAATGTGTCACTTACTTCTGCCTTTCATATTGCAGCCATATGTCTTGGATTGTGTTTTGGTTTTAGAGGAGATTCTGTAGATTGGAACACATCAGTAAACATTTTACTGAATATTCATTTAAAGCCTTGATGAGAGCAGTGCTGAACAAAAGCTGTAGTAATAATACCTGCTCTTTGCACTGATTTGCTAGATTATTTCCATATGAGATTAAAATGCAGCATACACTTTATGGTGGATCAACAGAGTACTTGACTCACAAACGTATCCCAGTGGGAAGTTTTTCATTGTCTGCATTTCTGAGAGCTGACTTCTGGGTGGACAGAATTTGCAACTTCTGCCGAAGGAAAACAGAATTCCAAAACTCACGTGTCCAACCTGGTAGAGTCCAGGAGTGAGCACGAAACAGTACACATCACATCTGCCAGCAGGCAATACCAATCACTTTGTAAAGCTAGTGGGATATTTTCCTGTCTCCTTTGTTGTCCCGTGTAAACTGGGGTGTCCTCAGGGGCTGAAGGATGGTTGTTGATTGTGAGATTAGCCCTTTGTGCCCAACCCTGCCTGTAAATTGCCTGTAATGCATTTGTTCACGTGTTCATGGTAGGAATCATTTGTTTCTTGGTACTTGGCCATTGGGTCTGTGCTGGCATCACGTGGGCAGGTTCCTGGAAGGCTATCAGAGTTCTGCTCTCTGTCCTTAATTGCCTTGTAGGCCACATTCAAATCCTTGATCTTTATGCCATGCTGGATGGCATCCAGGCTGTAAAACCACTCTGCCTCTAGTGTGTCATGGTCTTCCACTGGATACTGAGGCCCTTGCCTGGGCCCTTGCCTCTCCCTAGCCATTGAATTAGTCCAGGACATCACTTTGAATCCAGCTGGAAATGCGAGTTGGGCATGGGCAAGGCTGGAAAAATTTCAGACAGTTCCAGAAAAGCCTGTCGACCCTCAGTAAAGGCCTCACAAATTTAGACTTTGCTTAAATACTGGTATACAGGCAGAAAGGGACTCGGTCAATGTCAGACTACAGTGGTTATTTACAAACAGAGAGACAACTGATAAGGGGGCGGTGTAAAGACAGGCATTTTAAACACAGAACATTATATTAGAGCATCACTTCAGTTGTTACTTGTCATCATTTATGTCTCACTCAGGAGGATTTATTATAGAAATGACCATGACATCAGTATGATCCATATTTTGACAGTACTGTTGTCTCAGGAACCAGTGGTACCAACACCTCTCAACTATAGATTTTCAGTATATATAAAGGATGCTATGATCCTTTACAATTATATGTTGGCCAAAAGCCTTCACTGTTCATCGGTACAAGACTCTCTGTTCCATGTCGATCACATCAGGGCTCTCATAGAAACCACACAGGTTCTCAGGTACAGTGGGCAGCAGTGCATGACCACCTCCAGAGGAACATTAATTTTCATTTTGGGACTCAAAATATCACAAGAAAACTCCCAACCAAAGATGAAATTTTATGTGTCTAGTTAGAGCACCATGAAGGTCCTTAAAGCCGTGTATATCTATGTGGCCTGTTCAGCTTTCAACCAGCAAGATGCTGCTATGCAGGTGCTCTGGCCAGCATTAGCTACAGTGACATGGGAGACAAGGAATATGGGCAATCGAGTCTTCTCCATGTCTTATGGGTTATTCCTGGGTTGGTCATGTAGTGATGGTTTTGGACATGTCTTTTTACACCCTTTAGAGCTGAGAGTCAGCAGTGTCCCCACACTGTCCTACCTGCTTTAGTCCCTGACCTTTCCCTCTCAGTCTCTGTGTCCTAAAATGTGTCATGTAGATTTGTGCTGGAAGTGTGATGACCTGTGAGCTTAGGAACCGTGGGTGTACACCATTCACATGTCACCTCAAACCTGTTCCCGCTCATTCTCCACTCAGACCAGTGACCTGCATTAATATTTCTATTCTCTGCTGTCAGCATATGAATGCGAGACTCACAAGCTGAGAGCAAAATGAATGTTTATTGCAGAGTTAAGAGAGTACTTATACATTTAGTGTGAGAACTTCTGTTTAGTCTTTCACACGCAACCCGGTTGCAGGCCTGTAATAAATCTGTTGGCCTGACAGTTTGTTAGTTTTCTTCAAGGTTTGTAGGCTTCGAAGAAACAGGATGCCTTTCCTGTTCTCAGATAGTGTGTAATTTTACTTTCTTTCGTGCTTCTCAGGAATTTTCTGCAGCGTCAGGCTTGTTTCTTTCTTGCACTTTGCAAATAAGATGGTGCTGGAGCACAACTGGCCAACAGCTGACTCTGTCCTGGCTGCTTCTCATCACTGCAGACACTGCACTGTGCTGATTCATGAACTTTTGTCATCCTTTAAAAAATTGAGTCAGACAGCTTTTAGTATAGATTTGTGTGTCTGTTGCTTTTTTAGTTCCTACCTTCTATCTCAGTAACAGTCAGATCTTCTTGTAAGGAAATTTATGAAGAACTCCAGTGAGGACTCACCTAAGTTCTATTAGAAACCTTGACTAAATTCTGCTTTGGCTGATGGATTTGAACCTCTTCCTTTTGTTTTCTTTCTCTGATAAAAGAGTTTTTAAAGCAGTATTTTCAGAGGCAGGGTGGGAGACTTACAGACTCTAATGGGAGCACTTCTCATGTTTCTCCCATGTCTACTTTTACACTGCTCTTAGATCATGATTATATCATTTCCCTATGTCTACATCAGGTTTAGATACCAAAGAAATTTCTCTATGGTACCATATAATCAAGAAGGAAGGACACATAACACAGACTACTCATGGCTTTGTACAGAGAAATATCATTGTACATCACAGGCTTACTTGATTTAGAACCTTTTAAAACACTTTTTGTCTATCTGGACTGTGTCTGTAGTATAACACAGAAGTAGTTGATGGCATTGTTGCAGGTATGCTCTTGAGATAAAGCAGTATGGGTGTATCAGCAAGCTCACAGCTAATTCCAAATTTTACAGGTCTATTCATTGTACTTCACCATGCAAACAAGAAATGCCCTTTTTTTGCCTGTTTTGCAGGAACAATTAAGCTAAAATAATGAATTTGAGGGGGGAAAATCAATCCTGGAACTCAGAAAGTGTCTGATAGATTGTGATGGGATTTCCATCTGATAACATTAAAAATTGATTTGTTCCAATTTAAAGCAAATTAATCTTTGTTCAGGCTAATTAATCTTTGTTCATACAGCTGACCTGATAAGGTTATTAAAATCATATATGATGTGACAGTTCTGTAACCTGCACCGAAATGCTAACTTAATGCAGGATCAGCCTTTTCTTAAAATTGAAATAAAATGTATAGGTTTGTAAGAATTTTTTTTTTTTAATTACCAGGGTCCCTCAAATATTGCGAAGTGTTTCTGCTGCATAAAGGAATGCACTTAGCTTAAAATGTTATCATTCACAAAGGTGAATTAAAATGGGTTTAGTTTCCCCTGCAGCAAGACTGCAGGCAAGGAAAGTTTCATAGACCTTCACTTTGACCCAGTGGGGCAGCTCAGAGATTCTCATAACCACCCCTTCCCCTGCTGGATTTTCTTTTAATTTTTCAATTGATTTTCAGATCTCTCAGAATATTTTTTTTACTTTTGAGTACTGTATAAACAATATTGTCAGAGATCTGTGATACAGGAAAAACAGCCTGATTTGATGGTCACTGAAGCTGGTGGACAATTAAAGGCTGTCAGGTTTCCAGGAGGTTCAAAGAGAGTTACAGAAGCATCACATTACTCTCAATTACATTCAATCAATAAGCACTCTACTCCCTCCACCATGGCCACTCAATTCACTCTACCAGGAAAATACCCTTCCTGAAAATTGTGTATTTAGCCTAACAGTGCACTGCATTGAGTTGCAGTGGGCCGTTGAGACGGCTAAATTATGGTGTAATATGTGCTAAAAGCTCACCTGCACACTCACAGAGCAGCTCAGAGGGACAACTGTGTGAGGGGGAGCCCAAAGAATTCCTGCATCCATCTGTTCCCGTTCCAGGAGCCATCAGCCCATCAAAGACCTTTCTGATCAGCCAGAGGAGCCCAGGGGCACAAAGTCAAAAGGGAACCTGAATTAAGGATTGTTTTGACACTGGCCCAAGGCCAGGCACCCACGAGAGTTGCTCGCTCACCCTCCCCTACCACACTGGGCAGAGGAGGGAAAAGAGGAAAAAAGGGTTAACGGAGGCTTCATGAGTGAGATAAGGAGAGCAGGAGAAATATTTCAAGGGCAAAACAGGCTCAACCTTGTTTGCTAAGTGAAATTTATTACTAACAGAATCAGAGGAGGGTAATGAGAAGTAAAATAAGCCCTTAAAACACCTTTCCCCCCCGCCAGGCCCTCCCTCCTTCCCACCGACAACACCGGGAAGCAGGGCAGGGGGGTTTTGGTCAGTCCATCACCAATATTTTCTTCCACTGCTTCGGGAGAAGAGTCCATCCCCTGTGAGGCCGTGGGGTCCCTCCCATGGGAGACAGTTCTCTGCGAACTTCTCAGCGTGGGTCCACTCTCAGGAGCAGCAGCCAAACCTCACCTGCTGCAGCGTGAGTCCCTCCCACGGGCACACAGTCCTCCCAAAACTGCTGCGCCGTGGGTCTCTCCTTCCACGGGGTGCACTCCTCCAAGGACAGGCTGCTCCAGCCTGGAAGCAAGGGCCCTCTCTCTCCACCGGGTCTGCCACTGGATCACAGCCTCCTCCAGGCATCCACCCGCTCCGGCGTGAGCACCTCCCTCACGGGCTGTGGGTGGATCTTTGCATTCCCCGTGGATCCCCAGGGGCTGCGGGTGGATCTCTGCATCCCCTGTGGATCCCCATGGGCTGCGGGTGGATCTCTGCGTTCCCCAGGGATCCCCAGGGGCTGCGGGTGGATCTCTGCATTCCCCAGGGATCCCCATGGGCTGCGGGTGGATCTCTGCATTCCCCAGGGATTCCCATGGGCTGCAGGGGCACAGCTGCTCCACCATGGTCCTCACCACGGCCTGCAGGGGAATCTTGGCTCCGGCACCTGGAGCACCTCCTCCCGCTCCTTCTCCACTGACCTCGGTGTTTCCATGTTGTTCTCCCTCATGTATTCTCACCTCCTCCTCTTCTCTGACTAGGAGCAAAAAACCTGTGACTTTGTTTTGATTTCCTTCTTAAATATGTCATTACAGAGGTGTTTGTAACCTCTCTCATTGGCCCAGTTCTGGCCAGCAGCATGTCCATCTTCAGAGCCATGAGCCATTGGCTCTGCTGGACATGGTGGGAAGCTTCCAGCAGCTTCCTCACAGGAGCCACCTTTGTGGCTCCCCTGCTACCTAAAACCAGGCCGTGCCAAACCAATACAAGGATTTAAGAGGAAAGGACACTTTGTCTGCTGGGCCTTTCCCAGGGCTGTCCCAGAGGAGTCTCAGCCCTTGTGGCCAGGCACGAAACGCACCCAGATGAGTCAGCACCAGAGCACATTTGGGGCTGGGAGGAGCTGCTGCCTGGGGTGTGGGACATCGGTGTCCCTCAGTGGGCTGCTGAGGACCTGGGGAATCCCAAGCAGCTGTACCCGTGTGTCTGATGGTCTGCACCACCAACTGGGCTGTGAGGCTGTGGCCCTGAGGGCTCAAATGTCCAAGTGCATGCAACTGGTGAGACTGGGACCTAGGGGCAGCTGTTGGGCAGACGGAGAGCCTGAGCCCAGCTGCTGGAGGGATGTGTACAGATGTGTGTATCTGTGCATTCTCACTGGTGGGCCTCTGCACTGTTCAGCCAGAGAGGTGAGAAGGGTGAGGCCGTCGGTGCTGTGTGAGTGCCCTCTCTGTCTGTCCCTGTTGCCTGTGGTGCCAGCTGTGCGTGGCTGTATATAAATGGTTATAAATGCACTCTGCATGTCCCTCCTGCGTGTACCTGCTCAGGCCCAATGCTGGTAGGACCCCAGGCACGGACCTGCCCCAGCCCCACCTCTCTTGGACTGTCACACCCTGCACAATCTGTTGCATCAAAAGCAGAGTGAGCCTGGGAGAAGTGTAGAAAGATGGGTGGTATTTAGTATCGTAATTCTAATTTCCTTCCTTTTGTGGCTTGAATGGTAATGTGTGCCAGAGGCATAAAACTGCTTCAAGTAAGTTTGTTGGTGTACTCATTTTGTAAAATTTGAAACCTGGTTTGAGGTTTTTATTGTTGAGATGGGGCTTGTGGTGGAGTGGGAAATTTGAGGAGCAAGAGGGTGGAGAATAAAAAAAAGCTGTATATAAACCCTTGTGTATTAACTGTACTCTAGCCTATAAAATATTCACCAATGCACAAAGTTTATGCATCAAAAGCTTGTGAAACGGTGAGTTTTAGATACAAATAGCAGTGATAAAAAAAGAAAACACCTCCAAGCCTGAATATGATATAGACACAATATATTTTAACTATATAGACAAACATGAAATGCCAATGTCCTTCAAAAAAGCAGTTCAAACTTGGAATTAATGGCTTCCTGTTGAGAAGAATAAGAAAAAAAAACAAAAAAAACCCCAAAACTATGCCTAAGGAGTAAATTCGTGTGTGTACAGAAATTCTTCTGTAGGTGACCTAGTTTTAAAGATCATCGGGAATTTATATTCATTGCCTGTAGAGAGGCAGGGTGGCCAGGGAAATGCTGCTGTGATGAAGCCCATGCATCCATGGAAATAGTGTTGGACTAAATTTCCTCACTGACATAATTCCACTAAATTAAAAGAACTGATGTGAAGATGGACTGTGTCCCTGTTTTCATGTTTGAGCAAAAGGATCATAAAATGTTCATTTTACTTTAACTCAGAAACAGAAGGTCTTTTGCAACATCCTAATTACCTAATTCCTATTTTTGTTTCCTTTTCTGGGAGGTGAGGTTTTTGCATTCCCTGTATCAGTGGAAGTATTTTTCCTTCTCCAGGGGAAAAAAACCCACAAACTATCACAAAATCAAATCAATCATATTTTACTAGATTTATGCTTTCCTTTTTTGTTAATGATACATACAGACATCAGGAGAGAAAACTACTAGATCATTTTATCTATTTGGAGATGAAGTTTTACCCCCTAAGGCTGTACAATTCTTCAGTATCAAGCAGCTGATTTATATTACTTTTGTGTGTAATAGTTCTACAGCCAAATGCTTTTGATTGCCAGGACATCTTATTCAGTCTCAATATCTCTCATGTGGATTTGACTTTATTTTTTATACTTTAAGGTATGATGAATTGGTACCTTACACAGTATGAAACATATAGCGTGCAACAATGAATATGTTTACAAATGGCTTTATTCCTTTCTGCTTTCAATGGAATTTATATTAACATTGCATGGTGTATATATTTGCAATAATGTTTTCGGCTGTGAAACTTACCTCTGAAATCTCACCAAATGTATCTTCTGTACAATGGTGCTTTCGCAAAATGTATTGTTATTATTTTTTTGGTAACTGGATCGTTTTCTGACATCAAAGCCTGTCAGGCTCACAAGTATTTCAACAAATGGAATGATTTGTATACACAACTTGGAAGTTTCCTGGGTGTGGTAGAAGAGCAAATCTGAAACAAAAATCTGTGTCACTGATGAGAAAATGTTCTGTGTTTGTTCTCTGTATGATCATTGGAGCGAGACGTTATTTGTAGTGGTTCTTCTCTTTCTCAACAGCCGGCACTGGGCTAATCTCTATCTTCGGTTTGCTCTTCAGAACGAATGCTTCTGATGTGAGGCTACTCTGCAGGAAGCGTGACCTCATTCGGGCTCTGTGCCGCTGATTGCACGGGCTGTTTTCAAAAGGAAACAGGGACTTGCTCGACCTGCCTTTGCGAAGAGCCAGGGCTGAGCTCTCCCAGGAACTGCTCAAGGAACACCCTCCACCAGCCGTCCCACGGGCTCTCGGGCTGATGAGGAGAAACTTTTGTGCACGGATGTGTTAATTGTGAAATGGATTTTCCAGGTTTGAAGGATTTTAGACTTATTTATCTCTTAATATATTTGTCAGCTGAGGAATAGCTAAGCTTTGGATTAATTTCTGTGCTGTTCTTCAGGACGTTTTGAGTTTTTGTGAATGTTGCTACCGTTACCTGCAGGGAGAAAAGACTAAACTGCTCTTCAAAAAACGACTGATGTGTGTGAACAAATAAAACTCTTTGTAGACACTTGTGTTTGGTGGGTACAATAGAATAAAGCTGATTGCCTGGGTTTCAGCTATTTAAAAACTTAGCATTATATTTTGGTAGGTACTAGTGTAAATATTTGGATTGTACACTGAAGGCATCATTGGCTTAAAGACTAATTTGATTTTTGGAGGGAAAGGTAGTTAAAACTGACTGGTTTAGACAGTGACTTTTTTGTTTCTATTACAACACGAACTTTTGTGTGTTTTGAAATCCAAGGGAGGTTGTTGCCTTAAATTTTTATTTGGATTCTTGATATAAAATATTGCCACATTCACCTCAGCTTTGCTTTTAGTGAGATTCCATAGAGCTGTTGGCTTTTTCTCATGCCATAGTTTAGAGGTGCTGTTGATGGCTCATTTCATGGGTTACAGATACAATACCACTGCTCCATTGTACAGTGGTGGTTGAGATGCTTTGTTTTGTTATGTCATTACTATAGCTTCTCACGCTATTAATAGCCTAGAAATAGGACTGAATATTAAATGAAAGCAGAACACTGTGCAGCATTGTCTACAACATGATGTTTCCATGTTTTCTCCATCACTGGTTGAATTATGATTTTCAGGAACTCTCTTCATTATGCATGAGCCAAAAATTTTCCTGATCAAGGGCAGCAAAAAAATCTGTTGGACTGCCTGTTCTATGACTGTTCACAGAAGCTTGATATCGTTACTTAAAATAGTTTAAAAGCAAGTTAAAGCTGCTTATTAACTGTTCTTGAAAACAGGGAAATGCCTCACCTCCCCAGTAATATATCTGCATGTGTAAATTGCTCATTTTCTTTTATAAATAGATGTATATACTCTATTTTATCTTAAATTTTATTTCTCTGGAGGGTAGCAGATAAACAGGCATCCTGCAGAGACATACCTTGCAAAGTTATGAGACAATTCGAAAGAGGAACAGAAGGACTGTGGTTTGTTCTGCCACTGTGATCAGTATGTGTCAACACTTTCTAGTGAAAACACTACCCCATAGGAAAGCTGCCAATCTTAAAAGTTATTCTTTTTTAGACATTGCTACTTTTATGTTATCCTGACTGAAAGAATTGCGTGCAATACAGCTGTGCTGTGGGTTTCAGTTGCTGGAAAGTTTTGCTCTCAGGTTATTAAAGAGTTGTACTAGGTATAACTGATCCTGAGATTCTAGATATCCTTTTCAAACAAATTTGCCCTAGAATCAATTGTTTTTGCCTAAGTGAGAATACATTATAACTAATAATTTGATATATATTGCTGATACAATCTTACAAATCCTAATTTTTAAACAAGACGTAAAACATGCTTCTGTTTCTTTTTAAACTCTTTTACAGATAATCTATATTCCCTGTTACCCTAGGGTGTATGAAACAGTCCTTTTCAAAATGTACGGAATATCACATTTTATCAACTTCAGGAGCAAATAAATTTGGATACATTTGTCAGAGTTTTAATAAAAATAACTACCTTGTGGAGGGGATCTTTTTTGACTGATAAGATTTATGATTTTGCTGGTTTTAGTTTATATCCAGATCTAGAAACTGCCTGTTGAGGCCTTCCTGTATTGTCTTCTAGAGTTTGGATGGATTTCTTGGTTTTAAATGTAAGATTTATTGCACATTTAAGAATCATGATTTTTGCCTAAAATAAGAGAAATTATTTCAGGAGCTAGTTATATTTGAAGAAATAGCTCTAGGGCATGTCAAACTGAAATACACCACTGTTTGTACAACATGTTTTGTGGTGTTCTGACTGATGCTTCTTAATCTCTCTGTACCTTCCCCCAAATTCTTGCAGTTGTCTCCTTCTGAAGTTATTTTTGCGAGCATTAGAGAATAATCTGTTGGTAAAGTGATTTTTTTTTTTCAAAGTGTAGGAGAAACAGTATATATGGGAGCAGGGTAATAGGACTGATTTGTAAAAAATACCCGTAAGGTTTTACTTCTCTTCTTTCGTCACCTTGCCTGGTCCCAAGGCTGAGTCACCCTTCACACCCAGCCTGGGACTGACAACTGAGCTCCAAAGAACGATAAACAAGATAACCAAAGTGGAAGCCCTGACCTTCATGTCTTTTCTTTGCCTCAGCTCAAAACTGAACAAAAAAATAAAATTTTCTTAGCCCTATCTCATGTCAGAGGTGAAGGATGGGCATTTCCTAACAGTGTTGTAAGTCTGAAGCTCTAAAGATTCAGGAGAGGCAAGGTAATATAGGGAAAGATCGTATCTTTTATCTTTTCATGTAATAACAGAGATAAATTCTCCCTGTGGATAGCCCTTGGTCATATTTTGTAAGATTGATTCTGTCAGGTGCAGAGCATCTAGCAGCACTTCGCACACTTGAGCCATGGTAATCCAGACAAATCCTATTTCCTTAGTCTCCTGCCACAACATTAATGTCAAATATTTGTCATTGTAGCAATCCCTGTGCTTGTTGTACTATGTCTGCAACTTTCATCTGAAAAATGTAATGTAATGGTAATGGTGGCCTTTCCATTTCCATCTGTATCTAGTGCCAGTTCAGGTTCTGGCTTTGACATGAAGCAGATTTCTGGAAAAACACCTTAAAATGACTGCAGTTATTGTATTTGTGTCTATAATTATTTCTCTCAAGTCTGTTATCTGTGCAGAGTAGAAGTATCTGATTTCTGTTGGCTCTGATTCTGTGTTGTCCTGGTTCAGATCAGTCTCCTATAAACACTAAGTCCTTCCCCCATTCTTTCATATGTTTTATCTCCTTTAATTCTTCCCTTAATTTTCTTTTCATTTTTAGCTTTTTTATTATCTTTCTGGTATGCACAAAGCACCTGTCAGTGAACATGATAACAATTCCTTCTTATTTCACCTTTGCCTCTGCAGGTTCAACACCATTTAATGGAGAGCATAGACACAACCTCTCAAGACATATTTTCCCAAGGTATTAAGGAAAGTTACACTTGCTTAATTTTATTTTTGTTTTGGTGTAGATTTTGTAAAAATCCCTTTTGGGCCACTGAGAATTGTAGGGCTGATATTAATTTAATTACTGTCCTAAATGGAAGCTCAGAAGTACTGCTGTGGAGGTTGGAAACACTGGCTTTGCAATTACAAGGTTATCTCTCTTCCATCTGCTTTTCCCTACACTGAAATCATGGTATCTCTCTGTGACATATGGGGTAGTTAAACCTCCTACCGAAACACAGGTCAGCCACAAAATCAATCCAGTGTCTTCCTTTCTTTCCATGATGTCACTGCATGGCAATTTGGAACTCATAGGTGTCGAGGGGAAAGGTATAACTGTAAATTCAATTTTACTCGAACTAAGTAAATTGTCTACAACTTTTAGATCCTTTCACCTCTGTCACTACTCACTTCTATTTTAAATACCAGAGAGTAGATTTTTCTGTGCTGTATTTCATCCCAAAGGCAATTGTGTTTCAGTGCTGGATGGAGCTACCACGTGTGGGCTTTATCCTATGTTGTTCCAGCTGCATGGCATTCTAGGATTTGTGAGAGTTAAAAGTCATGTATCCTTAAATCTTCACTAAGTATGGCTTGGTTATAAAAAAGCAAGTAAATCCTGCCTGGCTCAGAAGCACCCAGCTTGTGCCATGTAGAGGAACTCAGAGAAGCAAAATACTGGAATGCCTCTGACGGCTCCAGGTCGGTGTAGGTCTGGCAGGACTCCTTGGCCAAGAGAACTGCCACGGAAACACACCGAGCACTTCTGAGCTCACGCTGGCTCCATGCTTCAGGAAATGCTCCCCTGGCATGTATCCCTCCTGGAATCTGAAGCTCTGGAAAGTGTGATGCACACGTCAGCTGGCTGAAACCCCCTAGTACAGCATAATATCATTACATCCACATATTTGAATTCTATGTCACCACCAGCCCCCATCAGCTGGGAATGTAAATTCGTTACTATTAAATCATGGGTTTGCTCTGTCCAACCTTCTCTAAATTAGAGGCTTTCATTTCTCCTTTTCAGTTGTGCTTGTGCCTTTTTGGATGACGATCCTGCCTATGAGTGCTCCACAAACCCTCTGACAGGCTCCCTTCCTACGTGTCGCCGCAGCCCTCGACTGCTTTCTAATGGTTATTATGTTTTGACAGAAGACAGTTTTCTGTCTGATGAAGAGGGCAACATAACACTGACACCATCCCACACAAGTGTTACATATAAAGAGAATTTAGTTCGGTAAGTGAACTGTGTGCACATTTTACTCCATGTTGGCGATTGCCTTATCATCTCTGGCCTTACCTAGAGGTGTATCTGGAGGTGTCTTTGTGTCTGTCTACATTTTGCTTGGCATAAGATCAGCGTTACTTCTGAATGGGAACATCTCAATTGCTTTAGAGAGTGCAGTGAATGAAATAACCTGATTTTCAGTCATGTCTTGCTATCCAAAACTCTTCAGTGCACAGTTGTTGCTATAATTGAATCTGTGTCCAATAAAGAAAAAGGAGAGCTACGGCTCATTTTGCCAATGGCGTGTTACTCTGACAGGGAGTAAGAAAAAAGTATATATAAATATCTTTGTCTAAAACACACACACACACACATATATATATAAATAAAAAGGTCTGGTCCTAGAATTCTTACTCAAGAAAAAGTATCACTTGATTTGAAAAAAACAACAGTTTAGGAAGGTATGTAAAATGTAGTTCAAAAAACTTGAAGTTTGATGGATTCAGACTACCCCAAATAGGATATAGCAGGGTGCAATTTACGGGTAGCATGAGATACTCACAGTAGTATCAGAGACCAGTAGCTGTGATGTCATTTGGGACCACAGTATCCAGTATCACAACAGCATGATTAACCCTGCTGTTAATACATTCCCTGACATACTGTGGTGTGCAGCAGCCATTCCTGGTGATGTGCCCAGGGTCAAGAACAGGGCTGGGAGCAGCACCCAGAACCTGGTTCTTTCATGTCATTCCTACAAGCTTTAGAGCTCTGTCCCTGCTCAGCAAGAATAATTAGCTCTATTCCTTGGCAACATATCTTTTCTTTCTAGGGTATTCAGGCGAAGGAAAAAAATCCGTCGCTCTCTTGACAGCTTGTTCAATCTCAGTGCCTCCAGCTCATGGCTCAGCTCCACCATTCCCAGCAAGATGGAATTCTCCCGCGTAGAGGATCCTTGGCCTGATGGATGCAGTAAACTAGAAGGCAGTCACAGTGACATTGGTAAGCCCTGATCAGGTACCAGGTAATCAAGACACAACACTGCAGTCTGTGTTTAGTGGGAATTGGGTATCTCTTTCTGGAAGTTTTGCAGGAGTTGTCTGCCAGGGTGTTCAGGTAAAGGACAGATAAACTACAGAATTCTAAGGGGTAAATAGAGCTCCTGGCATCAAACCAGGGTATGAGTCTGCAAAGACCTCTGTGCCAAAAAGACATTTTTTTGATTGAATTTGAATGCAAAGTCATCACCAGGAATGTTTATTCTGGTGTGATTAATACCTGGCACTGTCTGCTTTCACCTGGCTCTTTCAATAACTTCATCTGTTATGCTCTATGCAGTTTTGTCTTTACTCTGCATATTTTCTCCTGCATGCATTTGGACCTGCCAATTCCCTACCCGTAACAGTTTGGAACCTCTCCTGTGATTCAATAATTAATTCCTAAATTCATTAACACGAAGTCTCAGAGCCCTTCTTTTGTGCAATCTCAGTTATATGTGCACTTCTTGTAGGTGATTCAGACTTTTCTTCTGAATATAATAACTATGTGTCACAAAGGCAAATTCCAGCATCTAATGGAGCATCTCTCACCAAAGATGATGAGTTTCTTCAGTTTGTGGAACCATTTTGTGCTTCAAAATCCTCCTCTTCATTTATGATAAATGCAAATGAAGAGACCTTGAGCAATGCAGGTATGTTATGTTCTTTTTCTGACCTGCCTCATTTTTAGAGTGAACTGAAAATACATTAAAAATATGGATCTGGCCCCTTGCGGAATAGAATTTATTTACTAAAACATGTATTTTAAAAGGATGATAAAAAATAACAGAATCATAAAATTGGTATTTAGATGATTACTACCCCCTGGTCACAGCTTTCCCTCGCCCATTTTTCAGGAAAAAAAGAGTGAAGAGGAAAATGGAGGAAAGGGCATGGGAGCAAAAACTGAAACAGGCAATTATGCAGAAAGGCTTGTTTTCTGAGAGCATGGAGGGCACAGTGTTTCTGTAGCTGTGGGGGAAAAAGACTCCTGAGAGACACCCAGAGCATGAAAATTAGGTTTCTGCTTTGAATCACTCCAGGCGAGTTCTCTTTAAAAGCAACTGAAGAGATTGGTCTCACAGGCTGAAGGTAGTCCTTGCAAACACCTCCTGTCATATATTTACTTTCATTAAAACCCATTATTTTCCTGATTTTTATTTTAGAATCCAGGACAGTGCAAAATGTCGTTTATCAGATGGCTGCACTGATCATGTGTTTAATAATTTCAATATGTACAAGGTAATTTTTATTTCTTTTCTGTTTCTGACATGAGTGCTCGCTTCATTTCAACTGGTGAATAAAACTTAAATTAAGGGTCACATTTTCAAAGTTATACGTATCTTACTGTGAAAATATATTTTCACATGATAGTCGATGCAGGCAAGTATCTGAGTGATATAGATATGCACAAAAATGAGGAATGTGTATGCAGATATAAAAGCTACTTTGCCAAGTGTGCTTTGACGGGGGTTTTGGCAAGCTGAGAAGAATCAGAATGGATCCATGTCTTTCTAAGTAGGTTTTTCTCTCAGTCTGGATGCTGAGGTCTTTCTTTCCAGGAGATTATCTTCAATAGTTTATGTAATTTAAAGTTTCAAATTACAGTTCACCTACCAGAGTTCAGAGGGTTCATCTGCAAGAACCTTTCCTCCTCCTCCCACCCAGGCTTTACCTCTTTTAACCCCATATGCATCCCTTGGCTTTGTCTAACCTTTCTGGGTATTGTTATGTTCTCAGATATTTTCTGGGAGGATTGTCTGCCACTTTGTTGCTGATGATTTTAGTTTGTAAGTACAGAATTTATTTACTTCCAACCCAATTTTTTTTACTAAGTCACATCTGAGGGCCAAATTCTATCCTTGGAGGTATATCCATGGCTCTTATTGATCCTAGTAAGAGCAGTATATGGTCAAATGGGGACAAATGTAACCTTCAATCCATTACAGCATTTTGCATTTGAATTTCACAGTTCTTTTGTCCCAAGATGCTGCCATGTCATCTTTCTTCAGTCTCGATACACTTTTCAAAACAACTAAGTTTTGGTAAGTGGCTGCAGTGTCATGTGATGAATAGAGGAATTTAGAAATTTTATATTAAGAAGAGGAAGGAGATTCATGCTGTTGTTTTCATGTCAGAAGATAGAAGGTGGGATCTGAAGTTACTGATGGAGTATTTGGCTTTTCCAGTTACTGATTTGTATTCATAGAAACTTTCTGTTTATTTTGAAAACCTGCCTTTTCATAACGTGCAATAAATGTTATTGCAGAAAAGGAAGGTAAACCTAATATGCCATACCATGATGCAGAGACAGACCAAGCAGTGTAATTTATGATTCCAGAGGTGTGCTTTCAAGCCTTGCACTGAAGTCCACTTCAGTCCACCAGACCTAGCCTTTTTTTTTTTTTTAACTGGAAAAAATAAAATCAGCTAATTATGATGCTCACCGCATCATCACCTCCCAAGGACTACAGAATTCATGTAATTTGGCCCCACTAACCCAATGGACCATTAGCTCACACGTAGGCCTTCATCCTGAAAGCATGTATGGATGTGCTGGATTTATGAACTACCATTCTTCCACCTTTTCCTGCATCACAAAATTCTAAATATCTAAATTCTAAAATGCTTCTAAGACTTAAAAAGTTTGGGCTTATCTGAATTTTTATGGGGTGAAAGTGAAGCTCAAGAGGATCTTGTTTGTTTCTGAAGCTGTCAGGGTTCAGGAGTTCAGCGTATGCCGAGGGCAACAAGACAATCTGGCAGACCTCAGCCTTTGAACTGAATACATTGCAAGTTAGAAACAGCAAGGCACAACTGGGGCAGCCCTACTGCAATGAGAGTCTCACTTTTTGAAGGATGGTGTATCAGTTTGTTACTACGTCTCTAGTCCCTAAAACTTTGATTTTACCAAAGCCACCAGGTCAGGACCAGTGTGTTGCAAGCACATGCCCCAAAGTGCTGCTTTCCCTCTTCCTGAATAGCTTAGCCCTGAGTCATAACAAAGCTGTTCTTCACAAGAGATAAACACACTCGGAGAGCTTTTCAGCAGCAGGTATACACAGAATGCCTCTTTTATGCTCATCACAAGTGAGAAGTTACCTGCTCAAACAGCTTAGCTGAATTTGTCAAACAGGACTTTCTGATAATATATACTGATTATAAGAAACTGCGATTTAAATCGAGATATACAAAAATGTATTCTTTTTTCCTGCAGAAAATAGCAAGAAATAAAGAACAATTGGTGAGTACATGTTTAAGTTTAGAAAGAATTCCATATTTTTGGGGATGAGTCCTATTATGGAACAGGGTTCAAGCATGCCAGAAAGGTTCCATGGACTTTTCCTTAAAAGAAGGTTTAACTGCAGGACCCTTGCCAGTTTCCACTGCAAATTACTCCACTTTGATGTCTAAAACTCTTTTTTTATTGCATTTGGATTATATATTTTCCTTCTATTGTCTGGCAGCAGTGTCTAAATAGTGTAAGCTGTTAACAATTGCTGTGCTTCAGCCCAGAGAAAACATGTTTTCCAGTAACAGACAAAACAATCTTCCTTTTCCCAAGTTTGAACTGAACAGCAGGACCAGGTGCTGTGCTGCTCTGACTTGGTAGCATTCCACTGAAGCAGTGAAGCAGCACCAACATGAATTGGTCCAGAATATCTGAAAAACACTTATACATTCTTCTGCTCCCTATTCTTTTTCACTCAAGCCTCATCCTCAGACTCCAGTTTCTGTTTATCAAGCATTTCTAAGCCTCACTGCAGCTCAAACCCTTAAAGCAAGAGCACTGATTTAATTGTACTTGGAGTTGGTCATCCCAGTCCTGGCTCTGTTATTTGCTTTATGTCTTTACTTTGTAAAGATAAAAATGAAAAGAAGGAACCAAGTGGAGCTGTGCCCAGTTTGTTCCTTATAGTGTGGATAAAACAGCCTTCTTCATCAGCTTCCTGGTTGAGTTCAGTTCAGCTTCTGAGATCTAAAGGCATCTGCACAGCTGCAGACACAACCTGGAGAACCTTTCAGTCAGCCCTTAGAATGTGGGTGTTAATCCTGAGAACAAAGCATTTTAGAAAGGAGTGCAGTCATTTGATCACTTTGCCTGTGGTGACAAAATGTCCTACTCACAGCGTGCCAAGCTGGGGACGCTACGTATGGCACTTCTTAAAGTCAGTGGAACTGTTTATGTAAGGGCTGAAACACCAGAGCTTGAAAGCTGACTCTGGTTTTGAAAGCCACTATCAAAGTTAACCAAAGCAGGTACTACAGGATGGAGTAGAGAACTTGGCACTTGTTGAGCGGCAGGACTAAACTAAATACTGATTGACACAGGTTACTGTGAGACAGGACCTCCCACAGTTCAAATCAAGCTTGTCTCTTGCACTTCGTAAAAACTTAAAAGCAGAGTATTTAGTTCTGTGTATTTTGAAATGAGTTCACTAACAGTTTTCATTTTGCCTCCTCCTCAAACTTATTTTCATCCGCTCTTCAGCATTGAACTCCTGGATACCTCCTTAAGGCCATGGTTACACATGTTCCAGTGGAAAAAAAAAAATACCAGAATTGATAATATTCTTCCTCCAAAACACAATTCATTTTAGCTTTATTTTTCTTCTGGTCAAATGTGAGTGAGGCCTTACTTCTTGGTGACTACCTGAAAGAAATCCTGCAAAGAAATGCTGTACGTATAGTATCTTATCTCAGTGAAGTCCTATGTGGGCATGGGGTCCTACAAGCATTTTGATAATAAAAAGTGTTTTGCAATTCCCATTGAATAATATTTAAAAAACCCTATGTTATCCTGTATTTTATATATTAATTTCTTGTAACAACATGCTATCAAAGATAATGGCTTTGGATAGTGGCTAAGTACATGTGATAACTGATGTATTATGTAACTAAAATAGTATTTATAATACTCATCCTCATATTTACTTGTAGTTCATGCACTTGAATAATTTTGTGTTAAGCAATTCCTCTTCTTTATTTAAAGTACAGAGACAATTGAGAGTAAATATCACTATGTAAAACATGTAAATATTTTGTTACCTACTTTATGCCTATCATAAAAGGTCCATTACTAAAATCACTTTTAAAACTAAAGGATTATAAAGATCTTTAGTGTTTAAATAATGTCCTGGAATAATAATCTGGAAAGTTAAATCGCATTCTGAGAGAAAAGTCTAAGACTGAAATTACCCTGCAGTCATCAAAGCAATTATGCTGAAAACTAGAAAAAAATAGTTCACTGTAAACTCGTTAGTTCACTGTAAACTAGTGGAGAAAAGTCTGATTGAGATTGAAAAAAAAAAAAGGTCTAAAATAAATTGCTATAATCTGTCTATTAATAAATACAAACTGTAAATTAGAATTGTTCTGATCTGGAGAGAGGGTACTCCTGGGGTCATTTCCCAATTGGAGTTCAAGGGCTAAAAATAAGATGCTCAGGATCTGTTAAGATCTGCCCTCCCTGATAGTCATCAATGTTGAATTAACAAAATTCTATTTGGTTACCAGACTGGTTGGCAGTTCCCTCCCGTATATTCCAGTGGATAGAAAAACAAGCCTTATCTTTTTTCTCTGAAAAGAGGCACAATCATATGTTTCTTCCTGTTGGATAAAAAATTGAAGCCTGGATTTGTCTCATGAAAAACTGAAAAAAAATTTTCCAACCTAAATGTTTAAATCCAGACTATCAGAGGTAATGAGTATTTGCAGCTTCCGTTAACTACAGTATCAAGCCTAGGATAATTCTGGAATGTAATTCTCTTAGAGTAAACCCAGTTATTGATTAGTGATTAACTGACACCTCTACAAACAGAGAAAACAACTAGAATTTTATATTTTTTTGTCCGCAGTGATTAAATGCTTACTCTCCTTTAATATAGCACCTTATTTAAAGAGAAACAAATAGAAATTTTGAGATATAGATTTTTAACTCCCTGTGTATCTTCTCATACCATTTATTACTTTTTTAATATTTTTTTTTATCATTACACCTTGTTTTATACCCTCTTACTTCAGCTGTGTTCAGCTGAATTTCAGGGTCACTCCTGAGTATCTATCACATAGTGCTTGATAGCAGGAATGTTCATGTGGAAGATGACAATATTGATGCCATCCCTTAATTTATAATGTTTCTGGTCTGTGAGCAAGGCTGGTTTATAGTTATCCTGAAAGCATTGCTCATAGAGGCCAACCCATACAAAGATTAATGTAAGTTATATGGAATAAACATGGTACAGAATACAGGTTATGACCACTTAGTCCAGTTCTGCAAAATCTGCTTTTTGCTGTACATTTTTATGAATTTGCTGCACTATTTTGTAAACCTCTTTGCACGTTTCTATATATATTGAGCAAAACTGTTACTCATTTATATTGTTTCTTTTTTTATGGTTTCTCATGCTGCTTATTTCCCCCCCTATCTCTAGCATTTCCATATCAGTAAAGTTGTTCCTGTTCTCTTTTCTTCTTGTATTTGAGGGTGTGTTCAGTAATGAAGATTAATATTATTCAGAATTGCATATATTTCAGTGAATTTATTATTTGTGAGTTCATGACCTGCCCTGCAGATTGTGTGCTCTTTGGGGGAGGGTTTATTGGTACTTTAGTGCAAACATAAAGCCTTGTTTTGTACATTACTTAGCCCCACAGAAAAACAAAACAAAATAAAAAATATTTGAAAAAACAGTAAATAAATAGGAAATAAATAGAAATACACAGGTTCAAATCCTGGGTGGATATCAATCAGCTGGTTTACACCAGCTGAGACTCTGAGCTGCAGCATTTCAACAGCTTTGTCCATGGATATCAATTTGCTGGGGTTGGAGCACCTTACATGAGTGTATATATGGACAAAGTCAAGACATGTTCAAAATACTTCTGATGCACTGTAATAATAATGCTATAAAGCTTATTTTTGTCATGACATAGAAATATATTATATATTGTGTTGTTTCTCACATTTAACGAATAAAGTTGTAATGTATTAAAGCGCTGAAGTGAATTTCTTCAGGAAAGGCACATCAGATGGGACACTTTTCTTCCTTCTCATTCCATTCTCCTTTTTGTAATGTGGTTCTTTCCATTATCTCTGGCATGTACATTGCTTCATGCTAGGATTTCAGGCTTGTGCTGCTGAAAGATCTTGGTACATAATTTGAGCGAAAAAACCCTGTGTGAAAATAAAGAACACAGCAAATAACATACTTCAGCACCTTGCTTTCCCCTGTGTGTGCCAGACCACCAGGTTAGGACCAGTGTGTTGCAAACACATGCTCCACAGTGCTGCTTACTGTCTTCCTGAATAATTTAGCCCTGAGTCATAAATAAAACTGTTCTTCACAAGAGAAAAACAAACACACGCTTCTCTCTCAGTCACTGGTGTACAAGAATTCTTCTTTTGTGGTCATCACAAGTGAGAAGTTACCTGCTTGAACAAGTAGTCCTGCAGCTTAACTAGATTTGTCAAACAGTACCTACATAGATATTGATCAAAACAAACGGTGGCTTAACTCAGGACATAGAGGTACAAGGGTTTGGAGTGAAGTTGAGCTGGGGAGAAGGGAGAAGTAAAAGGAGGGTGGATTTAGATTTGTCGTTATGTCTCTCTATCCTACTCTGTTTAATTGGCAGAAAGTTAAATTAATTTCCCCAAGCTGAATCTGTTTTGCCCACGATGGTAATTGTTTTTGATGTCCCTGCCCTTATCTCAATCCATGAGCTTCTTGTCATATTTTCTCCCCCTCTTCTGCTGAAGCTGGGAAGTGAGAACAAAAGCTGGTGGGCACCTGGCATCCTGCCAAAGTCAACCCACCACGCCTTGGTCTTTGGCAATTTAATTAATTGCAGATTTTCTATTTCTTTCTTCAGAACTATCATCTAGAATCTCTGAAAAAGGGATGAACACCCTCCTCCCTTGTTTTCAGCTTAAAAAAATAACATAGGCATTTCAATGTAATACAGCGTAAACCTAGGGTTTAAAATACTGCACGCAGCGAAAACAAGATTTTTTCCTTGATTGAAACTGAATACCTTGATTGTGAATTCTGCTCCCAAATAAAAAAATTAATATTACTAGCAAAAAAGTCATTATTTGAAGAGGCCTGCAATTTGATATAAGTGTGTAGGTAGCAGAACCAGTGGCCTTTCTTTAATGTCTGCGATTCTGTGCAGGGGCCTTGGGCCACAGTGGTGATGTCGAACCAGCTGTGTGAACCTCCCTGTCCCCTGAGTAGAGTTGTTACTTATCCAGTCAGATAGGCCAGGACAAATACTATGGAGTTAAAAGTGCATAAACTACTTCTGCTCCTGTGTGTCTCATTATCTCCACAAACCTCAGGGGCCTCAACTCAATGACACCTTCATACTCCTCTAATCCACAATACAGGTAGAAAGCTGCAGTGTGACTATGGGCTGTTGCATTTACATCAGAAGTAAATTGCTAAAGAAACAAATTTGATAATTTAAAAAAATCCTACTGCCTTATTTAAATTTATAGGTGAATTTCCTGTTAGCAGAAGATGGCCTTTAGGTTTGATTAGACCTTTAGATTTGATTAGACCTTTAGGTTAATGAAGACAGGTAGGAAATACAGACTGACTTTCCTGATGTTACCACTTTGATCTGATGACGATTGTGATCTGGAACTGGAACAGGCTGCCCAGGGACGTGGCGGAGTCACCATCCCTAGGAAAATTTGAAGGAGGTGAAGACCTGGCACTGGGGGACGTGGTTTAGTGGGGACTTAGCAGTGTTGCGCTAACGGGTGGACTTGATCTTAAAGGTCTTTTCCAACCTAAACTGTTCTATGATTCTAAAATTGTACAAGCCTATGAATCACTGGAAACAGGCTGCTTTCACAAACAACGGAAAACATGCTTTCAGCCCAAAATGTGTGAGGCAAACTAGTTGACGGATATGCAGGAGGAGGACAGAAGTGTCATGCAAAGGACAAGACGTGAGATTTATGCCTGAGGGAAAGACATTTCATCTCTGCCTGCCGAGGGAAGGCAGGGGCCGGGAGCCGCCGGGGCGGTGCCGCTCCCGCTCGGGGTCAAAGCCAGGCCCCGCGCCGCCCTCGGCCCTCAGCGCCGCCCGCCCGGGGCCGTTGCTGTGGCAGCGCGGCCGCGTCCGGGAATGGCGGCGGCTGAGGGCGGCCATGGTGCGGAGTGAGTGTCGGAGAGCGACGCTTCCCTTCCCTTCCCTCCCTTCCCCGGCCCCTGTCCTCCTCTCCCCGGGTCCTGCCTTCTTCTCTAGGACGTGCCCCGCGCCCTGCACACCTCCTTCGTGTCCGTAGAAGGGCAGCAAAGCTGGGAAGGGGCTAGCATACAAGTCTGATGAGGAGCGGCTGAGGGAGCTGGGGGTGTTCAGCCTGGAGGCTCAGGGGAGACCTGATCGCTCTCTACAACTCCCTGAAAGGAGGCTGTAGCCGGAGGGCAGTCGCCCTCTTCTCCCCTGTAACAGGTGACAGGACAGGAGGAGATGGCCTCAAGTTCTGCCAGGGGAGGTTTAAGTTAGGTGTTGGGAAAAATTTGTTCATGGAAGGGGTTGTCAAGCACTGGAACAGGCTGAGCAGGGAAGTGGTGGAGTCACCACCCCTGGAGTTATTTAAAACTCATGTAGAGGTGACATTTAGGTTCATGGTTTCGTGGTGGATTTGGCAGTGCTGGGTTGTACTCGATGATCTTAAAGGTGTTTTCCAATCTAAACAATTCTCTGATTCACATTCCCTCTCACCTTGCCTCCCTTCCCCACCATCCCCACTCTCCAGTGGCAGCCCCCTGCCCTCCCTTGGTTGATGGTCAGGTTTCCCTCCTCCCTGGCCATAACCCCCCATTTTATCTCACCATGTACAGCACAGGGGCTCATCGCCTCTCAAAACAGCCCCCAAGGGGCCCAGCTGTGGGGACTGGGGTGGCCCAAGTGTGCCCCTCCCTGTGTGGGGCAGCCCCTGCAAGGGGAGATGCTGGATGGGATGGTTTGTGTCTGAGCTCATGTCTGTCAGATGTGAAAAAACCCCAAATGAGGTAAAATACTCCAGACTATTACTGACAAATTGATCACCTTTTACAGGTACAGCAGTATGACCCAGAAGACTGAGTGCTCACACCTATTACTCATGAAAAGGAGTTCCCTTCCTCTGTGATTTTTCTTGTAATCTGTTTTGATTGTATATTATCACTGGGCTGCCAGTCCCATGCTGGGCTACAACAGTGCTTTGGACAGGAACTCCTTCTCCCTGCATGAAGCTGGCAGATGCCCTCTTTGAGCAGGCACTGCCTGAAGGAGAATGGCTTTGTCTCCTGAACAGCGCAGCATGAATTTGAGTCTTAAAGTAATGGTTGCATACTTTGCTTTTCTGAGAGGCAGCTTCCCCCACTGTTTCGTGATAGACCTGCAGCTGTCCACCTGCTTATTCTTTCAATTTCTTTAATGTTATCCTTCATTTCTGCTTCCTTTTTTGAGTGAAACATGTAATTTTTGGAAGCCCAGTCATTAGAACTTCAAGATCTGTTCTCTCCACTTGATTGATGCCATCCCTGATTGTCTCCTGTGTTCATAGGAACATGGGAGTAGCTGTGATCTATCAGGTCACTGTTCCAGTCTCCTGTTACTGCACACAACACCATTAACAATCTGGTTAATGAACTTCTCAGTGAGTTCAGTGTGTCTTGTCAATGTCCTGGAAATGCTGTTATTTAAAATTTTATATAATATTTGTTATCTCTTGCAAGCTTGTTTCCCTCATTCCTCTTAAATGAACTAGATCTTATACAAAATGTCAAATATTCAGTCAGTTCCCTACAACAGGATCCCAAATTAGGTTTCCAAAGCTTCACTGTAGCTTCTATTGTGAATGATTGCCTCTGCTTTGCAAATCATTTGTTAATGAAAGGGACATTTTTGCAGAATTGCTGCAACAATAATTTCAATTTTCATCAGCAAATGGAAACTGGGCTGTAATTAAGCTGTCAGGAATAGTTTGTATGAATTCTTTTTGTGTAAAGAGTATAGAGCATAGTATTGCCACCAGTGTGTGTGTATGCAGATTGAGGAGTATTGTTTTCCTGCTCAAAATTACCTGCAAATAGTGGCACTGAAAAATCTGCCACCAAGCACAGTAGTAAGCAGACCTTTTTTTTTTTTTTTTTCCTCCTCTTTTAATTTCCAGCAGATTTGCCAAGTAACTTAGCAGAAATGTCAATGTTTTTTCATATTTACTGTGAGGACTAAAGTATTTAGTCATGATTATTGACTTCTTTTCCACTTTTCTCTGTTACTTTAATCAAGTTCAAGTTGAAGGGAAGATGATTGTTCAGATGCAACAACCCTGCTCAATGTGGTTAAAAGAGAAAAAGGCACTTACCTTTCCCAATATGATTTATGTGCAGACAGGTTCCCCCCTTTCAATCAATATCTGTATCTCTAAATTTAATGCTGTGAGTTAATTCTGTCAGGTGAAACTGTTGAGCAGAAGGGAGCTTTAAGCCTTGACATCTAGAAATAATATAATATAAACAAAACCAGTTTCACTCCTGTCCCAAAGTTTGCAGATAAATAAACAGGAGCTGCACAGACACGTGTGAGTTGGGGCTGTATTTTAATAGTTTGCTGCTCTGTGTGAATGTGTGCAGCCATTCCAGGACCACTAATAAAACTGGATGACTTCACAAAACCTCCCTGTGACACAGAAGTGAAAGAGTACTTTAAATTAATGCATGGTAGGAACAGTTTGTTTTCACAGATCTTTATATAATTTTTCTTTTTACTTTACAGAGTCTCTTTGAAAGGCTTGCTTGTCTTTTTTTCAGCATTAAAAATCATGAAAATACCTATGCTAATTTGATAAAACCCTATTTTTTTTCTCAGTACTTCACTGTAGTTCAGTGCCTGTCAAGGAGAGGTAAATGCTGGCACTTTTTGGTGCAATGTGCTGGAAACAAAGTTCTAGCACCTAGCTCAGGAGTGAGCACTGGTTCTCATAGAATTTCTTTATCTTCATTACACAGAACTGTTAAAAATTCACTGTTTGAAAGATTGCCTGGCATTAATTATTACAACATGATACTCTGAACCTAGGTCTCTGGTGTTTTTCAGCCACTGAAACTCCTTTGCTGGCTCTGATGAGCTGGTATTGCCTAAGAAATACCAGGTATACATTTCATTCTAACATAAACGTTTATAAACATTAATTAGTTATGGCGTAAAAAATATCTGCCCACTTTCAGCATTTATCCTGCTTATTTCTGTGCACACTGTGCTGGTGGAAGAATATGATGACACACTGTAGTTTGCCCCCCCCCACCCCCTGCAGCTGTCTGTGATGTGAACATCTGGCATCTGGAAATAAAACAGCATAAAACACTGCACTGCTTGTCTACATAAATCAATCTGCCACCCAAGCTATGCTGAAAATAGTGGCTGCTGGATTAATTTCTGCAGGGGTTGTATCACATTCTTATGGAAGACTCAGCAGTTTTCATATGGATCTTTCCAAATGTTACAAGTAACGTGATCATGTTTCACAAAAGATGTTTACTGTGGCAGAGTGGGTCGAAGCTACTTGGTACTTGATATCTTGATATCTTTTCTTGCAGATTTTATTTCTGTTGTCATTCCTAACGGGCTATTTGGTATGGTGGAACAAAATATTTTAATGATTTTATAATTTGCTCATAAGTCAGATGGCAGAAAATGATTAAAGGGAAATATGACATCTAATGTTTCTTTCAGTCACTGAAGATCTTGTTAGAAGACGTGCAGAACATAACAACTGTGAAATTTTTTCACTGGAAGAAATCTCTTTACATCAGCAGGAAATAGAAAAACTAGAGCATCTTGACAAATGGTGTCGAGATTTAAAAATTCTCTATCTTCAGAATAACCTGATTCCAAAAATTGGTGAGTATTTTCTCTATATGTTTCTTTTAAAGTGGATTCACATGTGTAATTTTGAAATCAGAAAAAAAAAAAAAAGTATTCTGTTAAAGGAATGTACTCCTAACAAGAGTTCCTTTCCTGGTTTCTTTATTAAATTTCTAAGAAGCTTGGAAAGTTGCAAGGGAAATTTTAAATTAAAAAGATACTAGTGAGATACAAGTCACTAGAATAGGAAACACCTTTTATGGATTGAAATTTCAAAAATCAGAATATAGTTTAAATATCCCATCTTGTGGAAAACAGAGAGACAAAGAGTTTACCATATACCATGGACTCTGATATCATAGGGTTAGCTCTTTCAGGCACATTTTTAAATTCCATTTTTATGCAAATCATATTTTTTTTGTTAACATTTAAATAAATTTTATTCAGATTAAATACTTGCTTTTGTGCATGAACCAAACTTTCTACAACAAAGTCTCAATGGTCTTCATGCACCACCGGAGAAGGTATAATTTCATATGGTCTGGTTTTGTGGGATAGGTCCATGTGTTCCATATTGAAAGATGTGACATCAAACCTTGGGCTGGAAAAGCTTAAATTCTACAGATATTGTGTAGATGAACAACAAAAAATTGGAAGCGTTCAGAAATTATTTTAGTATATCTCTTTGAAATTCCTTAAGAGGAAGAAAAAATATGAAGGTTTTAGGAGGAAATTCTGTGCTCAGAACTTGTAGGCAAATCCTTTAAGTTCTCTCGAGGGACTCATCAGGAAACTATCTCTGCTGATAACATATGCATTTCCTAAAGGGGAGGAACCTTCTCCCAGAGAGAATAAGTTTTTTTAAACTTTTTAAAACTGCTTTATGTTTCTTTGCCCCATCAAAGGAGGGACTAAAATAAGTTGGTTTTCTCGCTATTAATGTATCCTTAATAAGGCACAAGATTTCATCTTGTGGTTTTTCTGTCAACACTCAGACCTCCTTCAGGTTAGTACAGGATACTGTATTCAGCTTGTTTCTTTTTGGATACAAATTTCTTTCAGCAATTTCATTTTTGAGGCAAGCAATTTTTATCTTAACATAATCTAATTGTAGGAGTTGAAAAAGTATGCAACTTGGTGATTCATATATTCCTGTATAATATAACAGCTATCCAAGTTAATACCTTAGTAACAAATGAATAAAAAATCAACCCCAAAACCAAAAACAACCAAAAGAAGCACCACCAACTCCTCCCCACACTTTAGTGATGACCAAAAGCATTGTCTACAGGGGCTGTGTTACAAAGTACTGAAGTTGAGAGGTTATTCTTCCCAGTGGATACCAAAATGTCCTTGCAGAGGGCACGGCAGTTCCAAGCATGCTTCTGAATATCACAGAGAAATCTATAGGTTTAAATTGGCTCTGCTGGGCTGTGTCTTTTCTTAAACAAAACCTTTCTGCAGCTCTCGAGATCAGACTTGCTCGTGAGCAGGCAGGGGGCTGTCAGGCATCCACTGTGTGTGTGAATGATTCCACTGGCTTCAACACTCAGCTCCCTCACATCATCATGTGCACAGGCACTGCTGTTACAGAAATACTGTAACAAAAACAGACATCCAAACTAAGCTGCACAAGTTCTTGCTGGGAAATTAATGTCATCATTTGTTTGTGAAGTATGTAGAAAATACCTCTGCAAGTTCTTAGCAAACTGTGGTAGGATTCATGTCACTGAATTTGTGGATATCTCAAGTTTCCAAAGATGGAATGTCTCACTATGCTTTTTTAGCCATTCCTCTTGAATTAGATATGTGTTTTATGGATTAGTGATAAAACTGTGTTTATAACTTTCCGTATTTCTTTTTGCTTTTTTGTTTTGCATTTTCAGAAAACCTTTTTGTTTCGTCTTTTTGTTAATAGTAAAATATTAATGTCCAGTAACGTGGTACATGTTCTGATTGGTCCTTCCTATTTTTCTGCTTCATTGTTGCTTTGAAGTAAAGCAAGAAAGTGAAACCATAATGCCCTTTCTAGTGCTGCAAACTGAAATAATCCATCTATGTTTTGTTACAGAGAATGTGGGCAAACTAAAGAAGCTGGAATATTTAAATGTGGCTTTGAACAACATTGAAAGAATTGAAAATTTGGAAGGTCAGATTTTGAAAAAAGCCATTTTGCCTTTTCATATTAGAACGCTTAAGTTGTGACTTGGTGGAAAAGAGGGTAGAAGCCATTAAGTGTGTCCACCTCTAGGGGTATTTTGTGGATACTTAGAGGATGCTTGGGTGCAGGGTTTCAATAAATGCTGCTTTGTAGCGTTTCCTACTACTGAGTTTTTCTCATTGAACTTTTCCTAAATGTCTCTGGGTCACGTTTCAAGTCATCTTCAGTTCACGAATCAACTGAACACACAGGAAGGTTCTGTTCTGGGCACAGGTTGCATTGAGGGTCTGGGTTTTTTTAGAGGTTTTCAGAGGATTCTTTTCTCTTTCATTGCTTGAAATCCTGTCTGTTTTATCTGTGTTTAATCCTTTATCCTGTCACTTTTGCAGATTTCATGTGCAAAAACTGGCATTTTCCAAGATTAAGACTTGGAGCGACCCATAAACACATTCCATATTACTTGAATAATTTATGACTTGACTGTTTTCTGTTTCTTGATTCAGATTAGGCCAGTTGCTGAATCTTTAATGTAGCCACCTTGACAAAGAAACCGTTAAAAACCAACCAAACAAACAAACTGGTTGGTTGGTTGGTTATTTGTGTGTGTGTAAGTTTTGGTTTTTTTGTTTGTTTTTCTTTTATTTGGTTAGTTGGGTGGTTGGTTGGTTGGTTTAGTTTGTGTTTTTAAGTCTGCAAGCTGGTTCAAGAGGATGGCTTAAATAAGAAACAAGCAAATAGTCTAAACACAGATTTGAAAAAGTTGAAGAAATAGGTAGTGTAGTACTCATTTGGGAATTTGTTGAGAAAGCTGCATTTGTTTTTATGCCACTAAATTTTAAATTAATCTATCAGGCTGCATTATTTATTACTGTGATTTGTCATTTACTTAGGATTTACAACCTTTGGGATTGGCCCTTGCACAAATTTGGGTTATTTAAATCCCCTAATAAAGTGTTCTACATTGTTTACTTTCTTACAGCTCAGCTGTGCATAAAACTTAGCAAACAGACCGGGAAAGGAAAATTATTACAGTGATGTGAATCAAAGTTTAGCTTGCTCTCAGCTAAACCTTTTATTCTTAGAGCCAAGGTTATGATTCGTGGACACATTATGATAAAAGGAGAGGCTGATAACTTAAAAAATCACATTTTCCAGAGCATTTTATTACCTAATTTAGAGTTTCTGTTTGTAATGAACTGTTTTAGTACAAACACTTTCTCACCAGTATTTGCAATTTAACCAGTGATAAGGTATTTACAATGATAGCTGAGTCCACAGAGTGGAAAACCTACCTTGGAGTGAATTTTTGGGAACTCTTATCTTTGTACTTGAATAATATTACCAGAGATTAACCATACACAGAAATGAAACTCATAATTGATCCTGCTGTCCTTAAGCAATTAGATTGGATTTTAGCCATGTGATTGAGACTTAGATGAGAAGGGGTATCAAGGCAATCACACTGTTAAAAACGAAATCCAGCTTATCTGAAAATGAAACATTTAATAGCTCATCTGTAAAAGTCCACAAAGTTTTGATATTGATAAAACCAATAATGTTTTGGTATTGTGTATTTTAGTGAGGTTGTTTTATTCCTGTAGATATTGTGAGCTCATAAACTGTAGCTGGGAGTCACTTTTTCACTCAAAGTCTCGGAAAAGATGTATCTGATAGCATGAAATGAGTTTACAAAACACAAATGGAGATAGTTTTATATCCAAGTGTGTACATATGTGTATGCATATCATGTGTACATTTATGTTATGGAGAAATTGAATTAAGGCTTCTTTCAAACAGGCTGTGAAGAATTGAAGAAACTTGACCTGACAGCAAATTTCATTGGTGAACTCTCCAGTATTGCATCTCTAAAATGCAATATACATCTGAAGGAACTGTTTCTAATGGGTAACCCATGTACTGAATTTGAAGGTTATAGACAATTTGTAGTGGCAACTCTTCATCAATTAAAAGTAAGATTTTAAAACTTAAATTTAAATCCAAATAAAAAATGAGTACTGTCGACTGAACATACTTATCCTAAACAAAATAAACACCTGTACTGGGAAAGCTAACAGACTTTTTCTTAATGCCCACAGGAAATTAAATTCTAGTCCAAAGAATAAATGACTAAAATAAATAATATGATAATAATTGGTTCTATTTTGGTGGAACCGCAGTTATTCATTAACTTTTCTGTCATCTTTAATGGAGATTCTTAAACAAAGTTATTTTTATTTTTTTTTCATGTAAATACATTGTACAGTTCTGGCATGTTTTTTTCTCATTACTTTTTATATATACAATGTATTTTTAAATTATTAGCATGATCGCAGGAAGTTAGTGTGTTGCTGGTACTATTCCAACAATACGTACCAAACCTGCAGTGTAAGACAGTAAAAAGATACAAGTTGGTGTAAAATTGCACTACACTGCCTTGGCTATAAATAGATACTTTGAGATTGTGGTTTTGTGCTGTGACTGAACTGATGTAATAATTTCCTGTCAATGAAACAGTGCCAGGCCTGAAATATGCTCTCACAATTTCCCTCAGAGAAGCACAGGCACTGCTTAACTTATTAAGAGTAGATTCAAGTCACTCAGTTGGAAATAAACTTACGCATCAAAAGAAATCATTTTGGGCTGAATCAAAGTCAGAAAAATACCAGAAATGGTTGAAGGGACCCTCTCTAGTGTATAGTCTAATAAGACCAATTAAAATTCCTGGAAAATGCTAAAAGCTGATCTTAGACACACATAACGGTTTTCAGATCTGAATAGCAATTATTGTTAATTCTTTTTAATAATGTATAACTTGCATTGTGCTATGGTTGTATGAAAGATGCATTTCTAATTATAGACAGAACTTAATTATCAAAATTAAACTACAATCTAATAGATTTATTGATTTGAATATGTTTATAATTTCTCACATATTTATATTGATTTTTTTCCCCTTTGGGAAGTATTTGGATAGTAAAGAAATAGAACGTTCGGAGAGGATTAAAGCACTTCAAAACTACCCAGAAGTGAAATGGAAAATCAGAGAACAGGAACAAGCTTACCTTCTCAAAAGGGCCAGAGAAAAGGAAGAGGCTCAAAGAAGGATGCAAGAAAGAAAGGATAAGAAACAGAAACAGATGGACTCTAAACTTGGATTTGACAGGTAACAGTAAGCAACAGTTTGTGAGTAAACATGATTTTTCTCTTTCTTTATTCAGTAGTTTGGCTTTTTTCATTAAAGAGTTGATGTAATTTGACTTAAACATTTTTGTTCATCTTTATTGTTGATTCAAGCAGAGTTATTTCTCCTCATGCATCTTATCTCTAATGAAAAATATAATTAATTACAGACATAACTTATTATTGACCTGCAGACACAGTTCAATAGAATTTTTTCTCCCAAAACTCCAAGCTAAGTTGTCTGGGTGCCAAAATAGTGTAATTAATAGTTTCTTTCAGGAGAACAGCTGGAATTGTTTTTTAAGGTAAAGCAGGGGTTCCAGAGAAAGCAGCTGTTCACTTATAATTGCTTTTGCCTTAGCATTATGACATCTGAAGACTGAAATGGAATGTTGCAGGCCTTTGGTGTTGATTTTCCTACTTCTTCCACTTCATGTCACTGATAGTACCTAGACAGCAGCAGGATTTTTGTCTGGGGTCATCTTCTACTGCACTTGCCACCCATCGTATTTTTAATCCAATAGACAATGTTTCAGGAAGCTGCCTGCAGAAGTTTGTCCCTCATAGGTCACACCTGTATCATAAATTTAGTCTCTATTGGTAGAGATTTACAGAAGCTTAGAGCTAGAGAAAAAAAATGATTCAGGTCTTAAGATGGCATTTGAGGAGATGCTCATTGCTACCTTATAAATTTCTAATCTGTTGCTGCCTGACATTGAGAATTCTTAAATAGCACATGGACTTAAAGTTTTCTCTCACCTGAAAGTTGTGAGGATATCTGAAAATTCTGCTTCTGAAGTTAAATCTGTTGAACTATCTATCAGGGTTTTCAGGGGATTAGGTATAGTTACACTATCATTTTGTAGTCAGGTAAATGAAAAACATTGTATCAAAATATGCTTTGTTGATTTACAGAAGAAGCAGAGCAGAGAATGTCCTCCAAATATATAACATACCATTCTTGGTAGGAATTGTACAGTTATTACCGGGTTGAAAAAATATTATTGCAGTAATTTATTAGCAAGTAACTCTTCCTTCATTTCATTGGGATAATATCTCAGTGATCTTGTGTAGCCCAGACTCCCCACAGGAAAAACCCAATGAGGCAGAAGGAGATGGAGAGCAGGAAAGATGCAGAACAGTTGAAAATGATGAAGAAGACAGAAGATTTTGGGAGGAGCCTACACCATATACTCCAGAATCTAGATTAGAAACTCACAGATATATTGAAGAAAAACGGAGAGCTAAAGACAATACAAGGTACGTTTTTGTTTTAATATCTTTGATGAATTGAAAAAGGAGAAATTTTTAAAGGTACAGAGAACAGGCAGGTGACTGCTTGACATTAAATATGAATGTGAACTCACAGCTTAAATCCCTGTTGCTTGTTAAAACAGGCTTATACAGTCTAAATTAAATATTCAGATTGTTCATTTTGTTTTCTTTCATTTTCTAACCTTCATTTAGGTGCTCTTTATTTTATTTTTCCTCTGATAGAGTTTTTAAATATAATTTCTCATTTCAACTCCATTTTATCGAGTTTAGAAGTTTCACTTTTCTGCCAGCTAACTCTTTTGTGTAGTTCAACATTTAACATTCTGCTAAAAACATTTATCCATAGAGCAGATTGTATTGTGTAAATGCCAGACAGGCCATGCTACAAGTTTTTAGCACAAGTGGCATTTCAGGCACCTTTTCTATATAACTGAGAAATTTTTTCTCATTCTTTATGAGAGATATTTGCCACAAGTAATAAGACTCTTTCTGTTATCTGTCCTATTTGGCATGGTGAATCTGAAGAAGTCTGGTCCCTGAAAAGCCTTTAAAACTTTATAAAGTTGTCACTGGTTTTGCTGAACATGCAAAATACATGCAGATACTAGCAAAAAAACCCTCAGTATTTTGTTGCTCCTGGCTTATCAGTTCCACAAACATTGTAAACAATGTCTTTTTGTTTTCCTTTTCTTTTTCTTTCTCTTATATAACACAATTTGTGCCAGAGGTTTCTTTAGCTGTTCTTTTTAAGTGCTTTCTTTTTAAAAGTTTTGTCAAGGCTAAGTATTGAAAAAGTCAGTCTTAGAGAACTCTCCAAGAAATCTGGAAATGTGCGTAACTTATTGCTATTATTAATTTGAATTCTGGCACTTTCCTGGAAGAACTACTGTCAAACCCAGATTCTAGCCAGTTCGAGTTTTGCTATGTTTGGAAGTGCCTTGCTCTAGTCAAAAGTAAATGTATTCCAAATGCTTCCATTTAAGAATTCAAGGAGAGTCCAAATAGTGCTATAATAAAGATAGAATAATTAATTTCTGGATATTTCTGAATTTCCAAGGCATCTAAGGGAGTTAAAAATCCTTTCATGGCTCATTTTGATTTGATGTTGAGAAAGGTTCACAGCATCTCCTTTAGATGCTCAGTGCCAGAACAAGGCCATTCAGGTCAGCACAAAGTTCAACAAGTTGTTGACTCTAGTGATTATGACAGGAGTGAATTTGCCTTAAAATGGTTCACACGAGAAGACAATTTCATCTGGGGACAAACTATAAAGAGCTAACAGGGGGTAGGATGTAATTTCTGAGGTGCTTCTTAGAACATCTTTAGAACAGAGTGGTGGTTCATTCGCTTTCTGTTTGTGTCAAGTGCAGGAATTCAGGTATGGAGATTGGCAGCCCACAAATCCCACATGAAAGCTGATTTATATTATAGAATAGTATTTAATACTTGGATAATTGTCTTTCTTAAACAGAAATTGGTTTTACGCAGTCATTCCAGTGGCTCTACTTGAATGTTTTTATTTCTTCTTCAAATCCGTTATATTTATAGACCATATCTATTTTTATGGGTTTTTTTCCCCAAGGTGTTCTAAATCCAAAATACTTTATATCCTTCATTAGTGATTTCCCTTTAAAATTCTCTTAATCTTGAATTTATAGTAAGAAAAAGGTTCAGGAACAAAAAAAAAAAAAAAAAGCAATGCATTGCTGTTGGGGTTCTTTTGAGAAATGTTTTCCTTTTTAATATGCTGGCTGAAGTGTCCATAGCCACTATATTGACCCGCTGAAGAGTGGATTAATTCAATGTGACAATTACACTGCTGTATTTTTAAAGCAAACAGCCATATTTTTACTTAGGTGCAAGCAGACTTTTCCATGTTACTAAGATTCCTTACTCTTCCTTCCCTTACTCATAATCTAAACATTTACACAGGAAAATAGCAGTATTACAAGTATTAACCATCTTACTGTGATCTGCTTTGTTTGGGTAGATAAATTTAAGGTAGATCGTTTATTGCACTAAATGAAAGTCAGACATAGTTTAATTGCTGATAGCTGGAAATGGATAGTGAATGTTAAAGTAATATATCAGTACATCATCAATACATCAGGAATATGTATTGCACTTTTTGAACAAAGAACACAACAAAAAATGTAGTATGTGCATCAACAAATAATCTCTATGTCTGCCTTTTGGTCCTACTGTATCCTATTTGATGCTGCTTGCAATCTTTTGACCATTAAAATTCTATTTACTAGAGCAGAATAGTGATTGAGAGACAGATGCTGTTTGGAGATAGGCCTAGCACTTGTTCAGTGGGAGTAATCAAGTGAGCATGAATAAAAATTCTTTAGAATTTCTTGCCCATACATCAAACCAGTTATCAGTGGCAACACCTCGTGATGAGTTGGACCATTCCTAACTAGAAAAATGACCCATTTCATACGTTTAAGCCATCCAGGTTTTCATGTGGTATACCAGATAATTTGATATACTTCTGTTTGATAATGGACATGGTGACATGCAGGAGAAGTTATTGTCCATGTAAGACATGATGTTAAAAATCATTTGCTCATCTTTAGATGACACTCTTAAGGTGTAATTGGACCTGTGATGTAGTCTGTTTTGTTCCTGAAATAAATTGTAGCCTTACCATCAAATACCAGATCATTCTTACTTTTTGCCATCCTCTTCTTCATTTTTGCTATTAAACATAATAATAGCAAAGTTCTAACCATTACCATAAACAATTTTTCTTTCTATTTTGTTAAGGGAATCAAAAAAGAGAGAGAAGCCTCCTTGGACATTGGTCACTGCAGAAGGAAAAGTTCTGAATGTGAATGTGCCTAAGTATGTAAGGTTAAGAGGTTAAACAGTCTAATCTCTCTATAGTTGATTTGGGCAACTATTTCAAGATTTGTGACAATACAAAAATAAGAGGGCTGAGGAATTCTTGTTGCACTATTATATTCCTTGTGGGAAAACTGTATACTAAATTTATGTTCTGATGCTGGAAAAAGACTCAAGATTTAGTTAACTGTTGAAGATTGTTTAATTTAACATATTTGTCTTTAAAGATTGAAGAACTTGTTTTTCTGTAAAAGATATAAGATATTTTAGTCTTTTCCCTTCTATGGTAAGGCTCTTTCTTGGAGCATCTTGCTAGTAGTGGAAAAAGTTTAACTGTGGTGACTGTTGAAGATAAATGTGTATGAGCAGCCACTTTAAATGTGGAAAAATACATCCCAGTAATATTTCTGGACAAAATCATTCTGTCCTCTGATGACAGATGTAAAACTGGCAGAACTGGGATGGATAATCAGCTTCTGTGGCAAGAGGCCCTGTGACACTGAGTGAGGTCTCCAGCAGCAGAGGATGGGGATACAGGGAAGTGTCTTGTGTTTTACCATTGACAAAGGCACTTAGGTATTCAGGTGCTTTGGAATGAGTTTCCAGGGATATCAGCCATTGATTTTACTTGAACCAAACCTTCGTTTTCTAAGAGAAAAGCAGGAGGCAGAGTGCGAATATTATTTCCTTATAAACAGCTCCCCATAGGGCCCCCTACAGGAGGCTGGGATGAGAAAGTGGCCACTTATCTCTGCTGTCCTCTGAAGTTGTTTTTCCATGTAAGACTGATGTAGCTGCAAAACCAAATCTATGAACATGCTTATAATTAGCATGAACACTGCTTTCTAAATCTTGGAAATCCAGAAGTCCTTGCAAATCCAAGGAATTACATGTAGAGCACAATTTTCAGTAGAACAGAGAGAATTAAAGGTAGTAGAAGAGCTTAGTGTAGTGTTTAGTGTCATGTACAGCCATGTTTAGTCTGTCTGTACCAGGAGACACTTTCCATGGTATTGCTGTACTTTTTTCAGTAAAAATATCTTGACTGAAAAAAAAATTGTATCATTTTCTGGTCCAAAAAAGACAAGCCTAAAATAATTTAAATCTTGTGTTAATAGAAGTTGATTGTGTCTCTAAAAAGCAGGAACATTTAGACTTAATCTCTAGCTATCTTTTTTAGAAGAAATACAGAGTTCACTGTTAGTAGCATCCCTGTTTGTGTCACCCGAGTTTTCTGAATTTAGTCCGTGGATGTGCCCACGTAAAGCCGGACCAATGAGGATTTTTTTTGTCATGGCTTCAACAAGAATGTCACAGCTGTTCAGTGCAATCTGGCAGTGTATTGGAGAGACATAAAGAAAGAGATACAAGTAAGCAGATGGTGCTCTCCAAAGTTTTTGCTTCGACGTGGAAGTCTCATGTCCATAAAAATGTCCAAGCTTCTCTGATGTTCTTTTGGAAGGTTAACAAGAGGAATGGCTGCCTGCTGCTGAGAACATACTATTTCTCTTCTCCAGTTCTGATTTAGATTCCTCCTGGAAAATTTTATTATTCTGTTCTTTTGTTCACCCTTCATGTGTTAGTGGATTCTCAAAATCAGTGATGTAGTAAGACAAAAAAGCCTGAACAGGAAATAAAGCTCTTTCGTATTCTTTGTACTTTTCCATTAAAAATACTCATAAACTACAACTTCTGTAAACTTTCTTGCAAATTGACTATATCAGAATACAGGAGAGCAAAGAGTGAAAAATACATCTGGCAAATATTTTTATTGCTGAAAAAGTTTATCACCTAATCTGTTAACATTTGAGGATCTTTCCATTACCTGAATCCAACGTATTTAAGTATTTTAATGTCACTGAAATAGCCCAGATAAATTATATTGAGCAAAACCCCTTCATTTTATACTAATAACTAATTTATCAAAAGCTTCTCATTTGTAAGTGATTTTATTCTGTTTTTTCCTCTGCTTTCATCCATGGGAAATGTTTGAGCATATGAGGAGAACTTAGAAGTCTAGACTAGATTTCCTTACAGTTGTAGTAATATATGATGTCAATTTATAACTGGCAATATTCTTTCTCAATTTTAAGAACACAGCCAACAGATCACAAACATGCAGCTAATACAATCTACAGACTCATTTTCAACAAATATAAAGCTTATAGAATCAAGGATATTATGCAAATTGTATTTTACTTTGGAAATGCAGAGACAGATTTTTATACTTGGGGCAAATTAATTGCTATGAACAAAAATGCATTTTTTTAAACATGCAATAAGGTTAGAATTACGAAGTTCTGTATTTTTCATGCATTTTGGAACTTTTTTTTTCTATGAAGATGTAATAGAGCAGACAGGTTTCACCAGCAGATGTCTCTCGTTCTACATTGACAGAATGAGCTTAATTTTAACTGACCTTCAACAGAGGTTTTGGTTTTTTTTCTTTTTCTTGTGGTTTGAATAGGGAGAACAGAAAATAAATGTAAGAATGACCTTGGCTCAAATGCCAGTAATTTTTTCTGTTCATGGGCAAATTGCAACTGTTTCTAAAATGATCACATGATATATTGTCTAAGTGGTGTTTGTATTCATCTGAAATTGCTAACATCTGAACTATGCTGTAATGTTTGTTTATTCACTCCAGTAGTATTTATCCTGAAGGTGTTTCTTGTTATTAGGCTTCATTTCTCTTTGAAAGATGATGAAGAAAACAACCAGATCATCTTGGATCTCGCTGTTTACAGGTCAGATTTTTTCCTCCTAATTTTTGCCACTCGTAAGATGTAATACACAGTGTTTCAATTATACTGCTCTTTGTGACGGGGACTTTCCAAGAGGAAAACAAATAACATAGTGGATAATGGAACCAATCTCGAAGCCTGTGCCAAAGAAGTGAAGCTAAATAAGCCAAAGGCCCTTCAGCTGTTCTGTTAATCCTGAAGACGGACTGTGTCTAATAGTCCTTTTGGGATCTGATGGTTTTTGCACTCCACAGACAGGTTCCTTCCACACCTGTGTTTTATAATTTTGTAAAATCTTCTCCATTTTTAATTTCCAGATAAGGTCTGTAGGGTGTGGGGTTTTTTGCACATTCTTTGGCCCTAGAAGTGTTCCAGTACAGTTCATGTGCTTCTAATTAAATTCTTCTCCTCCCTGAGACAGAGTACGGTAGCCTTGTCCTTTTTCCTTGCTTACTGAAAAGAGTCCATGGCTCATGTTAATTCTTGAACTGAACCAGGGCATTGCCTGGAAGAAATTTGGTTGAATCAGGCAAAATATGACAAGGAGACCTGATAACTATTAGACAGTACATATACTGCTAAGCATTACAATGACCTTTTCCATTCTTCAGGAGGGGGCTGGAAACCCACAAGTTTAGTTTTATAGCACAGAAATTTTATTCATGCCAGGTGTTCTTCCCTTGAAACTCATTAATTTCCCTCAAAAGAGGTTTACTCTATATTTCTGACTTATAAGATAACAGATTTTTTTTTGGAACCTCAGAAAATCTATTCAGATGCAATAAATTGCTGGATGTACTGCAGAATGACAGAATCATTTAGGTTGGAAAAGACCTTCAAGATCATTAAGTCCAGCCTTTGGCCCATCATGACCTCATCAACTACACCATGGCATTAAGTGCCATATACAATTATTTCTTGAACACTTTGGGACCCTGGGCAGTCCATATTTTAATAGTCTGTGCTCACTTGTAAGAAATGCTGACTAAAACGTTTGAAAAATTCACCTGTAAAGTAATGTTGTAAAAGAAGGGAAATGGGAAATATGTACTTGTGCATTCATGAGTCACATCAGGTGTTACATGGTGAAGAGCAGATGTTGAAGTGGAGCTTTTACAGGTCACAAATTTTGTTTGAAAGATTTAAAATTACTGTGTTTTCCGGGAATGGAAAGTATATCTGTCCACTGTTTTCCAGCAAATTCTGTATAAAAAAGGGAACTTCTATTATAAATTTATTAGTAAAGCCTTCAGAAGGAAAAGTAGCAAATTATTTTTGCAATTTTAAATAGCACATAGATTAATTTTCATATTAATGTAAAGCAATGAACTAACAGATGAAAGACCTTTTTGTTTTCCTCGAGGATTTTGAATTCTTGCAGTATACAATAGCTGATGTTATCGACTTGACAGAATTTAGACATTATTTTAATTGACATTCACAGGAAGATTGTGGCCTTTTTTCCCCCAAAACTGTAAATCCTAATAGTATTTTATATAACTTAAAAACTGAAATTTAAGATTGTGCTTCATGAACTGTGAAATCTTGAAAGAGCTACATGGCCTATTGTAGATTGATTCATTTATTTATATTTCATTCTGAAGACATTTGGACACTTCTCTACTTGATGTTGATGTGCAGCCAACTTACATACGAGTACTGGTGAAGGGAAAGGTTAGTGATTTCTGACTACATTCATTTCAAATCAAGAGTTATTGTTTACCATAGTTAGTCAGTGGACTCTGGATCTGACTTCTCTAAGTTACCATCATTTGCATCTATGCAGAAAGAATGTTCTTTCAATACCTGCATTATTTTGGACCACACATAAACTGTGAAAGTCCTAACCAGAAGATGTTCAAAGCCTGAAATAAAATTTCACTTTCCTTTTCTCCTCTCTTCTTATTCCCCCCACACAGTGTACCATAATTCACTTTAGAAGAGAGCTTCCTAGTTGCCCCAGGCTAGAATTTAGCAATTTCACAATCTCGAATTTATAGCTGACAGAAACCAATGGATGTATATTCTTTTGAAAGGGCATTTAAAATGTCATTCCAGTTTTCTCTCTTCTCTGTGGTTTTAATTTTATCATCATTTTTAAAAAAATTCAAAGTACTTCCACAGTAAACCAAAACCCCTATTTTTAACTGAGCCAACTGCATAAACAAAACTTGAGAATTGCTTTACGTCTAAATAGACTGGATAATCTTTCTCATTTAATTGCTAATATAAGTCAAGCATCATTTTATAACCTCCTTTAGAAATGCCACTTCAGGAATGGCAGCAGTTCAGGAACATGCATCTGACTCTACTTGTAAGTAAAAGCTATTTAGCATAATTTATTAGGTTTAGTAATGCCATACATAACGTGAAAGGATTTAGACCTCCAGTGTCCTTAAAATCAAAGGATGTGATAGTGGTGGGTTTGTATTTGTTCTGTCCATGTGAAAGAAAGTAAAAAATATTTTAGCATGATATACTTCAATCCCATATGATCTTGTAGCCATTTCAGCTTGTGCTCCCTGAAGAAGTGAAGCCAGACATCAGCTCTGCTAAAAGATCACAAACAACTGGTCATTTAGTTGTCACCATGCCAAAGGTATGTAAAATAGTCTGAGGAGACATCACACAAAGATCCTTAAATGTTGTGAGTACTTTGGGAATGAGTCTGAGTTACAGGTAACATCTGGCTTGCTGAAGATATGCACTGTAGCCTTTCCCATCAGGGCATATTTTCCAAAAAAGGAACATTGCATAAAGACAATTTAGTTGCAGAGCCAAGCCTTAGTATTTAAAATCCCTCTAAAGGAACATAATGAAAATCAATATTAATAGAAATTTGTATTTCCTTTACTTTAAACAAAATCAGCTTTTTATATGCTAAAAGAGACTATGCAAAACATGCAGTATTATGCAAATGTGTAAGAAGATAGCTTTTTTTAAATAATGAAAATAAACACATACCTATTTTCTTTTTCCACTTGTGAAATAATAAAAACAAATCAGTTTATCAAAATTTGTGTGGCACACATACGTATGAAGGTTACATCTTTGTTCAAATATAGGGATGGTGCACTACTCTCATGTCTTATGGGTTTGGAACAAGAATTGCTTAATTTACTTTCCCTTCATGCTCTCCCTGTCTGGAAAGGTTTCCCTGACCAGCTGTACAAACTACTGTGACCATGGAGCAAGGAGGTTGTGGCAACATGGTGTTTCAACTGAAACTGCTTGGAGCAGACAGGGAGCTGGAAGTTTTAGGGGGGTAGAGTTCCAGAGATGAGAATGGATTGTATGGTAGGGTTCTGTATGTTGAGGGAGAAGTTAATCAACTGAAGCATCTTTTGCTGTTATGCCTTTGGAGGATTGGGTTGCTTTTAAGGCCTCTAGGACATCTTATACTTTTGGTTTTCAGAATATGGTAATCCCACCCAGGGATAGTTACAGTAAGAAACCAATCTCTTGATGCTCTAGCCTTACTCTTCTGGCCTTTAGGAAGTTTCTGTTGTGTAGGGGCAGGGGACATGTGTGAGTCCACCAGAATATATCAAATACAGCATTTCCTTCTGAAGGAAGAACCTATTTAGTTGAAATAGCTTCACCTGCTATGTGGCGTCATTTCCTTCTCTTTGTGCTCTGATTTAATTCTAAGACTATGCATCTAGTAGTTCTAACAAAAAAGTTCTTTTTCATCTTTTGGCTTCTTCCTTTTGTGGTTATTACCTTCTATGTTCCCTTCTACACTCCAGTCCCATACCATCTGTCTGTCCCTATGAGGACAGGCTCTCATTGAACCATAGACTGTCACTCAAGCATCAAACATGCAATTTTGCCAGAAACTTGAAGAATACTGAAAATAGTACTTATTTGGTTAAGGTAGATATTTTCTTAATATTCAAAATTCATTCAAATGAGTATTTATGTTTTCATAAATTTATTTGAAAATGAGGCCTTGCCATTTGCCATTTTGGATAGTGTAATTTTCAAATGTATATGAATAATTTTGTTTAATAGTTACTTGTCCTTGAGATATTTTAAATACTGTCAGTTTTCTGTCCCATACCCTGCTTTTATTACTCATACATCTTGCTAGTCTCTTTGTGGATGATCAGTGCCTTAGAAAATGTAAATATTTCCAAGAATCTCTGGATTTATATTAACTCTGCTTCCTGCCTATAAAGTCATACCTAAATCAGCAAAATGAATATTCTCTCTTCATGCTGTGATTGAGAACTGCCTTTATTCCATTATTAACTTTATATTTAACCTACCTTGATATTTTAGCTACACCTACCTATTTTGCCTAGCCCGAGGCTCTGGAGCATGCTTCATCTCAGAATACAGGATTCTCAGATATTTGTAAGACAGGAGAGAGAAGCACTATAGAATAACTGGGTTGATGTTATCAGCTTGGCCTTGGTTTGGTTAAAACTACTTGAGTAGCTTGGACACAGCGAGAGATGCATGAATGGAATGCTGCATGGTCTCTTTGTTGTCAGGGGATCCTGGAAAGCAGCTTTGTGGAAAAGCACCTGGGAGTCTTGGTTGCCACTAAGTTGAGCATGAGTCAGCAAGGTTCTCTTCTGTCAAAGAACACCATTTGTATCCTGAGCAGCATTGGGAGCATTGCCAGCAGGTGGAGGGTGGCCATCCTCCCCCTCTGTTCAGCATTGGTGAGATGCACATGGAGTGCTGTGTCCAGTGCTGGGCTCCCCAGTGCAAGAGAGACGTGGACATACTGGAGAGACTCCAGCAAAGGGCCACAAAGATGATTCAGGAACTGGAGCACATTGCCTGTGAGGAAAGGCTGAGAGCCCGGAGAAGACGAGGATCAAGGGGATCTTACCAATACACAGAAATACCTGAAGGGAGGGTGCAAAGAGGCAGAGCCAGGCTCTTTTCAGTGGTGCCCAGTGACAGCACCAGAGACAGTGAGCACAGACTGAAACACAGGAGTTCCCTCCAAACATCAGGAAACACTTTTTTACTGTGAGGGTGACTGGGTACCTGCACAGGTCACCCAGGGAGGGTGTGAATCCTCCATCCCTGGAGATCCTCTAAAGCCATTTGGACATGTTCCTGGGCAACTGGCTCAAGTGGGCCCTGCTTGAGCAGAGGGCTTAGACCAGATGACCTCCACAGGTCCCTGCCAATCTGCAGCATTCTGTGATCCTGTGAACTTCAGGGATTTCCTGACCAAAGGTGGATCTGTTACTTCAGCAATTGTATGTAACAGACACTAACCTATGGTTCACTGTTCAATATTACAGTCACAGAATCTGTTCTCTTCCCGTAAGACTGAAATAGAGTGTTCAGCTTAAATTTTTGGGATATAGATCCTCTTCAGATGATCTCCATCCATACAAATTTTATTATTATTATTATTATTAATGGAATATAATCTAGGAAGAAAGGTATAATGAATAATGATTAACAACAGGAAGGCTAATAGATATTTTTCTTGCAGAATATTATGGCAGTTTTTATCAATGCTTGAGAATACTAGTTTGAGATCACCAACTTAATGGGAATTCCTCATAGTAAGATAATAGGAAAACCAGAATATGTGCAATTTCTTTCGAGCTGTATCAATGACAAGACAAGCTTAATGACTATATTGCACTATATTTAACCCTTTTGTTCCTGATAAACGGTTACCAATTTTTTTTTTTTTGCAACTAGATAAATGGCCTAACACATTCCTTACGTAACTGAAATGTTGTCCGTTAATCTAAAAATAGTCTCCTGTAATAAGCTTCATGCAATAGTATCCTAAAAATATCTCTCTCTTCTCAGTAACACAACAGAAATCTATCTGAATTCTAAGTGTTTTTCACTTTCTTTAGTGAGCTTCTGAACAGGTTAATAAACCTTTCACCATTCATCTTCCAGCCTGTTTATAGTTCCCCAGTCTTTAAAAACAAAAACAAAACCTCTTGCCTGTCTGATGACCTTGCCACACCACAGATGTTGGAGATAGTAAATTCTCCATGAAGTAAAAGAAAGGAAAAAAAATTCACATTCATTTCTGGAAACATTTTTTTTAACCATGCTACTTGCTACTCAACAAATCCCCACAGAATGGGTGCCTTTCTAAGGCAGTGTGTACCAACATTTTTTGGAAGGTCATCAAAAGAAACTGAAGGACACAATGTTCAGTGAAATAATATAGTGACACCTTTAAAGTGTAATGTTTATACTGTAATAATCCTCTGTATAGAGATTTTGCATGGGTGAGGTGTTGATAGTGACTACATTGTACATGCCTCATGTTCTGGGAAAAATATTTGTGCCATGAAGCTTCTCAGATTTTGAACTTTTATGCTCTGGCAGCATCATCTTTGCAGATGATGCAGGAAAATTAAAAACTGAGAGATTCTTTAATAGAATTTGACTAAAATTGGCATATATTAAATAAATTATTTCATAAAATGTCATCAGTAGATTACACCAGCATTTTAATTACTGTCTGAGTAAAATCATCAAACCCCAGTTTTATTAACAAACAGATTTTATTTAGGGTTCTGAGACATTCTCTGTCATGTTTTAAAACTTTTTTTTTCCTTCTTTTAGTGAATCAGGGAGAAAGATTTGGACTTTTGATTAATTCTTTCTTATATTAGCAGTCACAAATGAATGCTGACAGCTTTTTATTGCCTGGGCCTTCAAAAGCGATTAGAAATTTAAAGATCAATGAGAGTTAGATTCCTTAATTAATCTAAAAATAGGAGTGGTGTGTATTATGTATGTCAGTGTAATTTGATAAAATTACATTGTATAATTTTCACTTATCTAGGTATGGTAAATGTAGTAATATTTCATTACCATCAAAGGCTTGTGGAGACACAGCTGTGAAACCCTAGAAATCTAATAATCCTTCAGCATAAATGTGTTTCTGGGAAAATCTGTTACTCAGAGGAATTCCCACTGTAGAATAAGAAAGCCATTGTAGGAAAAGAAAGGTGGACTGAAAATATGAACAAAATATGGTTTTCACATATTCCTTCTGTATTCTCAAGGATAGTCCAGATTATATTTAAAACATCTACATCTAGAATTCTTTGATAATGATCTTTAAGGGCTTTCCTTTCTGTTTTCTAATTAATCATAGAATCATAGAATATGCTGAGTTGGATGGAACCCATCAGTATCATCAAATCCAACTCTGCCCCTAAACAGGACACCCCAAAAATCACTCCAAGTGCCTGAAAGCATTGTCAAAGTGCTTCTTGAACCCTGTCAGGTGTAGTGCTGTGATCGCTTCCCTGGGGAGCCTGTTCCAGTGCCCAAACACCCTCTGGGGGAAGAACCTTTTCCTAATATCCGACCTACACCGCCCCTGACACAGCTTCAGGCCATTCTCCTGGCTCCTGTCACTGATCACCTGGGAGGAGAGATCGGTGCCTGCCCCTTCTCTTCCACTCATGAGGATGTTGAAGCCTCAATGAAGCTTTCGCTCAGTCTCCTCCAGGCTGAAGAGACCAAGTGACCTCAGCCGCTGCTCATATGGCTTCTCCTCCAGACCCTTCACCATCCTTGTGGCCTCCTGTGGATGCTCTCTCAAAGCTTCATGTCTTTTTTATATTGTGGTGCCCAAAACTGTACACAAAAATGTAAATATTCAAAATATGATCATAGAATAACTTTCAGTATTGTATTAATTTACTCAATTTTCCTATATACCACAGGCTTTAAATTTTGCACTGTTATCTTTCTACTGAGCCCAAAGTCTTATCTTTGGTCACAGTCTATGGCAGTTCTGGTTTGGAGAACAATTTTCCATCTTGATCACCATCATTAAGAGATGGGCCATCAGTTACTGGCTTGGTGACACTCACATACCATTGCTGTATCAAAAAGAAGAAAAAATAGAGTATCAATTTTTTTTTTTTAATTGAACAGAGTTAGGAGGACATCTTCTGAGCAGAAGATCTTTTATGTTGAACAGTATTTGATAACTGATAGATGTTCTAGTAGGCAAATCCTAACCCTTCCCTAACTTACAAGGTCAGTTCTTGTCAAGGATGTATTTTCTTATGAGTGCAGAATCAGCACGTTTCTTCACCATCCTTGATGATGTGTTCTGATCTGAGGACAAAGTAAGGAGCACGAGTCTCAAGGGGATCAATGGAATGAATTTGTGTTAAAAAAAAAGAACACTTGAGGGCCTCCTGAGAAAAGAGGGAAGGTACAAAGAAACAGTCTGTCCTTCATCAGAGCATACACAGAATCAGAGGGGATCGTCCTCTTCACACTGATTTCTAGAAACAAATGACAGAAGCTACAGACTCTGTCTTTATTTCATGTGGGGTTTAGAATGGAGACTAAATTCACAAGGCTTCTGGAACCGACTGCTCTCAAATCAATTGCACTGTGAAATAGTCAATAAAATGAACTATTTGTATAGATCCTGTTCTTCCTTTCAAATGCTTAAGGAATCCCTCTCCTATGCTGTTGTTTCGAAGGGAAAGAGATTCTTTTGCAATGAGATACCCTTTTGTCAACAGCACATCTTCCAAAAAATTGTGGTGGACGTGTTTTCTTTGAGAAGGGGAATTCATTTGGACTTTGAACTCAAGACTCTCTTTTAGCAAAGGAGCTGAGGGAGTTTGTGATCACTTGTCATTTGAGTGAGAAGTCCAGACTGCAGCTATCTTTTAATAAAAATGTCAGAACAAGTACTTCGACACCAGAACTGAAATGCAATCAGTAATGTGTATTTTTAACATAGTACTAAACAAGACGGCATATATTTAAATACAAGTAGATGTATATATTTAAATACTCTTTTATATATAATTTTATACATGGTTGGCTATAATTCCATTCAGATAATTTGGTTTAACTTGCCTTATGTCTGTGTTTCATGCTGAGTGAAGAGTGTTAAAATATAACAGAAAGAGTAAATGTCACAAGAGAAAATTTATGGAGATGCTCTCAATTTTCTTATTTTGAAAGAATGTTTAAATGCCTGCGAGCAAAAGTGTCAACTTTTATGAGAATTATGTTTTGTCTATTTTTATTTTAGGCTAAAGAAATAATCCTGGCTAAGCAAAAAGTTTCAGCTTCAATTAAACATTCTGAGTGCAATACACAGAAAAAAAACACAAGAAGGTAATTCCTTTTTATCTTCTGCATTAGTTTTATTTGTGTCACTGTGTTATTCACATGCCAGAATGTGCTTCTTTTATGTTATTGTTGAAAATATGAAAATATTGATTAGTGTAGAGTAAAAATATGTCTAAAAGCTTTGGATTAATAGCCTATCTGGTGCTGTTTATTAAAAAATGATCTCCAGTAGCAGAACCAAAAAACCACTTATTTTTGCATATCAATTTTGTTCTATCAGCTCATTCAGGCTGTTAACTGGTATGTACTAAAACTAAATCACCTACTGAGAATGGCCTCTGCAGAGCTCCTTGCTGTGGAACTCAAGTCTGGAAACCTTTTAGAAAGCAATGATTTTGAATCTCTCTCATGTATTTTGTTACTGTTATATAGATTGATCTACTGCTCAAGTAAATAGGTTCAAAAAGAAATTCTGCAAGGTTTTCTAACTCAGATCCATCCTATTAAATGTGATGTCAACTCCAGCTCTTGAAATCTTGTAGTTAATGACTGCCCAAAGCAAGTAAATATCAGTGATGCACTATTTTGTTTTTAACCCTTAGCAAGTGCTGCTGTAGATAGACAGTAGGGTTTATGAACACTTGACCTAAGTACAAATACTAAGATATATGTTTTAATTTTTCCTTTTGCTATAGCCAATGGTATTCATATCAGACTAAGATATATTAGCTACAAAGTCTCTTCAGCTGTTTATCTGTTTATATTTGAAGTGTTGCACTTGTTCCCTTGTTTGATTTCACTGAGGTGAATTTTGTTAAAAAGGCTAAGCAGTTAGTAAAAACTAGAATTTTGGATCATGGCTGTTCTTGTTCTCAATATTTAGGACACTGGCAAAATGGTTCTGAAAGAGTCAGTTGTAATTAATTCTACTTTTAGTTTCTTATTTCTGATACAAATCAGTCATTAACTTCTTTTCTTGATGATCTGCCTTATGAGAAGATGATAGGGCACCTGCAAGAATTTGTTGAGGTTACTAGAGAGCCCCAAGGACTGCACTCTTTCCTTAGGCAGCAGTCGTTACAAAAGTGCATCATTTCGATTACTGAGTACGTCAAATATTTTTAGAAGGTCCAGGCCAAATGGTGGATACTTACTCGCCATTATATTTGCAAAGTCATGGAAATCAGGTGAAGTCCCTGGTGACTGGAAAAATGGAAATATTGCACCCATTTTTAAAAAGAGTAGAAGGAAGGATGCCAGGAACTCATGATCCATCAGTCTCACCTTTGGGATTTCTGCTCTGCCTAGGAATTGGTAGGATGGTTGTGTCCAGAGGGGAGTAGGCAATGACTCAATCCCTGGATGGAGATCAGTGACAATTGATGTCCCTCAGGGGCCCATACCAGGACCAGTACATTTTCCTCTCTAGCACACTCTCAGGAGGTGTGCGGGTGACTCCAAGCTGGGTGGTGCAGTTCACACGCCAGAAGATGGGGTACCATCCAGAGGGATGTGGACAAGCTTGAGAAGTGGGTTCATGGGAATGTCATCAGGTTGAACAAGGTCAAATGCAAGGAGGTGCCCATGGGTCAGGACAACCCCTCGTATGCATAAAGGCTGGGGTTGGGAGCAGCCCTGAGAAGAACTTGGGAATATTGGTGCGTGCAAAACTGGACGTGAGCAGGCAGTGTGAACTTGCAGGCCAGAAAGCCAGCCGTGTCCTGGCTGGCATCAAAAGCAGCGTGGGCAGCAGGTTGAGGGAGAGGATTCTCCCTCTCTGCTCTGCTCTACCAAGACCGCACCTGGAGTGCTGCATCCAGCTCTGGTATTCTCAGTACAGAAAAGACATGGACCTGCTGGAGCCAGTCCAGAGGAGGGCCACAGAAGTTACTAGAGGGCTGGAGCACCTCTCCTATGAGGAAAGGCTGAGAGAGTCTGTGTTCTTCAGTCTGGAAAAGATAAGGCTTCAGGGAGACCTTCTAGCAGCCTTTCTACTAATAAGGATCTTATAAGAAAGATGGGGACAGATATTTTAATAGGGCCTCTAAAGACAGGACAAGACATAATTGTTTTAAAGTAAAAGAGGGGAAAGATATTGGAAAGATATGGGAAAGATATAAGAAAGATTTTTTGTATTATGAGGGTGGTGAAACACTGGCACTAGTTGCCCAGAGAAGTGGTGGATGCCCCATCCCTGTAAACATTCAAGGTCAGGTTGAATGGGGCTCTGAGCAACCTGATTTAGTTGAGGGTGTCCCTTGCTCGTTGCAGAGGGGTTGGACTAGATGATCTGTAAATTTGCCTTCCAACCCAAACCATTCTGTGAGTCTATTCTATGACTCTTCTTTGCAAAAGGAGTGGTGCTTTTCCACAGAAGTACAGCTAAAGCTTTAAATGCATTGCAGGAAATAAGTTTAAAAAAACAACTTGTGTATTAGGAAAATATATTTCCTTAGAGCACTGTGTCTGCCTTTAGTTTTGGCTGTGCAGTAAATGTTTAAATAATAATAGAAGCATGGAAGTAATATTGTGAAATGGTGCCCTTTCCTGCCAGCTGATGAACTAAAGATACTCCGTGGCATAGAGCACACTCCAAGAATTTGTGTTTCATTTCTATGCAGTCTTAAGTAATTATGACATGCTTCTTGCAGATTTTGAGGGTTAAAATATTACAGGAATATATATCACAAAAGTAGAAGTAGGAAAAGAGTCTTTGAATTACACTTCTTTCTAAAAATAGTAAGTTTTGACCTCTTTAGCTGAAAAGTCGCTGAGTAGCCAGATGTTAAAAATTTGCTGAATAGTTGTCTCTTAGATTACAGAAGAACATTCATTACAGTGATTACACTTGACAGCTACAGATGTCTTAGCTAAATGCTGTGAGACATATAATCTGCCAAACTGTAATGCAGAGCTTTAAATCTCTTTAACTCTTGTTAGCTAGATTACATGATGATACTGTCATTACTTCTGCCATGTATGAGAGATTTCTTCTGTGACTATATAGGAAACTGTATTTCGAGCCTTCAAAGAGGCAAGTTTCTGTGGAAGGAAATTGACAGACTGATCTATTATACTTACAAAGCCTCTATTAATGCAGTAGCTGAGTGTGCCATTCCTTACTGGAACTGGCCTCACAGTTCCGATTTAAAGTATCAAAGTTGAGTTCTCCACAGCTGCATAGAGGAAATTCAGAGGTAGGTAGGAACTGACTTTTCTGAAGTTGTACTGGAAATCTTAATAGTAACAGTTAGATAAAGTCAACAATCCGTGTCTCATACCTTCAGCTTTAGACTGTTCTTCCTTTAGCATGTTGAAGAAGAAAAAAATTAAATAAAACTCAAAATGTCTCTAAAAGTAAATATACACACATTTGAATTCCTCCAGTAAAGAAAGCTACATAGGAATATAATTTTTTTCTTTCATTTTTGGAGTTTTCTCTTCGTTTTGTTTTTTATTGCTGCAGATCTTGGTATACAGAGAGGTTGGGATATGCAGCCAGAGCATGGTTTAATTTGAGGAGGCAAAGGAATGGAGTGGCAATTTCTGCAGAATTAGAAACTAATCAGCAAGTTCTGATCTATACACACCTTCTATAATGAAATAAGGAATGCAAGGTAGAGGTGATTTCTATTTTTGTTGTTCAGGCGTTGCAAATCTGACTGCCTCAAGTGTCTTTTACCCTCTTAGCTATGCAGGAGTGCACTGGGTGACTAAGCCAGCATGTGCTCTAGAGAATACCATGTAATACATTAGGTTGGAAATGTGACTTATATTCCACTGGAATCAGTTCTTAGTGGCAGTGCATAATGTACGGCTTTTGGCAGTTTTTTGGTTTGGTTTGGTTTGGTTTGGTTTTGTTTGCTTTGTTTTTTCCATCTGGACTCTTGCAGAGAAAAAAAGAAAAACGTTGCTGGATTGTCCACCTCTGTCTGCTGGTGCACCTGTAAATGCCTTTGTACAGGTTATCCAGTTTCAACCAAATTTCACTAATTGGCAGAGACATAAAATGCGTAAAATTACCTGTAAATTATATTGAACTTGAGATTGAGAAAACCTGTATGTTTTTGATCACTGTTGGATTTTAATTCCAACCTTTTTCTAGCAAACATGTAATGATAAAGACTCATTAACAGAACTTCTTTTATGGTTTGCAGTTTCAGTGATAAACAAGCATTACTTTACTTTTTTTGGAGAAGTCTTTGGTTTTAGTTAAGCTTTTTCTTGCTTATTAACAAAAAAAGAACAAAAGACTGATTATTTCAAAAATTCTCTACAGTTGTCTCACTTGAGATGTAACAGTGTTGCTGAAGGTGAAACATACTGCAAAGCTCTGTTTTACTGGATGACCCTGTTTTAGCTTGGTTCATTTTGGTGGAGAAGAGGCAAAGAACAAATCTGTGGGAAAAAATGTAGATGTAAGAGTAAGAATCTTTCTTTGGGAGTGAGAAGTTCTAATTTGAATTCTTGAAGCAGTCCTTGTGAAGTGTCAGAATACTGCCTTTCCACAGGCTGAATGGCTGAAAATCTCTCCCAGTCTTACATTCCTACAGCTCGCACATAGAGGGATAGAGATGTGATGAGTTGGAAGGGGGAGAACTCCGTGTTGTGAAGAGAAATACAGTAGAATAAAATGAGTCATTTTCTCAGGACTGGGAAAGGGAGGTAGGGTGAGGTCAGAAACTGAATGGCATTGCAGACAAACGGATCTGAAAGAACTGCAGGAGGATTTATTTGATCTTTCAGAACCCAAATTCTCTTCTGTGTCTAAACCAAGCACAAACATTTCAATGGGAAGAAAGCCAAGTGTGTCTGAAGAGTGGCCTGAATGACAGATGAGTAAATGTGTGCAAAGATCACAAATGACAAGTCAGTTATCAGTCCTATTGAGATGTAATGCCTTTGATAAATACCTGGGATTAGATCACAGATCTTAAGAGTTGAATAGTTTGCAGAATTAATATTTTCTGGCGATGAAGTTTGCTAGCTGTCCTGAAGACATTGAGAACTTTTAGAATGAAAGCAGTATTGTATGGGAAAGCAGGAATCATAGGAATTGTAATTCAATGGGCTTCTTAACCAGAAAGTGCAGGCAGATATGACTAAGCAACATATTAAAAATGTTTTTTACTCAAATTAATCTCAAAGTATGGATTCATTTGCATTCTCATAGAGGCCTGGAGCTAATCAAAGCAGAGGGTGTACATCTCTATCATTTGACTAATGAGGAGAACAAAAGGTGGGGTGCCTCAGAAATGATTTGAAAATTAATTTTGCACACAGGTATCTGATAATCCCTAACTTTAATAAAGGTGAAAAGGCTTCAGAAATGTGCCCTTCTGGAGAAAGCATTCTCAAGAGAACAATTCAGTTAGTTCCTGATCACTGCAGTCTAAAGTAATCTTTGGTTGTGCATATGGGACAAGGACAAAAGTCTGAGGGCAGAGATGGACTTAAAAGTTGCCTTCTAACATTCCATAATTTTGAAAAAACTTTGTTAGAATAAAGTGTGTGTTCAGTATGTGTTTCCCAAGTATTTAAGACTTTCATGTTTGCCTGACAAATTTAACAGTGAAAAGAGTGAAAACAAGATGATATTATAGCCACATGTAGAAATTCAAAGTCAATTTGCATATTGCAGGTATTGGAGCATATTTCTTGCTTACAGACAAGGCCAGTTTAAGGTTTAGTATCTTGAAATGATTATTCAAAAGAAAGAAAGGGATGGAACAGTGAAGTTGAAAATGTCACAGTGACTAGGATTTTCTGTCTAAATTTTAGAAGCATGGACACTAGTAATATATACATTCTCAGTCTGATGAATCCTATTTATGAAATATAGTTGTCTTTTAGAACAGAATGACCTAGATATCATCAGCCTTTTATTTATCAGAACATTTATCACTGATTTATTAGTTCTTCTTCACTGATGTTTAGTCCCTGAGAAATGAATTTGATTCTACCAGTATTCATGTCTTCCCACTGATTCTGAAGAATCCAGTTATGGCTTCATTTCAGATTACACATATTAGTGGAGATTTGAAAGGCCTCTTACACAATGAAAGAGGAATTAATTTTCCAGGTACTTAAAACAACATAATTATTTGCTTAGATTACCTAGTAGATTTTTTCTAAGATTATATTCTCAAAAATTGAGACCAGAGTATGACAAGTGTCACACATTCACCATCAGTTTTTAACATACGTAAATAAAGATTTGTCTTCTCTAAACTCTCAGATAGGTGTCATTGCATATGCTGGAATCACTCAGGCTTTTTATTCATGAAAAAGATTTATTAGTACTTTTTCTAGGATGATAATGATTTTTTGTCCTGTTTCATTCACAGTGTTAAAAGATTTGAAAAACTGCCTCTTCAAAGCTGTTGGTTGTGACTCCTAAATATCTTTAGATATCCTGATACCAGAAAGGAAACTTTCAATCACATGTCAATAACCATATATTCTGGATTAAAGATACGAGAAATGTCTAGCAATATAAATTTTGTTAAGTTGAAACAGGGAAATGTAACTGTCAAATCGTTTAAATATCAAGTATGGGGATTAAGGATGGTGTAAACAAAAATGTAAATTATCAAGAAATACCAAATTATCATATATTCAGCATGTCACACACCAGATTGCAGGCTGCAATAGTTATGCTAAACTTTCTTTATTGTGGAGTCTTCTAATTCTATTCTTTAAAATTATTATCAAACTGTGTGGAGGTAGAAATAGCCTTTTGAAGGGAAAAAAAATCAGGAAGAAAGGATTTAATTTATTTTTGTGTGGTGCTTTAGTGTTTGACCATAATTTTTTAGGTGGAGAACACTCAGCAGCAGGTAGCGGTGCCAAAAACTGTGAACTTCGTCTATTTTTAAACCTGAACTTGAAATAGTTTGCAAACACTGAGATTTTCAGATATGTTCTGTAGCTGGTCCTGCAGGGAATATTTTTGTTTCCATAACAGTTGTTTTACCATTGCTCATGGAAGAGCTTCAGCAACAAGATGATTTTTTATTCTGCTTGGTAGAATTACATGGAAAAAACCCTCATTCTTCCTTCAAAAAGTGTTCAGGTGGTTAGCCCTGACCTCATCAATACCCAGCCTCTTTTGCATAGATTGTGTGGTGAGAGCAGCAGCTCCTCAGCAGCTCTGTGTCGTAGCTGTGCTGATTTCAGCCTGAGTCTTGCTGTCAGCCAATGCTTGTATCATGGTGGCTGTGATACTACTGGGAAGCTTTACCAAACAAGTATAGAATGTTTGATCGTGTTCATGTAAGTACTTAAAAATCCACTTCCTTTCTGGAAAAAGTCACTTGTGCTGATTCTCAGTCTTACCTGTTGCCTGTTGCTAACATATTTCAAGACTACATGTGGTGATGAAATTTTGAGAATGGCTGATGCAAGAACCTTTTCATATCTTGTTGATGTGGATTGTTACTTACGACACTCGCTATTAATTAATTTCTGGTGTACTGAAGTTTATTCTGCTACTAAGCAATAAGATATTCAAACTACATGATTGTGTTTTCATGACTGACAATTTGTACCATTTTAGAGCTGTTGAGCAAATGTGAAATACCACTGCTAATTAAAATACTTCAGATTAAGGAAATTCTTTTCTAGCATGTGATGGAAGCACTGGCTGAGCCTAATTTATTTTCATGTTTATGCTTTTTTAGCTTTTTCTGAGGTGCTTCAGATTAGTGGTAAATCATGAGTTTAAGGGTCTGGACAGGGTCGGCTCTCTTTGCAATCTCACCAACAGCTGTTGAGGAAGTGATTCCAGGTCACAGCACATTTCATAAATTATTCAGGAAACGAAAATGCCCTTTACTTTTTGGGGATGAACATTTTTCAGAATGTTGCCACAGATTGAACATATTTTGTGTCATTAAATAGTATAGTGCAATATCAGAAAAAAAAAATCTAGCTTTATAAATTGGAGAATTTCAGGCTAAAGAAATAAGACTTCTCTTGTATTTGTTTTGATGGCCCATTAAATTCTATAATTTTTGCTTATGCCACTATTTGGAAAGGATTTATCCAGATTATTAAAGCAGGTAGCTTCTCTGGCTGTTTTCCTGGTCAGAAAAAATGATCAAATAATTCTTTTAGTACGAGAAAAATCTAGTGGCATAGAGCTGAAAGAGGTGGTTAGGCTGGTGACTGCCTGTTCTGGTGCTCATGCTTTCCTCAGCACAGCACAGGAGCAGAGGAGGAGCCCTCCCACGAGCGCCTCTGCATCTCTCCTTCAGTGCGACAGAGATCCTGCACACAGGTGAGGGCTGGGATGCCTGCTCACATCTCCCAGAGCCTTGATGGAGAAGCATTGGCAGAATTTGGAAGCTGCCCTGCAAAACTCTCTCTGTTTTAACAATTAAAGATGGTGTATTTTCAGTTTAAAATCTTTTGTTGTACTTTATTTACAAATTTTCATTACCTGTGTTGTCATCCGAGAAATGCGTTCTGTCATGCAGTGACTTTGCCTCCCTCTTGTTTGTTCCCTTGCTAAGGAGCCTTTCTGATCTCCTGGGTAAACAGAGTTTGCTCACATCTCTGAAGGGTGAGGCACTGTCTTTTCTAATGCTGAGCTGGGAACTGTGACTCAGGATAAAATGGAGTATGAAGATGTACAAATCCTGTTGTAATTTGAAGAAATTAAATGTAATTGTACAATTAAATTTCCATTTTGCCATTTTTCCATGTAAACAGTTACAAATTGTATGAAAGCAGGTTAGATTTTTCCATTTATTCATTGAGCTCCTCTATTAGAAAAGAACAATAAGATGAAATGCTGCAAGACAGAGTATGTTTCAAATCTTTGATCATTGGGTGGTGTGGACAGGTTGTCTTAATGAGTGGCCAGTACACATTTCTAAGTGTCATCTGAGAGGGTATCCTTAATAGCAGTAGAATCTGAAAGTTGTGTTAAAACTCTGAGGTTTTTTTTATAATTTAATTTCATATTTTTCATGATAAAAACATGGTGAGGATTCATATTGCCAAAATATAAAAATTAGCTGATCAAGGCAGACAAGTCCGTACAATTGTATTTTCTCTCTAAAGGAAAGTATTTCTGTTTTCCAAAGATGGACCTCTCACCTAGAAATTAATGGACAGCCAGTGTGAAGGAACTGTGTAAAAAAGAACAGAAAAAAACCCCTAGATTTATAAAAATGATCTTACATCAAAAGCCAACCATTTGTACTGTGATACCAGCAGTCACCATTTTTTGATATAAAGGGAATTACAGAGATCAAAAATTAACTTTTGAAGTCTGGAGACTATGGATTCTTTTGTACAAAATCTTAGAGATTTTGTATTACTTTTATGTGTTTACACTTAGGGTTTTTATTTAGCAATCAATTTTCAAGTTACAAGAACTCTTAACGCTGGTTTAATTGGACTCAGTAACAACCCTCATACCAAAGTCAATGTGTTTATAAATAGGCACCAAAAATAGAATCATAGAATCACATAATAAATTCGAAGAGTTCTGTTATATTTGACACTGAAATTAAGGTTTTTTTCCATTTATTTCCCTCTTGTCTCAGGAGTGGACAAGTTGAGAAGTTAGAAGTGGATCCTAGTAAATATTCATTCCCTGATGTGACAAAGATAATCCAAGAAAAGGAACGAACTGGACAGGGACCTATAAAGCTCCAACCACAGAAGGTTACAGAGGTTAAGAAGAGCTGTGTTGATTTTGAAAATAATGAAGATGTTCCTCCCTTAATTTGAAACGTTCTGAAATAGTCCTTCTATATGTAGCATGAATGCTTGTGTTGAATTCATGGCCTTATGTGTAAATAAAATAAAATAGAGCTGAAGTTGGCAATATCATAACATTTCTTATCAATAACTTTTTTATGCCGGTGTTTTCTGCTGCATTTTCTGTTAGTATATTGCTATATAAGTTATTTTTTTCTAGATTGTTTACTTAGTAACTCTGAAATTAGAATAGGGGCCTTATATCAGAGATTGTCATTTCTTGAAATATTTTACTGTCTGGGTTGAAAGATGGCACATTACTGTGAAAAAGAGAAATGGAAGGAAGAAAGCAGTTGTAACAAGATTTATGATTTTTCTCATTAAACTAAGGATAGGAAAAATCTCTGTGTATTCCTTCAGTGTTTTCATTTTCATGAAGGACAACAGTAGAAAAAAAGGGTATTGTTAGAGTGAGAGATTGCTGTAATGTACCATACATCACTGAATCTCCAGCATAATGCACAGCTCCTGGATTCTGGAGCTCGTCTAATAATGCCACTCCTTGAAGATTTTGGGAGAGAATAAAGAGAAACTTCAAGAAAAAATAAGCTGAGTGACCTTCATTACCTTCCTTATGCATTTGTAATTGTTTGTAAAGGAAGACTTCATTTGGGAGAGAAAATGCTTCGGATTCAAATCAGCTTTTGCTTCTAGTCAAGTACAAGCAAAGTCAGGAAGAATTAAGCAATATTGTCTGGTTATAACTTGTTTTCATCCTTAAGATAGAAAATTAATAAGTTGTGTTTATAACTGAACCACTGTTTAAGTTCAGATAGTGGCCACAGTATCCTCAGCACATAGTCAAGTTCATAACACATCCTTTGAAAGTGCTGTATCCCTAATTGTGAAAAACGTGCAAAAAACTCAGCAGTTTGAATGAAAATATTCCCATTGAATTCTGGGAATTTTTAGCCACTCTAAAGTGCTTTATGATTCTTCACAGATGTTTAACGTAAGATAAAGATAAATACTCTATCTTAAAGTGCACTGAAAAGAAGCAGAAAATATCCATCAACTTAGGATGATGGCTTGAACTGATGCATTTTCTCCGGTTGCAATTTGAAATGGATATAGGATAAAAAAAAAATGAAGTTTTGTACTAATGCTGCATATACTAAAAGCTGAAAAGAAAATTTATATATCTCAAAGACATAAACCAAAGTGGAATTTGGGCATCATCTGATGTACTGTCATATCATCTTGGATTTTTCATTTGCACTGACTCAATTTTTCCAACTCCAGAATAAATTCTTCAATGATACAAGCCTCTGAGCCCTGGAATCTATTTAATCAGCTCCGCTCTGGTTAATGGAGTATAAAAACATCAACTGCTTTTGCAATATGTCCCAATTCACTAGAAATGCCTAATCTTGCTAGCTAACTGTGGAAAAGACATATTAAATTTTATGTCTTGATCTCACTGAGTAGTAATGTGCCCATAGGGTGAGCGTGGATCATTTTCTGGATTGCACATCAAAGTTCTGTGTTTGAGATTGCACAGGGTGTCCCTGCCCCGGGGGTGGCAGTGGGGCTGCAGATGTCAGGGACAAACAGGTTCCAGCGAGGGCCAAAGGTGACAGCGGTGCAGGAGGAGGAGCTGAGGAGGGAACAGCAGCAGGGGGCCACAAGCAGAGCTGGAGGAGGAGGGGAGCAGGAGGGGCTGCAGGCTCAGAGAAGGGATCCCCTCCGGCAGCCCTGGACAGACCCCCTTGGAGCAGAGACCCCCTTGCAGCCCAGGGAGAGCCTGGGGGTCCTAAAAGTTGATGGTGTTTATGTAACTGTGCAGCCCTAGCAAAAAAACAGGCAACAGGTAATAGAAATTTTAGCAGTCAGATGGGCAGTTTATGTTTTTATTCCTTTCAAGTGTACTTCTTTTGGTTTGAAAGTATGAAGTTTGCTGACCTTAGGATAGGTGAAGAAAAAAGGCTCCACCACTTTTTTGAAGACAAAAATCAGTAAATTTTGGCTGCAGATGCAATATTTTGTTAATTTCCTGTAATTTCATTGATTGCTGTGGGGATTCCCTGATGTTTCTAAGAGGTAAACCTTTTGCAGGCTTTCCTCTTTTTCTTCATTGCTTATTTCTGAAAATCTTGTAGGAAAAATCAGCCTTTCAGATCTTCAGCCAATACAGATGAACCTGTCAGGAGTTTCAGAAAATTGTGAAAACAGAGGCCTCCATGCAGCCAGGTCAGGTACGGTTATTTTATTTTTTCATAAAAAGAGAGCTATAAAAATTAATCTGTAATGTCAAATCAAAGGATAATACGATTGGATCTTTCCCCATTCCAACTCAGTTCTCTTTTTCATCTGATTTCATTGTGAATAGATTTGGCTCTGGTTTCGGGGGGAAAAAGATAAAAAAATGTATTGAGCTACAATAACATGTCATAGGAAAATTGAGAGCAGGTACCAAAATATACTTGGAACTACTGAAGAAAAAGTAGTTTCACATGGTAACATAATCTTGGGATCCAGCCTGAAAATGGAGAATATTCTGAGAATCAGCTTCAATAAACCTCTCAGCTGAGTATGGGCCATGGAGAACACAAGCAGAGGTTGATCACAGAGAGACAAAGTGCATGAGCAGAAGATAAAACCAGTGACCCACAAAAGCATAAACGCACCTTACAAAATTACTGATCACTAAGGTAATGCAATTTTGAGAAAAGAAGACAAAAGAGGACAAAGGACCTGCAGTCAACATAGATAAAATATCCCCTGTATAGAGAAAATAAAAAGATAACAAAAGGAATAAAAGATAGTCACAGCCCCCACCAGAGGAAGGAAGAGCAGAGAAGGGAACTCCATCGTTGTCTCCCCCAGTTAAGGACGTGGCAGCTGATCAAAGCCATTGTGTGGCTGCAGCATGATTCCCCTACTTAGAGCAGACAAAAAAGTGCTGCTTTTTGATTTGCCACTTGCCTCATTCTGCCACTGCAGACTCAGCAGTTGTACGTACAACATTATCTCTTACTATGTAATTGGGTTAAGTAAATTAAAATTTCAGAAAGCACTGAGTATGTGTTGTGATATTTCACCTCTAACTAGATGACTGGATGAATTTTAGCAGTATGCAGTTGATGGATTTATTCATCATCCTGTAGACAGAGATGGATGGGGTTACAAATTCCAGCAGTACTGAGAGGAAAGATGTGTAACGGTTCAGGAATGCCCTTGGATTTGCCACAAAATCTTTCTCTTGTTCTAAAACTGGGATGGGATGTAAGTTTTGGATTTGCCATCAGAATGAGAGTTTTGTTGATGCACAAAATAGAAAGCGTCTGGCTCCCTCCAGCACTAGATTGATTCATCTTGGCCAAAAACAGCAAAAGGAGAAGGGAATATGTTACACTATGATAGGGTAAAACTATCCGGCACTTCCAATTGCAGCAGAACAATATGCAATAAAATAGCAAACTTGGTTCAAAGCTACCAAAAGATCTTTCAGTCTCAGATGGATTTCTGATTATACTCAGTATGGGTAACTGTACTGGACATGCAAAATGTGCTTTCCCACTGAATGTTTCAAATTATAATTCCCATAAGGGGAACTGGTGAGTAGCAAATACATTTCTTACCAGTTAATGAATATGAAAGAAAGCTGTAGGGGCCCTGAGCATTAGTCTTTTTCTGAACAATTGCTAAAGACCAGGTGTTTGCTGTCAGTGCTAGACTGGGTAACTTCACCCAAACTAAATCACAGCATCACAGAATGTTCAAGGTTGGAAGACCCCCGTGGTGGTCATCTGGTCCAACTTCCCTGCTCAAACTAGAGCCAGTTGTCCAGGACCCCATACAGATGGCTTTAGAATATCTCCAGGAATGGAGAATTCACAACCTCCCTGGTTGACCTGTGCAGGCACCTGTTCACCCTCACAGTAAAAAAAAAAGTTTCCTGACATTCAGAGGGAAGTCCTGTGTTCAGTCTGTGCCCACTGTCTCTGGTCCTGGCACTGAGCACCACCTATTCACAGTTTAATTGCAAATTATTTGTGAATAAATGTATTTCTTCTGTTACAGAGTCATCTATAGCATGCTGAAGCTTATTGCTCTCATTTGCAGCACCTGAGCAATACTGACAGAACAGTTTTCTCCTTCCACCTCTGATACATCCAGGCAGAGTGAAAGCTCAATGAAGCTGAAATCTAAGAAAACAGCATATGAATTAACAGGGACAAAAGGCATGACATAATTTAGAAAACACAGCTTACTCAGAATGACAGTTCATGTTTTACTTTTTAAAAAGCAGAAATGATCAAAGTCTTATTAGTGGCAGAAGTGCTGCTCTTGGTTGCACAGTTGTGCACTGGAATCATCTAATAATCAGCTGGGATCTCTCTGAGGCAGGTTTTGTACAAATTGTTCCTGCATCAAACATGTCACAGTGAAAACACTGTGAGAGCCACAGAGTACATCAGGTCTGGAGACTGTTTACTGTGTCGGTTTCAGAATCACCATGGATTACCTGAGCTAATTATAAAACACAGACATTAGAAGGAGCAGGGAAGCAAGGAGATAATGTTAGACTGGGCATAGTTTCTTCTGCCATATGAGCCCTTCCTACAGACAGCAGCAACCACTCCCTTGCACAGAGCACAGAAATGTGAGCCATACATTTATTTAAAGAAACTCTTCAGCTCCTCCATAGAGAAGCCCTGATGTGGTGGGAATTGGCCAGGGATCAAGAGTCAAAAGCCCATTCCCTTAAGGAGGTGGTATAGAACCACCCCTCTGCTTTGTCTAGGTGTTAGCATAATAGTTTGTCCTTGGAGGAGTTCAGATCTGCACAAAGTGGCAATTTTCCCATATAGGGCACTGTATGGAGGTGTCTCAACTGTTAAGGAACTTTTCTGACATTTGACAACAGCTTTTCCAGCATGAGGCATAGGAAAATCATAATAACCAAGCCCACACTGCAGGTCATACTGCTTTACTGGAAATACAACTCTCAGTGTAGTACAGCCTGAATGTCTGGGGAAAAACAAAATCTCAGAATTATAGCATGTATTAAATGAACAGAAGCACTTAAAAACTCCACAGCTCTAAACCGTAAGCATATTTCTCCTCAGAAACTTCATAGAAATATGTGTATAGAAGAGTTGACTGATGAACATTTGGCTAGAAAGATGTGAGCTGTGGCTATGCTTTGACCCTTGTTTTTGTGCTCTCACTGCTAACCATCTGCAAGTCTACCAGCAGCATAATTATGCGTGTTTGACAGTGTACATAAATTAGTGTTGGCTCCTCTGGTTTTGCAACAAGGCAGGCAGCCATCTGACTTTTTAATTAAGAATTTCACTGAGATTGATAATAAAGTTCCAATATGCTTCCATATTTAAATGAAAGTGCATCATCAGTATAAAATTTTCAAAGGGAAAACATCCTCGGAGATTTATCACCTATGAAGTACAGCTGAAGTGAAGCATGGCATCAGCTATGGAAGAAATCCAAACTGTCTGCTTTTCCTGCACCGAACTCCATTCTGCAATGGAAATCCTCTAAAGGAATCAAGACCATTTTTTTTCACTCATTTTTTTTAATTTCCATGAACCTAAGACTCTGTACTGTACTTCTGAATATTTAAAGATGCTGATATCCTGCACCATTTTCAGAACTTCCTTATGTGTGCTTATGCTCAGTATCTACTTACAGCTTCAGCTATTTAAATTCTTGAAAGTGTCACCCTTCCTTATGTCTGTAGTAAAAGCTATATTCATCTCACTGAAATTATTTTTCAATATGCTAAATAAAAATACGTGTCTTTTAAAATTTATGCAGTTTAGCTCAATCTGGGAAGTCATGTATGAACCAAGTCACCGTCGAACATTCTTAAAACTTTTCCAAGTGTGCCTCCAGTACAGGTCTAGAGTATCTTAGATAAATCAATTAAACTTTTTCAATTTCTTTCCTACAAAACTTGAGTTTCAGCCTGAACATTCTCAAAGTGGTAGTGAAGTATCAAAGGCTCCCATGACATGTTCATGTGTACCTATAGTTGTGAAGGTGTCATCAGATTACTTGGTGCTAACTGTGCTGGGGGGATTTCTGTGGGGCTGAAGGTAATTTCTTACACTTTATCAGCTGTGTTGAGATACATAATTACATGTCTGTGATCTGTAAAGCAAATTCTCCCTCTTTATCAGTGTTTGACACTGGATGCTTAACAACCTGGTTAATCAAAAACAGATTATACTGCTAGAATTAATGAGGCATTGAAAGGGTTTAATGACTGAGGAAAGCTTTTTAATGCCTGTTTCAAAGGGATTACTTAGTCTAATATTTGCTCATACGTAGTAGAGAAATGTGTGGCATGGAAGTCACAGTTATCCAGACAAATGAATTTCTTTAGGTCAGCTCAAACCTGGTATCTCATCACTGAAAATCTCAAATCTAGTTCATGTTCTTTTGATAGACAAAGAAGCTCTTTCTTCTTTCCCATCATATTAATTCAGGGTTCAGTGTAGAAGATTCAAGGACAGCTGGCAAAAATGGCCATTTAAATCAGCTTGGGACTGGAGTAGGAGAGATTTTATTACTGGATATATCTGAATCACAGGATTAAAGAAAATTACTACATGTGGTTAGAGATAGAGAAGTCTGCCTATTAAATGAGCTGTGAAATTAGTTTCAGCAAATGATAGCTCTTGAAATATCAGATCTTGAATTTGTCCCTGGGATCTTGAATCACGAAAGAAAAAGCATAATTTGGTCAGAGAGAGGTTCCAGGTTTCCCTTTGGTTGTAAAGACTTTATATGGTATTCTTTGACCTGGATCTTTTCTCAGATTGGGAAAGAGGATCCAAGGCATTGTTCAGTCTGTCGGAGGAAGGAACACCTGTGTGTGAACACAAATATGAATGTTCTCCCCATTTCTTGTCCTGCACAATGTTCTCGCTACTTTTGTACTTCCTTGCCCGTTCTGCGGCATGACACAGTGGGTCTTTTCAGGTGGTTCTAGGAATCTATTCCCTGATGTTGCAAACAAGGGAACAACAAATGGAGACAAGCAGGAGACCTGCTTCAAAACTGCCATCCAGTCCTGAACCAGGCTCCACCAGCCCGTTTCCAGGCTAGTGTTCCTTGTGCATGTGGTGCTGGTTTGTGTCTTTCATGGTGATTTTAGAGTTCTTGGTTAGAGTTCATAGGAGCTCTCACCATTTCCTTTTGCCAAAGGAATTTGAGTAAACAGCTTGATGTGCAAACTAACTCTTAAATTCTGCATCTACCAAGGTCTATTGTCAGGATGAGTCACTTAAGGAAAAATGCCTTTGCAATAAGAAATTCCCAGCACTCAGATCCACAATTGCCTTACTTCAGGTCCTCATATATCATATCCCACAGTTTCCCAGGAAGGTCTGAGCTCTACTGTTTTATCTAATCTCTACTCACTTCCTGAGGATCCCTGAAAGCTTCTCAACTTCAGCTTAATTGATACTGAAATTATTGGTGAACTAAGAGTCAAAACTGAGAAAAGATACGCTCATCTTATGGGTGATCGTATGAAGAATTTTGGATAAAATGATATACCTCAGTCACTCAATCCAGCAGTGGCAGAGGTGAAGATATAATTCAGAAGCCCATCACTTGAGGGAAGGAGGCACGCATTCACCAATGAATTTCTTATGCCATTGCCCACAGCAGTAGGTGTAAGGAAAACCAGATGAAGCCAAGTCAGAAGTCCATTTAGTCCAAGATGTGCCTCAATTCAAGCAGGACATTTCTAAGCCAGGAAATACAGTGAATAGCAATGTACCCACTACCTGGAGGGCTGTGTGTGACTGCCCCATCACACCTGCTAACCCTTGAGGGACACAGTTCTCTTGCCCTCTCCAACTTAGTCCAGCCCCTTCCCCTCATTCTGGGAGAGGCAAAATTCAATTTTGCATACCCCGCTGGGAAGACTTGACCCTGTTCTGTATAAGAAATTTTGAAAAGACTTATCCTTCCCTGATACAATCTCAGACAGTCAGCAGCTGTAGGAAAGCCTGACCTAGGGGCTAACGTGCAATTATCTTTGATGGAACACTCCTCTGTGAATCTGTGTTCCTGTTATTTCACACTAACTATGCTTATAAACCTCCATTCTATATCCTGTGGCTACAAGCTTCATGCTTTAATTATGCATCCTGTAAATATTGGCCTGAGTTTAATTTAAGCCTATCAACATATCCTTGGGGATTCCTAGTTCCTTCGATTCATCCTGTTGTTTTCCTCAGAACGTTTTCTACTTCTATTACATCCGGGATGGAGTGGGGCAAAACCTAAGTGTGGTTTTACACAGCACCGTGTTATCTCTCACTTCCCTACAAATTCCTAGTGGTCTCTTACCTTTTGAATACTGTCAAGCACTGAGCTCACAGATTTATAAAACTGCCTACAGGGAGCTCAAATTTTATTTCCTGACTTTCAATAGCTAGACAAGAACCTGCCACTATGTACTGACAGATCAAGCTGCTTTAGGTAGAGTTATTTTCCCCTTTGTAGTTAGAGATATTGAGCTATTGTTTCCTTCAGTGGCTCAGCTCCTTGGGATTTTCAGACATTTTTGTGCTCTTCTCAGGCAGTTTGAGATATGATTCCAGCAAGCCATTTTATCACCTCAACGTTTATTTTAGCAAATACTATCATCTCATTGTTCATCTCTTTTTCTGGACTGTTTGAGAGGGTGTTGAGCAGCTCAAATTTGAGCCCAGGTCTCTCTAGGGATCCACAGATAATCCTCCATTGTGAAAACTCTTTATTTTAACTCTCTTTCCTGTCTTTAAGAAATACTTTATCCTTGGGCTGACCTTCCTTTTTATGCCATGACAGCTTAGTTCCTTTTCCTAATCTTTCAACCTTGTCATAAGCTTTCTGAAAAAATGAATGCCTTATATCAAGTAGAACATCCTTTTCCATACACTCAATAAAAGTATTTCTATTTGAGTTGAAATATTGACAGTAAAACTTTCAAATGATTGGGCATTTCTATTGCTTCCATATTTAGTATCTAATCTGAGATGCCTTTGGAGGGCAGTGATTTTTCACTTTTTCAGGAAGTGATCAGACCCTACCTTTAGTCATTTCCTTGAAGAAGTTTAAACCTGAACTCACCAGTTCCTGCTTAAAAACTGGGTCTGGCTCTGTGGAAACAGAAAGTAGAATACAGCAGCATTTCTGATTTATGCTGGACAAAACCCACAAAAGCAAGAATTTCAAGCACACATCTTCAAAAAACACAAAATCCTTTCTTATTTCCCATCTAGCATTTATCAAGTTAGATGAGCTAAATGCACAAGATTTTTTTCCCATGAAGGCAGATGGGATGAAAAAAAGACACCACCACTTGCAGATAAAGCAGAGGAGAGAGTGTCTTCCCTTCTTCTGGACTGGAGTTGAGGAGAAAGCAGAATATGCTGAGATGCCAAAGGCACTAAGTGCAAAAAAATCCTTCAAGCATTTTTGTCCATGTCACTTCCTGAGAGTAAATTGTTGGGACTTCCTCACTTCCACAGCAATCTGGCTGTAAAATGCTTTTCAAAAATGTCATTTTCAATTGAAAGGTCACTCCAGCAAAAAAGTTCTCCAACAGGTACACATTTTTACTTTTACCTTTAGGACCCCATATTCAAATTATTTTAATCTTTTTTTAGAGGGAATGAACTCTTATACTACTCTATAGCTGGAAAGACCTGAATGTTCTTGTTCGCTTTAGACTTAAAAGAACTTAAAATTTGCATGGCAATAGTCTTTAGCAGATCCACTTTGTACATCATTTGCATGCCTTTGCATGACAATTAACAAATTAGTATCTGCATATAATGTATCTTTCTGGGAAATGGTAAGAGGTCAGTGAGAAGCTTTACCATATTCAACATATTCATTGGCATTTCAGGGTGAAGCAATTACAGTGTCTCCACTAAATTTATTACTGCACTCTATCAGGGGATTCAGACCTTGGCAGTTTAACCTTGATTATTCTGATAGTGTGATATAGAAATATGGCAGACAATAAAAAATGCAAGAGTTGTTTAGATCTTAGTCAAGAAACTTATTGTGAATGCCATTGTAAAGAATTTTGGAGTGAAGCATGACTTGGGAGTCCAAAAATAGCATTTAAAATGGCAAATACATCAATGAACCTGAGAACATCAGTCAGGAGAAAGACTTGTGGTCTGAATACAGGAGATGAAAACAGCTGCTAATTCTTGCACTAAATCCTTATGAACTTGAGTCGTTTTTATTGGTCTCATCCTTCGTTCTGGCATTTCAATACCAGGCAGGCTGTGCAGTGAAGAATTCAACTGCACTCCATGCATAGATCTTGAATCCTTGGAAACAAGATCTCACATGAATTTTTGCAGGACCTATGCATATAAATCCACTGATGCACCGCTAAGGTTGGATGTGTGAAACCCTGCATAGGTGGGACGAGAAGAATAGACTAGGATAGGAGAGAGTAGAACAGAACAGAACAGAACAGACCAGACTGTTTCAGTTGGAAGGGGCCTACAACAACCATCTAATCCAACTGCCTGATGAATTCAGGGCTCACCAAAATTTAAAGCATATTGTTAAGGGCATTGCCCAAATGCCTCTTAAACAGTGACAGGCTTGAGGCATTGATCACCTCTCCTGGAAGCCTGTTCAACTCTCTGACCATCCTCTCAGTAAAGAAATGCATCTTCCCAATGTCCTTTCTGAACTTCTTCACACAGTTTGAACCCTTCCCATGCATCCTGTCAGTGGATCCCAGGGAGAAGAGCTTATCACTCCCCCCCCTCCTTCCCCTCCTCAGGAAGCTGTTAGAGAGCAATGAGGTTGCCCCTCAGCCTCCTCTTCTCCAAACCAGACAAGCCCAGAGCCCCCTACTCCTCACAGGATGTGCCTTGCAGCCCTTTCACCAGCTTTCTTGATGTCCTCTGGGCACAAAAGAAGAGAATCTTCATTCTCTTTCACAAATTTGCTTAAACCGAGGACAGCAGCTCTAATCTGTGACAGTTCAGATAACAAAGTCCATGCTGAGGAAGAGTATTCAACCCTTCTAGGAGCCTGATGGGGCCCTGCATCTCTGCCCATGTTTGCTGTCACATCTCAAGAGCTGCAGAATCCAATTGAGGCAGTGCCAGCTGGTGCTCCTCCTCCACTTCACATGTCCATGCCACCCATGAGTCGGTGACAAATGCATTCTTCTCCACCATGCTTTGAACAAGCAACACCCCAGTGACTGGTGTTGCTGTGGGTCTCTGCTGGGTCAGCTCTGTTGCCTTCATCCTCACCTTGCCCACCAAGTGAAAAATTTAATCCTTAATGTGGCCTAGGAAGGAGAGGACTGTTGACCTTTCTTCCTCCTTCACTGCCTCTTTCTCCTGCCATGTCTACCCAATCAGTAGTGCTGCTGGAGGTTCTGGTTCTTTCATCACCCCCCTGCAGGCATCCTTCAGGCTTGTGCAGAGCTCCACACATTGCACAGAAAGGCACCCATGCAGAGCTGACAGCAGTATGGGGGCTCAACCTTCAGCCTTACTGCTGCTCTAGTCTGGTTCCTGGTGTTATATTCAGATTCAAACGATGGCCTTGCTAAAAGTTTAGTCCTTATTGCCCCTATTTATGTTATTTTATTTTTTCTTTTAACTTGACATATACCCTGCAGCTTCCCGAGGACACTTATGCTTGCTTCTTCCTTATTAAGGGATTCTATAATCCTCACAGGATTGGTGGAATTAGCTGGTCGTGGTCCTTACTCCCTCTGCTTTCTGTTTTGAAGTGGGAACATTTGAGTTGTAAGGCAACAAAATTTCTCCTGCAGTGGTGATAATAGAGAGATCTGTAGTAGGGCAGTCCGAAAAATTCACATTTTCCACACTCTCCAGACATGCTGAGGATGAGGATGCACAGAAAGGGTGAAGGTAAGTAGGAGGGGACATGTGGAGAGCTGGATGTGCTGGCAGCCTTCAGCTGGCTTATGCTGGATTTTATAAGTAGGATACCGTTTAGATCAAACATCCATGGCTTTCCAGAAGCTTCCCACTGCAATATCCATAGCCTCACACTCCAGTGATGACAGCCAGCCTTCTGATTTGGAGTGTTCATACAGGAGAGGAGAAGAAAGTCTTCAGCATCCCAGGCACTTGTTTGAAGACTTTGGCTGGTAGTAGTGGATGGAATCTGAGAGTGGCTGCCTCATCCTGAGCTCTTCAGGCAGTGGGAGTCAGCTGGTGAGAGACACCAGAGGGCTGAAGGCAGGAGATCCACGGCATGTGGTACTCAGCCATCCTTAGCATCCCTTCCCATTTGTAAGACAGAAGGATCTGCACGAATTTTTGGTGAAATTAGCTCACAGAAAACAAACCTCTGCTTGTTAAAGGCATGACATATCAATTGTTTGCACATGCATTTAATTAGCACAGGATTTAAAAAAGTCTTTGGAGGGAGCCAGAGGGCAGGGAAGACATCCCATTCTGCTTGTTTGTCACTTTTCCTTTGTCAAAACCATGTATTTATGCTAAATGCCTTATTAATCAGAGCCTGACTTTCTGACATGCAAAAATACATCCCTTTGAAACTAAGCTGTCCAGCTTATGTAAGACCCAAGACACATTTCTTCCAGCCTTGCAATGGATTAGTCTCTGTTACCAGCTCAGTGAACACTGACATCTTTTTTGTTTGATAGCTCTACATAATAAGTTGCTGAGCAAACCGAGATCCCTTTTTTTTCCCCTCTGGTTGCATTGCCAAAGTGCAGTCAAGCAGCAAAATATTTCAGTTAGGCGTTTTATGAAAGAATTTGAATTTTGTTATGTCTTCCATGTATTCAGGCTAAGTCACCCTTTTTAGTTTAAAATTCTAAGAAGTCTTTAAGTTGGACGAGTGCAAACACTCCATTTTAATTGGGGACTTTAATAATTGGGCAGTAGAATAGGTTGTCCAGAGAAGTTGTGGATGCCCTATCTCTGGAAATGTTCAAAGACAGATTGGATGGGGACCTAAGCAACTTGATCTAATGGATGGCATCCCTGCCATGGCAGAGGACTTAGAACTGGGTGATCCTTAAGGTCCCTTCCAACCCAAGCAATTCTGTGAGTCTGTGATTTTTCATGTCTCTTTTCCTACCTCAGCCAAATTTTACTTACATGAAACTTACTCAGCTCTTTACATAAACTGCAGAACATCCTAAGACTCTCCTGCAGAACTGCCATGCACAGAGCAGTCTCATGCCTATGCATAACCTACACAAAGTCACTTCACCAGTTTGTCCCTCCTACGTCCCCATGCCACAGTAACTTGTAACAATGTACTGTCTAATATGTGCACTGCCACAACTGGCACTCATCACAGAATCACAGAATATCCTCAGCTGGAAGGGACCCACAAGAATCACCGAGTCCAACTCCTGACAGTCTTACAGAAGTAAAATAACTTTAAATTTTTCTTTTTCTTTTTTTTTTTCTTCCTGCTGGGAAACTGCAAAGGGAGTTCACTGCCATTGAGAGCAGCTCTTGCAAGTCCCACTGGCAGTTGCTTTTGCACAAGAGTCAGGAGATGAATGTGTGAAAGAGCCAGACAAGAGGTGTGGAAAAAAGCCCTTCAAAATGCCAGTCACCTTTGACAACATAGGCCCACAGAGACAAAGGTGGTCCGGGAAACAGAGGTGAAGATGTGCTGTGGAAAATTCATCAGAAAGACCCAGACATCCTTGCAGAAGCTGTTCATAGAGCTGTTGCAGTCAGAGGAGCCCTTTGCAAACAGGACATACTAAGAGGTCCCTAGTCAATATATCACTGGTAACTTCCAGCAGCTTCCATCTGTGGGTCAGACATCCATTTATCCTCAGTCTGGCCTGGAGTGAGGTTGATTCACTTCATTCCTGTCTGCATGCTTGTTCTAGTGCAATGTGGGGAATATCACCATGACTGTGACCATGGTTTTGTATCCTTTGTATGTGGCTCAGAAGATGGTGGGCAGTACACAGGAAGAATCAGCCAGCCTGCAGGAGCTGTGTGGTTATGGCTGGTACCATGGAGAGCAGGCACAGTTTTTGGGTGATGTGAAAAGCAGTGATATCAGTAAAAATTTTCAATGCCTCCGATGATCTTCCAGCTCATTGAAAATATTGTGCTAGCTCCAGATGTCTGGTTAACACCAAATTGCTGAGCAAATAAAAAGCGACAAAATATAAAGAGAAATGAATGGGATATTAAGCACTCCAGAGACAAGGAATAGCAGAAGACATGGTCGCCCTCAGAAAATCAGCTCTTCTCTAGTGCACACACCTGGCAGTCTTTATTCAGTCCTTCTCATCTTTATATAGAAAGAGAGAGAATGAATATATGTATAATTAAAAGATAGGGCTGAATTTGCACTGAAATGAACCACATAATTGTAGGAATTCCTGATTTTGTGTGTGCTTAAAATATCTTCTTTGAATAATATTTGTGTTAATCTTATTTTTTAAAATTTATTTAATTCTGAGAAATGATTTAAACTCCAGAGATGCATTGAAAGAAGTCACAAGCAATTATATGCTCCTGCTTAATATTCAGAAGAAACAGAAAAGAAGCTGTTAAACTATCCATGGTCTGTGCCAGATCTGCAAATGTCTTCTCTGAAAGCTAATTACATCTTGGCATATGGAGTCTTGGCAAAAGTGTTGCAATAAAAATAGAGAACAAGAAAAGAACTAATTCTCTGCATTTAAAACAAAATAATTCATAGAGCAAAACTCTTTGGTCTCCTGCTGCTTGCAAGCTGTTAATATAGAGCAGAAAGGAATGTTTCCTAATTTAGTATGGACTTTCTTCTAAGAACTGCCAATTCTTCAGATGCTGGGGGAGAGCTAGAGTAGCAGAGCTGTCCAGAATATCAGAGTTATAATTGTTTTTCTCAGTCTCTGCTGCCTATCAGCAGAGACACTGGCAAGTAATCCAATTAAAACAAGCATCTCTCATTTGGAGACTTGAACCCTAACAAGGAAATCCAGGCTCCAGTGAAGAAATGGGAGTTTGCCCTTAGCTTCAGTGAAACTAAGATTGAAAGAACTGGCCTTGATTTTGGAATTCATTGATGGGCAGGAAGGACATTTGAAGTGCATGTGTAAAACTAAACTATTAATTAAGTTCCACTGACTTTAATATGGGACGTTATGTTGCAAGTGGAGCTGTGAGTTCAGAAAGATTCATCCCATCCACCTTTAGATTTCTGCCATGCAGATGTCTGTCTCTCTCCTAGTCACTCCTCATACTTTTAAAGTCATGGAGAGAAATAAGCAGCTAAAACTGTGAATTATCTACTTTTGTTGTTTATGACAAAGCACATTTCTCCTGTTTAACTGGAAGAGGACTCTCATGCTTCATCTGTGCCATTAAGTTAACAATGTTGATTCTCCACAGTTTCTGGAAATTATTCCTGGTGCATTTTCTGCCTGGAACCAGCTGACATGCTCCCACACAGTCCCCAGACCGAGCTGAGGAGCTCACAGGAGCTGGGGTCATCCCCCACGGGACGAAGGATGCAGCTGTTTCACAGGGAAAAGGATTTGTTCACATAGGAGCAGCCCGCTGCCCTTGGTGTCAGATAATGGGGATGTAGTCATAAGCTAAGGGACTTGGTCCACTGTACAGGTTAGCTCTGGAGCTGTCTGCATTCATGGCTTTTGTGCTTCTGAGTAGATGAAATGGGTTTTTTTCTTCCTCATATAGAAATTATTCCATGGCACAAAATTTCTGTGAAGGCAGGGGCAAACATGGCAATCAAGGAAACAGCATCATGTATTGTAAAGCAAGTTTAACAAGAAAGTACTGTCAGCAGCAGCAGAACTGAATTCCCTTGCGATTTTGATGCAGCCTGGCCTGGCAGGAAGAAATCTAGAAAGCCTAGAAAACAAGTTCAAAATGTTGGAGCTACTGTGCAACCCTTGGTCTGCATTACTTAGGGCAAACGGAAACTCAATCATGTGCTCAATTAATGCCTGTATTAGAAATTCCAGTGTTTATCTTTCTACACCTGGCTTCTATGCACATATATGGCAATATAATAAGTATTTTGACATTCATAGAGAAGCAAAGAGAGTTAAAGCTAAACAAATACCGACCTGTCACATGGTGACAGCATATTCCTGGACATTTCTCAGATTTCATACACTTTGTGCCTTTTAGTGCTCAAATACTTTTCTTCCACGGTTTATTAAATGAAAGCTAATATTGAAACACTTGTGACTTTAGGTATGTGTTTTTGAAATTCAATTTGACATAGAATGGAGATAATATTGGTTTACCTAAGGCCATGGAGAAAATCAGCTTCAGTAAGGCCAATAGCAGATCAGTTTAGAAGTGTGTGATTTTTCTACAGTCCAAGTAGATATGCTATAAAAATATAAGGAGAACATTTTAACCATCCAAGTAAAATTTTTATGGGAGATCAGAATCAGCCAAGAGATTGTAACCCAAGTGCCACTGAAATAAAAAATGACAGGACTTCAATTCACCAGGACTATTTCAGAATTTTAATTAGATTGCAGGCTGATATTTAACACCCACATCATTTTCACCAGGAGTTAGCTGGAAAATATACTCCTGCATCTTTAAACTGTTTTCATGACATATAATGAAAGTATATAAGGCAAGTATGTTACTGCTCATTTTAAAGCAAAACAAAACATGCATTTCAGTAAACTATTATTGACTGTGCTCTTGGTGGTTAGAATCAGAAGCAAAGAACCAGAGCCATGGAATCATAGAAAGTCCTGAGTGGGAAAGGACTCACAAAGATCATCAAGTCCAGCTCCTGGACCTGCACAGGACACTTCAAGAATCCCACCATGTGCCCAAGTGTGTTGTCCAAATTTTCTTGAGCTGTGTCAGGCTTGGGGCTGTGACCACTTCCCTGGGGAGCCTGTTCCAGTGCCCAACCACCCTCTGGGGGAAGAACCTCTTCCTGATATCCAACCTAAACCTCTCCTGCCACAGCTTCAGGCCACTCCCTTGGCTCCTCTCGCTGGTGACAAGAAATGGGAGATCAGAGGTCACACAAATCTCCATTGATTGAGTTGCTACATTTGCTAGTTTAGATTTTGATCTGTAACACAGAATTATTGCATGAAGTTCTGGATTCAGTTAGCCCTAAAATGAAGAGGTAGAGTCATACCTGTTATGCTTGAAATTAAGGAAGTGTGTACTTTATTTAACCTAACATCTTCTGCATTAATAAGGGTGTCATGATATGTAGGAACACTGCCATGGGGAAAACACCAAGAAACCAGTCCCTTGTATAGACTAGCCTCCCCCCCCCGCCTCTCCACACACACAGATTATTCAAATATATAAAAATTTTCAAGTTCATATCGTTTCTGCAGCTTCACCTTGTATTTCATTACCAAGGACAACTATTGCAAACAATCAAAACATTCTCATTTATGCTAATGTTTTCTTTTTATTGTGCTTTTCATTCAGCAAACAGAGTTGTACTAATCTTCCTCAGCAACAGGAACACTTCAGTCTATTAATAGAACTACTTGTTCAATGTTCAGCTATCAAATGATGTTAAGCATATTTCTTATTCTAAAAATAAATAGTAATAAAAAGGAACAGAGGGCAAAACTTAATTTAAAAAGCTCCTAGATTTGCACTAGCACAGTGAAAGAAAATGATGAGATTTATGAAGATTTCATAAGTAACTAGTGGTTTGTACCGGTTTGCAAATTTTAGATATTAGGGCACCGATCAAAGTCAGAGGAAGAAGTGCCTGTGTTAGACTCACAAGTCTAAGAATTGGGCTTTAGTGAGAGCTGGCTTGGGCTCCAAAAACCACACTCCAGAGAGAGCCCCAGACCCATCCTCCATGTGGGAGCCCACAGGCATTGCTGGAACACTCCTGGCAGTCTGTAAGCAGCTCCTCACAAAGCTGACAGACAACCACAGGCCCTCTTACCCAGGGGATAAAGGCACACCAAGATCCAGGGACTATAAACTATAAAACCAGGAAGCCACATTGCCAGGAATGGAAAAATGAAAAACTAATGTTTAACTAAGAGGGCAATTAACCAACTTCATGATAAATCAAGTAAAGTCTTCATTATCACAGGCCCTTAAAGCATGTCTGAATGCCCTCCACTATAAAAATTTTAGGTCAACTCTAAGTTATGGCCCCTGCTGTGCCTTGTGATATGATATTAACAGCATAATTGACCCCTTCCCTCTGTACATATTGAGTTGCTTCATTTTTTGAGGGAGGTGATTTAAGGTTCCCAATACTCTGAATCTCATCCTTTGCCCTGCTTTCCTACTTCCTACTAACAATTATTCTTGAAGACCACCATGAACTTCCCCGACTGGCAGTGCAGACAAGCCCCACTGATGTTTGCAGTCTGTTGTGGATGTCCCCTCCATGGGCAGAGCAGGAGAGGAAATCACTTCCATTTGAATAGGGAGAATTTGTTCTCTGGATGGAGGTCAGGTCAGTCACGTTACAATTCTCTGAGAGCCATCACGCCCTCCTACTGGAGCCATCTTGGATTGTTTAACCTAAAGAACAAGAGATCTTGTGTGAAAAGGAAATGGAATCAGTACTGAGGGTCATGATCACAGGCCAGGGCTATGTGTCACTTGTGGGTTAAAACTTAGATTTCCAGCAACTTAGACTGTCAGTGAAGTCAGAGATGTCACATCTTGTTGAAAGCGAAATTAGGGTTGTTGCGCAGGGTGTTCGGAAATAGCACAGTATGTAAATGCAATTAAACCAGTATCACTGATGACTCTGAGAGACTATGCCAGCAGAATAAGCCTTGGCAAAACTGTGACTGGCCCTGACAACCCTCTTCCACTCCCCTTGTGGAACAGCTACTCCCTTGGGAAGGAGGCGTGGACAGCCAGAAAGACAGCCTATGGCCTCTCATCTCTGGTGTGGTTTTAAGCTGCATCCCAGTGGGGCTCTGCTGTCAAGACCTTCCTGTGCCCACCCACACACCACTGGATGAGCCCAGCACCAGCTTCCCAGCACTGCTGCAGGATCCCCCAGAGCCAGAGGAATTAGAACACTAAGGACACATAGGGACTGTTTCAGTTCCTCGAGATCAGAACAGCTATCCCCAGACTTTTCTCAGCTGTTTGCCTGATGTGTCTGTAAATGCAGCATCTATTGCTATGTTGTCTTCATGCTGTAGACTAAAGCAGTACCATTTGTTCTGCCCTCACTGAGCAGAAAATATTGCTTCTCTCTTCCACAGCCACCTTGCCTATATGCCAGGAGTCCTAAAAGGCTTACTCACACTTTCCCACTACTTCCCAGTTTATCCTTTCTAGAAAACACTGCTCTTCTTTGGGCAACTTGATCTAGCTAATATCTTTCTAAGAGCTTCTGTTAGAACTAAACCCGAATTAAATTTGAATTTCAGATATTATTTTTCCTTAGGGCTGTGCAAATGTTTGTGGAAGGTAATCCCACTTCAGCAGCTAAATTTAGCTATGTGCACCCACCTGCAATTTTCTTCTGCCTAGCACTAAGCCTTTTTCAGAAAGGGTAGCAGGAGGATGAGTAAAAAGTTTTTTTCTGTTAAAGAAGATGAAACCAAGGAGTGGAGGGGTTTAGTGTCATTGCTAGTATTCAGTCACTATGTGGGAAACAGATTTCCCAAACCACCGTATTAAGGAAGATTCTGTAGAGGTCCCAACTACTTGACAGCCAGTACAGAGAGAAGGGCAGCATGTGAAAGCAGTTATATTTTAATAGCCAACCTTGCCAAAGATAAAGATCCAAACTGAAAAGAACTGTCCTGCTTTGGAAGTGTCTTTTTAGGATGCAGAAAGAATATAAGACATTCTACTTTTGGATATTCTACTTTTGTTGCACTTGGTTTGGGAAATGCAGTGCCAGCAATTGCAAGTGCTGATGAGATACAGAGAAAGCTGGAGAACACTGAGGCATTTAGGGCCTTGTGAATCCCAGTAACGAGAGCTCATGGGCTACAAGAGGCAAAAAGCACAGACCCTTTGCTGGGTAAAGCCTTTTTAGAAGTTTACAATAAGAGCAGGAAATAAAATGAGACTTGGTGATTGTGCAAGAGCAGGTAGGTGGGGAGAAAGAAATCAGGTGAAACACTGAATAGGAGAAAGACACTGGGAAAGGAAAAATGATGAGGGAGGCATAAGGAAACCATAAACAGTGAATTAGATATAAGCCTGAAAAGCAGTACAGAAAGTACAGGTTTTAAAGAAGTCAGTCTAATTCTGGATTGGAGACCCAGGTTTCTCCTGCTCCAGATTTCATGGGAAGTAGCTGTGAAGCAGCAGCTCCTGACTTTAGTGCTTGCAAACCTTACTGTCTGTAATGTGTTCCTCCTTCCATTTTCCCGTCTCTGGGCTCGTGAGCCTATTTGCACTATCAAATATAAGTTTGTGTCCCTCCCTCTGAAGCTAATGACATATTGATTTTATTTTTGTTTCAGGATTCTTTAGGCATTTTTATTCTAGTCTGTTCAAGTATAAGGACAAAGGGCCTTTTTGAATGTTATGGTAGCATGCAAGCCAAATTCTTATGAAACCTACATAAGTCATGTTCACAAATTTTCGATGAAGTCTGAAGGACTTTTATGTTCACAAACCATGTTCAAAAGACTCTCAGATAGTTTCTGGTCTTTGGTGCCAGCCCTAATGGAGTTCTTGTGGGTGTACTGAAAGGAATATGTGTAATTGTGTACTGAGATTGGTCTGGTTTGACTTTTGCAGCATGCAACACACTGAGAAAGGATAATGTTGCTTTTTCTTGTTCATTGATTATGCTCTTGTATTGCTTTAGTTCTCAAACTGAACTGCATCCAGTTAAACTTCAGAAATTTTAGGCAAGTTGGAGACAAGTAATAACATAATGCTAGAAAGATTTTGGCAGGGAGAAGTGAGTTTTGAAGGACAAAGCAATCACAGTGGGACTAGTTTGAAATTGCTGACTCAAAGGCAAACAATGGGAAATAACAAGGCAAATCCTAAATTAGCCTGTTTGGTCCTTACCCCTACAGAAAAACCTCTAGTGATGTCCCAGGCAGCTGTTTTAACAATGGATGCTTTAAAACATTTTGGAGATTAGTTTGTTTTGATTTCAGCGGTGTCAGACACCTGAACTGCTTTTAGGAAGTTTAACAAAAATATGACTTAAGAAAATGTGTCAGTATTTGGTTCCATATTAGTTTACCTGGGAGACGATTATTATTTGCACAAAGGCTTTAGTTTGAGGAGCTGTCCCAGATGGATGTAAAGGGATACAGTCCAGCAGCATCACCTTACTGCAGTCTGCTTTGAAGGGATGAGAAGAATGTGTCAGATCTATTTTGATCCAAGGTTGAACAGCAAAAACAATAAAACCCAGTGATATGACAAATCAAAACCTAAGCCTGGCAATAGGATTTGTCCAGATTGAGGTGTTCACTGTACTTGTGTGCTTGACAGTTATTCTGCATAGTATGGAAGATCAAGTATATATAAGCTTATATACATATATAAGCATATAAGTATATAAACCTCTCTGTATTTTAAGTCACCAATATATCTGCTGACAAAATTTCCAAAATACATTGTTGCAGCATTAACTATTTCTTCTGCAGGCAGCCCAAAACACCTCCTCTGAATGATGTCTGTACCTGCCACTCACCATGACCCTTGTTAGCAGCAGCTGCACTATTTTCTCTATCATGGCAGTTCCAATATGACTCATTATCACTTACTCTGCCTTGCAGATACAGGATGAAAACACGGTCCCTGTGCTAAAGAGCATCCAAGGAGTATAAATGTAATCAGACCTGTTTCCTTTTTAAGGCCTGGAGCTGACTAATAATTGTCAAATCTAGAGGATGCTACTAATAAAAGCTCTGCTACTGACTGTGTTGCCGGGTGGGGCAGCCAGGGAGACTGTGAGAGAGGCAAAAAAAGAAAGAGGCAAGGGAATCCAAGTCAGATGCCAAAGGAGGATAAAGCAGGATGATGTGCTGCAAAGCACATTGTCGACTATAGCCAGTGCAGTATGTTAGAAGTAATGAAGATTTTTTCAGAGTTTACTCACTACAGGAATGCTTTATTCTGCCTTTGATCTCTGTGCAAATTTCTGCTCAATATCGGTGGGAAATCCCCTTGCTGTCTTTATCAGCCTGAGGATGCCAAAAAAGACTTTGACAATCACTTCCCAGTGTCAGTCACTATCCAAATGAGCACTACTCTAGTAAGAAATTGCAATCTTTCTGTCCACCCACAGTTCCCCCTTTATTAATACATCAGCTTAATTACAGCAAATATTGCCAGACCAGCCTTTAAGGTTCAGAAAACCAGGGGCAGCAGTGGTGCAGTTTGCCTCTGGTCTTCTGCTAATACTCTTTATTCCCCAATGCCAGGAACCTGTAGGGAGCAGAAGAAATTGAATTCCTGACCTCCCTGTATTTATGTTGATAATGAAAGAAGCTCATGGCTACATTATTGTTCTGGAACACATACACTACCTATTTTTTAAGAAATGGGCACTGCTCCTTTTGTCTGGGTAACTCAGCAGTGAATACAACCACAGCTGTGGTCAAACCTCCAGGCTGCTTGCAGCCTTTCTCTGGGACTTACAGGGAGGAAGGGAAAGCTGTGTGACAGCATTCACTAATGCAAGAACCTGTGCTTTACTCCCTGTCTGGGAAGGCACCCTGTGGAAAGAAGGTGCTGAGGCACTTGACCAGGCACTGCAGAGATAACAGTGTATAGACACTGTATGTAGTGCACACCACATGGCTGGTGGCTTTTTGTCAAGGTCTTTTCCTTGCCAAGTGGTTGTTAGGTGTTTTCTACGCTCACACCAGTGTGCTGCATCAGCCATGACAGTGGGAGGGCACTGGGACACAGGCTAAACTCCTCAAAACTCAATTCTCCTCCAAATTCTTGCCTGGACCCTTTCAGCCCTCAAACATTACCTTTGCCTTGCTGCACCACTGTGGCCCTGGTCTGTCTCCATCTCATCTGGAGCTGGGTAAAGCAGTGCCTACAGTGCTCACAAAGGCCCTTGGGTCTGTGCACTGGAGGCTCGTCCTAACAGCACAGGGAAAGTTGTGAATATTAAAAGCAGGTAATCCTATATTTCTACAAGGAATACAAAGAGGAAAAATCCCACCTAGACATTCTCAAATGTTTTTCTTTCCATCTCCTAGAAACCACAAGAAATTCTGCTAAGAAATGTATTTGTCAGAAATATACTTGAGAAATAGATCACTGCCTTAGCATGCCCGTGAGTGAGTGGGGGAGTACAGTCCTTCTCTGAACATCTGGAGCTGGTGTTGTACCCGACATGGCACTGCAGGCTTCTGTGAACAGCCTCTGCCAACAGCTTCTAGTAGTTCCTCTGGAAAACTGCTGGAACACGTACCTGTGATAACCTAACCAGCCACTGAGTGTCCTCTTTGCTCCACAAACCCGGATGGAAAACTACTTGTATGACAGAAAGGAGAAGGGATGGTTGACCCTTAAGGAGAGCTCAGATACAACAACTGTTATAAGCCAGACAAAAACCCTGTGGTAAACTGGAGAACTTTAATTATCTAACCTGCTTGAATAACACAGTGTTCAGCCTCTTTGATCTGCAGTTTCTCTCTGATGTAAGTATTTGAGCTTAAAGGTTGTTTCTAGAGAATGAAAAGAATAAATTTCTTTTTGTTTTCTCCAGCCTTTCAAAACCAGGGATGGATTTGGCACAGTGACTCATAGGTTGAGCTAGTGGGCATCAAAGCAATGCTTTTACATCTCTCTCTTCATACTAAGGGACTGGATTTCACAACACAGTAGTTTTTTTCTCTTTCCTGCCCCATTAATTAATTGCAGTATATAGTTCTTCTGGAATGACCTCTGTCTCTCTTGCATTGCAGCAGATGGCCTGACTCTCATATTTTCCAGTGAACATTGGCCAAGGTTTTCTACCCAGGGATCAAATGCTCCATTATTTGAACCAAGGCTTTCTACTCAATGACCATAACTTTCATAATGGATTCAGTCTCCTTCTCAGCTCTTACTGCTCTGGCCTTTGGAGGGCTCCATGTCTGCTCCCTGCCGAGGCCTCAGAGACCTGCAACCTCCAGCAGGTCTTTTCCAGACCCTCCACTTATCCTACATGGGCATAAGCATGCACAAAGCCATTTCCAGCTGTTCTGAGATGTTCAAAGTAATTTTCATCTACCATTAATGTGCTGACTGCAAGCACCTTTGCCTTTGCTCAGCCACGGGACTCTCAGCATCTTGGTTCTCACTTCCTAATCCCCCTCCTGCACCATCCCAAGATGACTCCAGACACCACCTCCTCTTTGTTGCTGTATCAAGAGGCACAGCTGAGCACCACTGCAGTAATCAAAATGTGTTTATTGGTTTCTTGCTACTATATATAAGCTGTTAGGAAGTTTAAGTTTGAATCCCTGCTGGGGCCGATCAGGAAATCATTAGGCTGAAGCAGAAGAAAAATTAAATTCTGGAGAATATTGTTCTTCCTAAACTGTACCATTAGGATGCAAAAAATACGGAGATTCTTGCAAAAGGAAGGTCCTGGATGCCAGAGGAAATTCTCCCCCAAGAATTCCTGATGGAAATAGAAACATGTCAGTGTCTCTGGGTATATTTGCACTTTGATTTGATCTGTGTATCTTCTGTGCTGACTTCTAGAGTTACTCTGTTGAGACACCAAATGAACAGTATTCATTTTCCCCCAGCAATTTATCCTTGTCTAATTAAAACTGTAAACTCAGAACATCCTCCTGCTGCTCTGCAAGAGGGCAAATCTTGCTCAAGTCTGAACAAGAGCACCTGAAGATGCTCGAAATTGTGGAGTTTTCATTTTGCCAACTGACAACAGACTAATGACTAGAGTAGATCCCAGTGTCAGATACATTGTCCCAGTCTCGTAAGCGGAGCTCTGACCTTAAAGGCTGGCTCCAATTCCTAGGTCAGCTATTGACCTCTCTTGTCTTGCCCACAACTCCAGTAAAACTGATGAACAATCTCATGTTTAACAATCAAGTAACACTGTTGTGTGTACTAAAGATTTGAGCATGTCAGATCTGTAGTACAAGCCCTCAGGTCTTAGCTGGGATGGAGACAGCAACCTTGAAGTGTTACTCCAGAGAATTTGTTTCATTGAAGAACCAAGCAAAGCCCTCCTGTCACTCCTTGTTTAATACAACTTCAGAATGCAAGCTATACAGGGACTGACTTTCAACCACAGAACATTTGTGAATGCTCTTTTGTATCCAGGAACTGGGCAGGTCGGGCTGAATATATTTCACAAAATCACATAGCAGCTGAGGTAGGAAGGCACATCTGGAACTCATCCAGTCCAACGCCCTGCTCGAAACAGGGTCACCTACAGCAGGTTGCCAAGGGCAATGTCCTGTTGAATTTTTAATATGTCCAAGGATGGACACTACACAACCTCTCTGGGGAGCCCATTCCATTTTCAAACACCCTCACAATACAAAGGCATTTTCTTATTTTAAGTGCAATTTCCTGTATTTCAATTTGTGCCTATTGCCTCTTTTGCTGTCACTGAACACCAGTGAGAAGAATCTCTATCACCTTTACTCCTGCACACTGGTACTTATACACATAGGTAAGATCCCCCTGATCCTTCTCCACTTCTGGATTAATAGTCTGAGCTCTCTCAGCCTCTCTTTGTACAACAGATGCTCCAAACCCTTCGTCATTTTCACAGCCCTTCAAAGGACTTGCTCCAGTGTTTCCAGCACATTCTTGTACTGGGGAGCCCAGCACTGGACACAGCCTGCAGATGTGTCTCACCAGTGGTGAGCAGAGGGGAAGGACCATCTCCCTCATCCTGCTGGCAATACTCCATCTGTCGCAGCCCAGGAGGCCACTGGTCCTCTGTGCTGCAATGACAAATTTCTGTGTCTGTGTGTCCACCACGGACCCCATGGTGCTACTGTGCAAAGCTGTTTTCCAGCTGCTTGGCACCCAGCCTGTCCTGGTGCATGGGGTTGCTCCTTGGCAGATGCAGGGCTTTCCATTTCCATGTGTTGAATTTCACGAGATTCCTGTCAACCCATTTTTTCACACTTTGTGGTCCCTCTGAATGGCAGCATGACCCTTTCATGAATCAATCACCTCTTCCAGTTTTGTGTCACTTGTAAACCTTCTGAGGCTGCACAGTCAAATCATCTCTGTCAGTTAAGCAGGTGTTAAATGTCCCAATGAGGCTGTTTGACAAGTTTTCTGCTACAAATAGGCTATTTTTTTTTTTTTTTTTTTTTTTTTTTTTTTTGCATTAAAGATAAATGGTCAGGGTTAGTAGCTTTCAAATGCATATCAAACCTTAATGAATAACCCTCACCAAAAAATCAACTTAAAAGATGAACTATATTGATGAAATAGAGCAATATGGGAAAGATTAAGAGATAGCAGCTCAGAAAACTGATACTCTGCAATAAAACATTAATAGAGTGGGGTAGATTATGATTTAGTGAAATTTAGACCTCATGAAAGCCAGTGGGATCTCAAAATCCCCTTCAGGGAAGAGTAATAGGAAACAAAGACAAGGAAATATTGTTGGCACATGGGGAGACAGTCCTTTTCTTAGGACTTGGGAAATGGAAATGTGTGTCCCTGTAGTGTTTACCTGCAGGTGTAAGGGTTTGCCTAGCTAGGACAGCTGCTTTTGTGCCAGAACTGACTTGTAAAAGCTGTGCCAGATGGAGATATGTGGCTGTCACTATTTTTTCATGTTCTTGGTCAGTGCAGCCAATTGGTGAAACTTGTGCCTAGATGAGGTTGTTTGCTTGGTATGCTTCTCACCCATAGGCCTTGCCTCAATGATTTCTTTCGCAAATACAGAGATGCTAGAAAGGAGCTAACATGCCCTGATGCTTTGCAATTTTTTCATGTTTTTTGCCTTTCTACTTCATAGCCATGCATCTGTTCTTATTCAAATTATAATGCACTTTCTTCCCCTTTTTCTTCTCTTCATATCTTCATGTTTTCCCTATTCAGCTTGATGATTTTTTTAACAGTGGTAATTATTGGAGGTTTGCATTAATCATGTTTGTGTCAGTTTGTACCCAGGAACTCAAGGAGAATGAGTCGTTTTAGGATGCAGGCAAAACAGTTCCTTTGATAAAAATCATCAACAGAAGCGTTCCCCCAGACAGACAGAGTATATGATGTATTAAACAATGCACTGCCCACACATGGTGTGTTAAAATTCTCTCTGCTTTCATTTCTCTGAAAAAATTGTGCCCCAGGTCCAGACATGCAGTTCAGAGATGATCAGCCAGTAAGAGAAGGTGACACCTTGAAGAAAAAGAGTGAAGGATACAAAAAAGGTGCTGAAAATGTGGGAACAGCAAGGAAAGAGTGAAGCTGAAGGGAAAAGGAGAAGGTTGAAGTGAATCCTTATGAGAGGGAAACAGTGTCACACCAAATGTCGTGGACTGAACAGAAGTTTTGGGCAAGGTTTATCAGTGAGACCCTCCTGTTGAAGGAGCAGAAAGGACCCCCTTGCTTTCTAAACTCCTCAGAAAGGAGTCTGAGTGTGGCTGGATCCACTTCTAGTCCTAAAGTTGGTCAATGACTTGTGTCTAAAGGATTACATAGGTGTAATTGAACCTTCACATGACTTTGTCCCACAGGATTAAGGATATTAAGCCAAATATATGAATAAAATAAATGATTTATTTAAATTGATGATGATAATGATAATGATTAGACTAAGAGACTTTAATCAGTGTTATTTACTACACAGTATAGATAGTTACAACTACTAATATAGTGCATTATTTATTAAATTAACAATTTCAAAGCTAGCTTAATTATTATTAAGTAGAGATTGGTATTACTGATCCATATCAAGGACTTTGGGCAAACCTCTTTTGCTCAGCCTAGAGGAGTGACCTTGAGGGGCATCCCCACTGCAGGGAGGGATCTCCATGCACTCCTAGAAGGGGTATGTTGGAAGTCCCTGCTGTTAAAACGTGGGGCTGGGCTTTTGTAGTATGAAGTGCCTGACTTGTCAGTCAGATGTTTCTGGGTGATCCTCACCAGTGCCAGTTTCAGCTAGAAAACATGGTCTTCACATCCTCTGAACGTTTCACTTAGGGACTGAGGAGTCAGGCTGGTCTCAGCACTCTCCAACATCACAAGCATTGTGACCCCACTTCTCCATCCACCGACAACTTTTGCAAATTGGGCAAAGTTTAAGCTGATTTACCCCCACTTAGGCAGAACATCCTGCTACACCAGAGCTTTCCAAGAAAACAGACATCTCCACTTTGGATGCTCTTGGAAGTGCTCTTATCAGGGGGGCCTCCCCAGGCTTCATGGCAAGGATTTAAGGTGGGGTATTATCTGGAATGAGGAAGCACAAAATGTTCCCCTGAACTGGGAATCCTTGGAAGAATTCGTTGCCACTGATCTAAGAGCTACACGACAGAATAACCCTTTGTGGAGTTAAACACCACTTGCCTTTGCTCCCAAGCTGCTTCCCCTGGAGCAATTTTTTCATTATCTCTGTTTACTAGGAAAGACTTAAGGAATAAGTACAAGAATCCTGTCTTCTTTATAAGCCTTAAAATTGGTACAGAGCTTGCAGTGCTGATATTAATAAAGGATCGCAACAGTTCAGCTATTAATACATTTTCTCTGGCAGAGCTTAGCAGAATATGATGAATTCTGGGTAGACTATGTTATGCTAATTAACATAAATATAGGAAAGCCCTTTTCCCTTCTGAATATCAGAATACTCCAAACGAATACTGCAGTTAACATATGCACACAGGAACACAAGATTATATGTATCACTGACAACATCATCTTATTAGCTATGAGCATATGTTTTGTACAAGGAGAGGCTCTGATTGTTAAAGGAAGGGCAGGATACTGTCAGATGAGGTGAAGAAAAGGAGCAGGCAGTGGAGCTCTTTGGATACAGTTCATAGAGACAACCTTGGAGACTTCTTAGACTGAAAGCTGCCTGTTTCTACACAAACATACATCTGTAGAATGACTCTTCAGGGCCTTTTTCGGGCAAAAAAATGACCCAACCCCCTCCTCTACATCACATTAATATCAGTTAATTAATGTGAACTCATTTTTTTCCCTTTTAATAAGAGCTATCATGTAAAGAAAAAGGGGAAAAAACCCAAGCCCCCAAAATATATCTTTTCCCTCAATAGTTCAAGTATTCAGTTCTATGGAAATGAACTCCCTTGTCTGAAATGTGTCCTTATATCATTCCCAAATATAATGACTTTGTAAGAATAAATGGCTGGGGATGGGGAGGTGTTGTTTCCTTTTCCTTTAAATACTGTTTTGAAATAAGAAATGGAGAGACTTCCAATGTTTTTATACTCAGTTGACAGAACTGGATGCTGGTATGAAATACTGCTTTTAGAAAGATAACCAGGACTGTGTCACAGTGGGAGCTACAGTGGGATAATGAAGCACAATCCTTCTAATTACGAGACCGAAACAAAACAAAATGCTAATCCTTCCCAAATCACACGAAGTGCACAGACTCAGTAGATGTTGCTGGAGTGGAGGTCTTTATATCTTTTCCCTTTGTTTTAACAACCTTTTGAGCCAACAAGAAGTTCTCTGCTATTGTGGTTGCTCACATAGAGCAAAGTTTGGCTCATGTCTATTGATGGCACTGACAGAGTGATGTAAACCGCTGAACAAAAAGTAGGAATTTAATGAGGAGCAGGAGCTTTGAATTCCAAGGCATGTGGGTCAGAAGGCTGGGTCAAGGGTATCTAACAAAAGGCCAAGGATCTCTACTACACACTGCAGAAATGAGCTCCTACAACACTGAGTTTGCTGTAGGTTCCAGTCAAACTTTTGTCAGGCATCTGATGGAAAAGTCCATTGAGAATGGTGGCCTTGAGGAACCTGGTTGAATGCAAGGTGTCCCTGTCCATAGGAAGGGGATTGGAACTGGATGATCTTTAAGGTCCCTTCCAACTTGAACCATTCTATGATTCTATATTTCTACTTGAGGTTGAATTGTATTTTCTGTGTGAATGCTTATGAGCAATTTTATACATGAAAGCGGCAAGAGGAAGTGGAAAGAAATGGACAGCAGAAGTTCCTTTCATTTTTCATTCATAAGCTGCTAAAAGAGTCTATTTTCTTCATCTCAAGTCTAAAAAATGACATCAGATGCCATATTTGAAGGACTCTGAGAAAATAAGGATATGAGCAGCATGATCTAGCACAAAGTCAAAGCAAAGTTCCCCACTGTCTTTCTAGACTTTTACATGTTTGAGCTGTTTTTTCTTTTTTTTAGGAATGAAAATTTCTATTTGACCTGTATTGCAGTGCTGCATCATAAAAAATTAAGATGATACACAGTATCTTCTATTATTCAGTATTACTCTAAAGATGCATCAAATGGAGTAAGTTTTTCAGACATGGTTTGGTCTGTCTGTTGTTACTTATGCTGCAGGAAATTCTCTGGGGGATACATTATACAACTCAGAATCAGTTTGAAATAACACAGTCCCACTTGGTTCCTGGTAATCACATTGGAGATGCACTTTGCACCATCCTATGCACAGAACGTCTTGTATTATTCAGATACATCTTTTTAGTCTCTGTTTTCTTTCGAGTGCACAAAACACAGGAGTAGTTCATGAAAAGTTCAGGTTTTGGTGAGCCAGTGTTTGTGGTTATGGTTCTAGCCATGTGTTTGCTCATAGTAGAAGGAATATATACCTAGACCATAGGCCTGACTGCACCAGATTTATCCTTTCTTTTCCAGGTTGGAGAAAGGAAAGGTGAAGCAGAACAGAACCCAGCCTTCAGACATAAAATCCCAGAAGGTTCTGTTTGGTCTTTTCCTTTTTCATTAAATTGTAGATACCTTTGTTTACAAAATGCCTCTATCACCTATGCTCAATCCAAACAGACTTTTACATTTGATGCCATGTAAGTGTGATAAAAGTAAAAATATTCTCCAAAATGATGTGTGGTTTAAAGATGTGCTTGTTAACAGAAGTGCAATACCAATAATTTGCTTTGGCTATCGAGACAGATGCTTCAGAGAAAAAGTATGTCTCCATCTGTCCCAACAACAATTTATTGAAGATCAATATTTAGAACCATTGACAGTAAATGTCTTGGAGAGGGCTGCAGCAGTACAGCTGCTCCAATCATAGTCTGTGTAATTTTTATTACCAGGATCTAATACTAAGACCTGCAGTGCATGGTTGCAGTTCTTTGAGCTTCAGGGTGGACTTCTGCAGGCCAAAAATTAAGTGATCTAAGCTGCCTAACAGTTCTTTGGATTTAATTGCTCAGAAGCACATTGGGATTTTTTATGTATGGTGTCTTGAATACTGTACAATTTTTTCCTTTACATGTGTTCTCTGTCAACCAGGTAGAGTTAAGATTTCCTCTATCTCACTGGTGCACTGTAAACATTAGTTAAGTGAAGAGCTGGAAGTATTTAATTATTGTGATAATATAAGGCCATTATATCCCATTGATTGTAGGTAACTGGCTCTAGGGAATGCACTGTATAAACATCTGAAGTGCTTTCCAGATATTAATTATTGTCACATCATCTCCAGTTGAAGGTAGCGAAATTAAGGCATGGAACAGTGAGCACTGGGACTTTCAAACACCACAAATCCCAGTGCAGACACCGAAATCCTCACTGAAATTTTCCAACTGATTGCAGGGCTTTGCTCTTTCCAAACTTGCTGGAAATCTGTTGGGGAAATACAGAGGTATTCAGAAGATCTGAATGAGACCTTTTGGTTTGGCCAAGTCATCCTTGCCTTCAGCTTTCCATCAGTTGTGTTAGTGCAGAGCTTCTGCTGGTTAATACAGCTTGTGCCTGGGTGGTCTAAGGGCAGTTCTTGGAAACTGGGGGCCAAAAGCCTTGCTCCCTGTTGTGCTGTGAGCTGCTGCAGAGAGACCTGGAAATTCCCAGTTCAGCTTCCCACATCTCCTACCCTTCCCAGTGGGACATCTTTCAGTGTCCAGTAGCACCAAGTCACAGTTCTGGCCCAGCACAACCCTGTCACAGACAGAAATGCTGAAAGGCAGCTGAGGGAGTGGGGAGGAACGTGGGCTTCCCTCCAACATCCACAAATGGCAATGTCGCGTTAATGCATTTAAATTAATGCTCTTGTAGCTTCCTGGTGAGGACAAAAATATCTTGTGGTGGAGGCACTTCCCCTTTTAGTGATGCCTCCAAAGAACAAGGTCTTGACAGTCTGAAAGAATTAATTCTCTTTTTGAGCAGAAAGGTCAGCCACAGGTGAAGGAGCTACACTTAAAATACCTTTAAACTGCTCTGTCTCTGGCCTCCATGATGAATTGCTGGGAGCTCTTTCTCCAAGCCTGGATATATTTAGACTTTCTTTGATAGAAAGGGCAGACTGATTGGGCCAAGATAGGAGTGGATCAGTTGTAATTCAGCCTGGAAGTAGATAGTGATCTGGCAAAATGGATCCTCATCTGCATCTCTTCCTCTGAGCTCTTCTTTTTATTCACTTGCTGGCTTCTGTGCTTAACTCTGTGAAATTCACAAGGGCCACCAGGACTCAAAGGAAAAAAAAAAGTACCCAGGAAGACATTTAAATACATTTAAATCTCTTGAATTGGTTCAAACTGCAATAGGATGCTGAACTGGAAGCTTCTCCTAGCAACAGCAAAATCTTGGGATGAGCTCTGGACTTTGCACTGCCCAAAACCTCAGCCATGCAAGGGACAATAATTTCTAAGACCTCACATTGTGGCATTAAGAGAAAGTATAAACATTTTGTTTGAACCTGCTTTTCTCCCCTATGAAATTGCAAAAGTGTGTTTGCAGCATTCTTCTGAAACTACAGAAAGGTGCCTGAACACTGCTCCAGGAAAGTGTCCCCACTAGGATCAAACATCAGGAATGGTAAGTCCCCATGGCAGAAAAGAGTGACCATCAGAGCCCCCAGGGTCTTAACTTGTCTTATTAGTTCTGCAAACAGAAAAATGATGTATTTTTACCTTAACAGCCAGCTTAGGTAACCAAAATCTATGGCTGCAGCAGAGTTAAAAGTAATTTCTCTGCACCCAATCTAAATTTCTTGTGCACTAGGGAGGAAGGCACAGCACCCTGAACTTCCTCTGCTTGAGCAACACCCCTCAGCCATTGTCAAGTCTTTGCTGGGTGGAGTTTGGGGTGTTTGAGGCTGTTACAATGGTACAACTACACACACTACACAGACTACAAATATAGGGAGAAAGAGATGCCGCACTGGAAAGGAACAAAAACTGGGTTCTGACTGCTGTCAGGCTGCTGGGTGCAGAGAAATGCCATAAAACCAGTCATTGCAAATTTAACTCCATTAAAGTTGCACATGACATCAACAGTACTGCAAGCAACCTCAAGGCTCAGAAAGGATAGTGGGAGCAATCTGTTTCTGACTGTTCAAAATGCTGCATTTTGGCTTTGGCCATGTTTCTAATTTTATTACTAGTGATTTGAACCTCTAAAAGGGAGCTTTGAACCAGTAAAACACACACTTCAAACCAGTCCTCAAAAGAAAGTTTTTGACTCTGTCTAAGCTTCTGCAAAATAGGTTAAAACCCTTCACTCAATTTTTATTTTGTTTTTCCTATTAACATATTTTGAGTTTGAAAAAAATTTTCCCCTCAGCTCAGCCTAAAGTCCCACCAGGAGTTAAGGAGTTTGAAACCATTCATCTCACAATGCTTTTGTTCTCATAGCTTGCTAGAAACATCTACCAAAGACTTCAACATCCTACTGCATCTGGATATCACAAATGATCTTCTGCCTAACACAGAAGATCAAGCTGTAATTAAGCTTGAGTGCTCCTCAGTTTGATTTCAGTATCCAAGAAAACAATCACAAAATCACAGAATTATTGAATGGTTTGTGCTGGAAGGACCTTAAAATCATCCAGTTCCAACCCACTGCCATAGGCAAGGAAACTTTCCACTAGACCAGGTTGCTCAGAGCCCCATCCAACCTCCAGCCATGGTCACAGCCCAGCATTTGCTGCTGTGAGAATGGGATGGGACAGCAAGATGAACATACAGCCATTCATGGAAGAAATATTTTGTCGTTTCATCATAAAGTGAGAGAATAGAACTGATGTTTATCTTGGGAACCCGGGAGGTTATGACACCTTGTTTAAAAAGGTGAAACATTACAGCACTGAGTGTGAGTTCAGGCTGCCTGAAGATTCAGACAAACATGTGGCCTTGCTGCTGAACCTCAGTTAAAAATGTACCAAATCTCCCCAGTTTACAGGGTCACAGATCAGCAAACAGGCTTTTCACTGGCTGGGAACAGCCTGTTCAGTCCCAGCTGCTCCCTGCTGCTGCCCTGGCTGCCCACACGTGTCCTCAGCATCCACCCCAAGGAGAAAGTACTGCCCTGGTTCAAACCTCCCTGAAGCTCTGAGCATGAGGAACTGCTTGGATGCCGAAGCCTTGAATAGTTGCTTGCTCAGCATTTTAACAACTTCTCGCCAAACTTTTCCATTTTGTTGTTTTTATTTTGTTAAACTGAAATAGAATCAGTTTTCAAACTATTTTTAGTGAGCAAAAAACTTGTTTCCCAAGCAAAAAACTTCTCCAAAAACTTGTTTCCAAGAAAGAATAATAATAAAAAGAAAGAGCTTAGCTTAGCACATATTAATAAAATATTTGGTTTATTTTTTTTAATTAGGTCATCCATTCAAAAGCAAACTCTGAGAGTCTTTAACTTATTGCTGAAGAATTTCCATGGGTTTATGTTCCTGTCAAAGTTTTCAGGTGTCAGACCACTATTCCCTTATCTGGGATGTGTCCGCTCCTCAGGTAGCCCTGAACTAAATTACTGATGAAACAAATGACAGCAACTTTGGGCACCGAAAGGAACCATCTGGTGGAGATGGGACTAACAGATTTGCTTTCACTGTCGGTGCCTCAGTCCACACACTTCAGAACTGCACTGGCATACACCTCCTTGCTCACCTGCTCATTAATAATGTAGCACGCCTGCTCTTGCAGTGCAGAGGGATCCCATTCATCATGCCAGGCCCTGCACAGTGCCAGACGTTGCAGTCCCAAAGCACGAAAGCCCTAATGCTCCAGTGAACTGTGCACACTGGCCTTGGAAGAAGATGAAGCACTGTACCAAATCCTCAGGAACTGAGACAAACAACTGCTCCCTGAATGGTACATGGAGTAATACTGATCACAGCCACACAGGGAACAGGTAATAGTAGGAAAAGAAAGCAATATCTTTTAAGTGCTACACCTACATATTAATTTCCAATTCAACTCTCCTCCTGAACAGATGAGAGCAAATCCTACTCCTTCCCACTCTGTCTTCTAGACACAGTCTCTGCTCACAGTTTCTTTGGATTTTTCCTTATGAAATCAAGCTAAGCAGTAACATGATTTAAGGAGCAGATCCATGTTGTCGCTGCTCAGGTATCTTGGAGTCACCCAGATCCACATTTGCAATGGTCCAGCAAGGTTGACTTGATAGGTAGGCAGAGGGTTGTTCCAAAGCAGGGCCTTGTGACTGTTCTCATGGCTAATTCCTAACCAGACCTTTGGAGGAACAGGAAAGATAATGGTAGCAGCAGAATGCTGCTCTGGTAGTGCAGGGTCCCACATCATTCAAGGTGGGAGGTGTGGACATTTGTTCTCCAGAAAAGTGGAAAAAATACTTAATTTGGCAGATTCACAGCGCATCCCCTGCTCAGCAAGCTGCAGGAATTATGTGATACCTGGGAGCTGCAACAAGGTTACAGCCACACTGTAGTTTCTTGCTGATTTTGGTACTGTGCAGGCTCATCAACATTCATATTTGTGCAATGAAATGCAGTTTTCTACAATCGATTATGAACCCTTCCCCTTCTGAACACTAGCACATAGAAGGTGCAAATTATGAAATAGAAAGCAGCATTTGAGAACAACAGAAGCTGCAGATTTGAGAGCATCATTCAAAGGGAACTTGTGTATTAGAGTGTGTCTGTTCAGTTGCAAACCAAGAGGAAAAAATGTTGTGAGCTCCTGGTATTGTGCAGGAGCTGTTGCTTTCTGCATGAAGAGACTGCATGGGCTGGAGACCTGTGCCTGCCTATGCAGGAAGATGTCCATCCTGAGACAAGCCAGCTAAAAACTGGGATTTGTGTGGTGTGGACTTGAAGATTTGCTGATCCTTCACAGCTGCAGCATTCCCAAAGCCCTGGAGGAGCTGTTTGACAGAGACTGCTTCCGATGGGAGAGGGAAGTGTCATCTTGGAGATGAGTGGGCAAGGAAAAGGAGGCTGGAAATAGATTTTCAGTTTTATATTTGTGAAGACAGAAGTTGTCCTAAGACAGGGCAATTTCTTCCTCTGTTTGGGGAAGTGATAAGTGGCATCCTTGGAATGACTGGAGTGAAATCTTGCAGCTACCAAAGGCAGTGTAGAGAAAATTTGCCCTTCGGATCATTGCCAGCCCATGGGATGTTCTCCTCCCAAGGGCTGAATTTGAAACAGGGATGGGATACCTATGCAAACCAGAGCTTCCACGTGTGAAGGACTGATAGCTGTAAATCATAGTGCAGTTCTGGGCTAAGTTCCTTGAAATTAAAATATATGGCAGGTACTTCAATCAATCCTTTGTGTAGCTGGGTGTTCAGAAGCAAGAAATGAGGCAATATTTAACCGGGGAGTCTCCAGCCTTGGAGATACTCAAAAGCCATCTGGACATGATCCTGGGCAACTGGCTATTGGTGGCCCTGCTGGAGCGGGAGGGATGGACCAGGTGACCTCCAGCGTCCTTTCCAGTCTCAATCAGTCCTTGATTCTGTGATTTTCTGAATATCTGAAGACTGCTTCCACTGAAGTTATTAGGATTCTCCTGGAATAGGACTGTTGAGTGTTGTAAAGCAGATTGTACCATGAGGGCTTGCAAGCCAACATCACTATTTCAGTGTGTGTGATGCTTCACACAACCAGTTACAGTCCCACCCAGAGCTGGTGGTGAAGTTGTACCAGTTATTCAATCATCCTCATATTTTACCATCAGTGATGGAGCCCAAGTCGTGGAGAAACACAATTCTGGCACACAAGACACTCAAAGCAAAGGCCTTTTCTGTCTTGCTTCACTAAAAGGAACTTAACCAAGAAATTTGCAGTGGATCTGTTTACAGAAATTTAAAACACATATTCATAGATTTCTGCCAAATGTAGGCACCATACCTTCCTCTTTTCTACTTTAAATTGTGCCAAATGGCCATTCCTATTCTGCAGAATATAGGAAGCATTGGATAAATATTTCTAGAAAATACCTAAAAGAGGTGCTGGTTTGCTAAGCCTGGCTGCTTCCTTGTATGAAAATAGTCAGCATAAAGGAAACCAGTGGGTAAATGTCTTGCAAGACACGTTGCAAACATGACTTCTGCAGGTCTGAAGGCAAAGAAGGAATTTGATGGGAGCCCTTTGTAAAAGCAGTCACAAGTTGCACCTCTCAGTAACTCTATAGTGACTGATGTTGAATCTATAGCATGATCAAATTTCCACTAATGACATTCAAACTGATTATTTTGGTGCTAAGGGAAAATATCCAATTGAGAGAGCCACTTTCACAGGGAGAGACTATATTATCTTAAGCACAATATGGAACATTAAAAATTGTCTGAAATGAAATGGAGAAATCATTTGAGTCAGTAATGACTTCAATACATAATCCTCAGAGTTGCCATCTGTAGTGATAAGAGCTCAAATGTCTGGATTTGGGGTTGATTGTGTGATGTCCCAACACCTGGAAGGGAGACTCTCACCTTAATTTCATTCACTTAGACTCAGGAGGGGAAGTGAGAAATTCAGAGGCTCAGAAAAAGTCATAAAACATGAGACTGAGTGAGAGAAAGTGAAAGACCCATGAAGACCCATCTTTATCTGCTTTCTTTCCTTCCCGGAAGAAATTTTTCAGACAGCCCTTTGACTTTTAATGATTCAGTGCTGCCCTGTCTTGTGCGTTAAAGGGCCATGCCTGAAAATGAATCCTGATAAGGTAGACTCAACCATGTGAAAGGGTTAAGCTCACTGGGTTGAGAAATAAAAAAATGTTTCGGATGAATATTTTTTTCAGGAAAATCAAGGACTGGGATTGTCAGAGCTCAGTACAGCTGTAAACCCAAGGTTTGTAGGCACTGATGCAATGTAAGGACCTTGCTGGCTGAAATCCCTCTTCCTGCCTCAAAAACAAGGACTGTGCAAAATGATGGGACAAGATTATGGATGCACGCATACATTGTGACTGTGACAGGGATTCAGAAAGGGGAGTATGAGTGAATTATGAATGCTCTTTTGATTGGTTTTCAACGATCTTTTAATGGCATTAAGACAGTGTGAAGTTACAATGTATTGATTTTCTTTTGCCCATGCAGTAATTTGCAGTGGTGGAGATTTATTTTCCCCTTTATGTTGTCCATGGAGCTGGCAGGCAGCAAGGCCAATGGCAGCTGGCAGTTGGTCTCCCATTCCTATGGATGCTCTTGAGCTCTGAGGATGTGAGTGCCAGGGAAGTCAATGCTTAGGGAGAGACAAGCTGGCATGGGGGATTTCTGTGGCCTCATTTCCACACTGGTACACAGGGATGTTTTCTGCTAGGCCAAAGCTGCTGCAGTTGCAAACCAGGGAACACTTGCCCTGCTAGCTCTCGGACCAGGGGACCAACCCTGGCAAGTCTTTCCCTCAAGTGAGCACTGTGAAGGTATTTTACAGTTGGTGTTTTATTTTGTTGGTTGTTCTTTCTTCTTTTAATGAATTTTACCCACTTTGGGAGCAGCAGCACCAGCCCTACAGTTATTTTGACTCTGAACACACAGCTAATATAGGCTCTGGCTTCCACTGCACAGAAAACAGCTCGGGGCAGCAGCTACTTTTCATTAGGTTCATCTGCAGTCTGGGGAAGGAAGAGCTGCCTGTCATAACTATCTTTTCTTTTTCTGCACAGCTTTGAGATTTCATGGACATCCCAACCAGTCTTCCACCAGCAGATTTAGGACTGGACACTGGTTTCAGTCTCCTTAACATGACTGTTGTGTGCCTGACCTGGTTTCATGAAGTTCATGCAATGATCTGGATGCCAGTGTGACATTTTTATCAGGTTGACCACCTGCAGATCACAGACCATAACGTCAAGTTAAACTAAGCTATAGCTTTTAAAAATAAAGATACAACCTGCGTCTCTGACTTAAGACCAAGTCTGAGGGTGTTTCGTGCTTAATTAGTCTGTTCTGTCTTGTTCCAACCAGATGTTCTGACTTTGTGCGCTACACTTTGTGTTGGTTTAAGCGCCAGCTTAGATTCCTTCAATGATAGTCTCTAAGAAAGAAGCCCTTAAAAAAGAGTTTGACATGCAGCTGTAAGGAAGAAGGGGGACGTGGATGTACAAAGAGGAAATGTTGCTGAACACAGAAGTCACAGTACAAGATTCAGGCTGGATGTTTGAACAACAGAGCTGTGACAGCACAGTCTGTGTCTGGGTTAGCAACCCCACAAATTAGTCCCCATGGGGCTTCAGGTCTCTTTTAAAGCCAGGCTGCTCCTGCTGCCTGAATTATCTGGGATATCAGTGCTGTACTTGCAGTGTCTCGTTTGGAATTCAGCAGTAGGGGCTTCCAGAGCATGCTCAGTCACACTGGTAGACTTTGTCGGCACCCAAGTAGTGAGTTTTAAGCAAATAATTAAAAGTGAGGTAGATTTGTGTGTGAATGGAGTCCTCCTTAAAGCTCTGGAGCTTCAGAGGAAAGAGCATGAGGATGCTTGATGGAACTTATACCAAAGGTTGAGTGGAAGTTGGTGTTAGAGACCAGCTAAAAATGGGATTAGGTCTTGTCACCCTGAATGAGAAACTAGGAGCCCTGAAGTACTGCAAAAATTTTGCTTTATAAGACAGAGGAGCCACAAGAAGGATGGAAAGAAAAGGGCAATAAAATTCAACATCAGTGCTTACACTGAAACTGAGATCCCACTTACTCCTATGGTTGTACAGCTTCACCCTCCATGCACTGGGTCTTGCTACCTGTACAAGACTCCTGAGTCAAGAGGTCCTCAAGCTTCAAATCTTTCATCCCAGAAAATGATCCCCAGGGTTCTGCTCTTCACCTTTCTCAAAGCATGCCCTACTAGAGCAGGACACGACATTTTAATGACAGTTTCACTCACACTATAGACAGTGTTGCTTTCTGCTCCTGGTTCCTAGATAGCCTGACCATTTTTTCAAGTAACAAATCTCTGTTCCTCTGTCACTGAAGCTCAAGAGCAGCTGTTTGTCCATTTTGGTCCTAAAGCCTTTTGCAAAGTAACTGGTTTTCTATTTGCGCTTTCCTTCTAGATGTTCCAGCTGAATGTTTATGTGGCTCTACCAGAACACACTCTGCATGTTCGTGTGACGTTTACCAAGTGCTCCCGTGCTTTGTCATTCACAAGAATCCAGATGACCTATGAAAAAGCCAAGATAAAGCCATATTATCTTGACCAACAGATATAATCCTGTTTTCCTCTGATTTTAGGCTATAACCTCTTTGACTGAACCAGTTTTCTGTTTGATGAGGGTCAGCATAACCCACTGGGAGATGCTTATCAGCGATCCCTCTGCACGTTCCTGTCAGAGCCTGTTACAGCCTCCTGGCTGCCAGCTCCAGCTCGGCAGAAGCACTTGCTTTTGATTACAGAGATCTCCAGTGTCAGCCAAGGAGGTGGATATCAAACCTGAGCACACTGGGTGCTGCCAGCAACACTTCATAAATAATAGTAATGGAGCGTAATTGCTCATTAAGCCAAATCATAGCCTGGAGCCCTCCATCTGGCCAAACCACCTCCGACATCAGCAGGAGCTTTGCCAGCAGGTGTGCAACAGGACTGAGGTCCCATAGCAGTGGTATCACCCATGAGGTACTGTAGCACCATTACTCGGGGCTGATTCAGATCCCCTTGAAGCTGTTGTGTGTCTTTGGATTGATATAGAAGACTTTAGCCAACCTCCCTTGCTTTACACTGCTCAGCCAGTACGGCTACATCTGCACAGCAGTTATCCCAGATGGGATATGGAGGAGGAGAATTCCTGACACTGAGCTGTGGGATTTTAATTTTAGAGAGGTGATGGAAACTCTTTCCTGTTGGGTCTCAAGTGGAGGTTTGTATGGGCGTGATTTGAGGCTTGAAAATGTCTCAGAAGCCTGCAACTGAAAAACCCCAACATGTAATTGATACTGAAAAGTGTTGTGTCCCTGGTGTAAGTGCTATAAAAGCCAAACAAGCTGGTGTGCCTGCCTATCAATCACCTATTGCTATCTGACATTGGTGCAACCCTTTGCAAGTGAAAATAATTTACTGCCTCCCCCCCATGAAAATTATTTACCATCCCCATTTCGGTTTGAACATTTACTGTTGTGGTTCAAAGCTGTGATGAATTGGTTAGCTATAAATTGTCTTTCCTCTCCCCTTCTCCTCCCACCTCTTCCTAATGTAACACCGGGATGAAGGTTAAGGCATAGGGTGTTATCTGAAGCAAGTGCTCCATTCTCAGTACCCCATACATCCTCACTAATGCTTATAGCTCCCCTGTGGCATTGGGAAGTGTAATCGCTATTGTACTGAGGTAGAACAGGAGCTGGAGAGAGATAAATGGCCTAGTTATCAAAACTTCCTAGCCTCCCACAGCCCTCCTTGGGAATACAGCTATAAATGACATTCAAATGATGCTGATAGATGTTAGCTGAGCAGGCAGCAGAACGCGTGCGGTCCCAGTGCTGCACCCGGGCCAGCTCCTTCTTGCTGATAATGTCAGGAGACCTCAGCATCCCGACTCTGGCTGCTGACACCGGAGGCATGTGCATGAGATACCATTCTGTCTGCTCTCATCTGCTTGTAGACAAATCCCTGGGGGTGGCAAAGGTTCAAAATCGGATGGTGACTGAGACACATTAATGCTGGAGCTTGCAGAGCTGAAGGAAGCAGTGTTTTTTCTTCTCTGGCACAGAATGTGCTCAGTTTAGACCCTCAGAGGGTGAAATATGGGAGGAAAAACAGCCTTTCTTCCACCCATCTCTGCAATGACAGAAGTGTCATTTTTGAGTGATCTGGGATAGTCTGGTCCAAAGTAGTATGACCTGTGGTGGGTCCAGAAATCACCTCCAGCAGCTCCCTTTGCATCTGTTGTCCTTCCTGGAGTGTGAAGCAGGGGAAGGACTGCTCAGATCATAAATCCCTCAGGAATGGAACAGGAACAGATAGAGTAGGTGGCAAATCTTCTTCTCTTATGAGTCTGGAAGGGCTCTTGGGTGTTTTGGCATCTCTTCAGGAGATACCAGGAAAACTCCCCCATCTGGAGGAGGAGAACCTCCCAAAAACAATCAGCAATCTGTAAGGCTTTGTATTTTATTTTATTTTATTTTATTTTATTTTATTTTATTTTATTTTATTTTATTTTTCATTTTATATTTCATTTTCTTTTATCATTTATTCAATTTTATTGCATTTTATTTTATTTTTACACCCTTTCCATCCTCCCAAGGTGTAGCTGTGTGAACGCTCAGCCCTGAAGGCAGGTTTTTACACAAGAGCAGCGCTCAGAGGGGATGTTTCTAGTGCGTTGTGGCAGAAATCCGAGGTGCAGGGCACACAAAACCAAAGTTGCAGGG